>JAZHEH010001790.1:1557500-1973625 GCA_036589455.1 Ateles fusciceps | reverse complement strand
AGTTGCCCAGGCCAGATTCTTCAAACCCGATCTTGACAGTAGAAAGGGGGCGGGGCGCGGCGGGGCTGGCCTACCTCCGGGCCTCTGCCCCTGCAGTTCCCGCCTGTGTACCCTTGCTGTGGTCCCTCCTCCCTCAAGTTGATCTGATGATAAGCATCACCTGCAGTTCCTTTAACAAATCCAGATTCCAGGGACTCTTCCACCTCCTAGTGGGAATCTTCTGGGGAGGGATCCGGGCACCTGCATTTGTCACAAGGCCCCTACCCCAATTGATTTCCTTTTTCGTCATCAAGTTTTGGGAAATACTGTCCTTAACGTCTCAACTCAAATGTACCTTTCTCAGGGAAGTCCTCCCTAACCCCTAGGAACGGGAGAACCTCCTGTACTGCTCCTTCATTGAACTGTCCTGAGCTGTAGCCCACTTATGTTTGCCTCCTCCTCTTTTATTTTTATTTTTTGAGGGAGTCTCACTTTGCCGCCCAGGCTGGGGGGCAGTGGCACAACCTCGGCTCACTATAGCCTCCACCTCCCGAATTCAAGCGATTCTCATGCCTCAACCTCCCGAGTAGCTGGAGTTACAGGCGTGTGCCACCACACTCGGCTAATTTTTGTATTTTTTTTTTTTTTTTTTTTTAGCAGAGGCTGGGTTTCGCCATGTTTGTCAGGCTAGTCTCCTGGCCTCAAGTGATCTGCCCGCTTTGGCCTCCCAAAGTGCTGTAATTACAGGTGTGAGCCACCGCGCCCCTGCCTGCTTCCTCTCTTAAGCCAGTGATGCTCAAACTTAGCGTGTATGTGTCTCTCCTGGAGGGCTTGCTAACGCTGGGATGGCTGGGGCTCCACCCTCAGGGTTCCTGAGTCAGGAGGTCCAGGTGGGGCTGAAAATTGCATTTCTAACTAGCTCCCAGGTGAAGCTGATGCTGCTGGTCTACTTTGGACTTTTTAAAATGTTTTATTTATTTGAGATAGAGGACTCACTGTGTTGCCCAGGCTGGCCTTGAGCTCAAGCAATCCTACTGCTCAGCCTCCTTGGGTAGCCGGGACTACAGGCCTGCACCACCATGCCTGGTGTTTGGGGGCCATGCTTTGAGAACCACTAGGCCAGACCGAGCTTCTGGAAGGCCAGAGCTGTGTGGTCCTGACAACTATATCCTCAGCATCTGGCCCAGTGCCTGACACACTAGTGCTCCAAAACCAATTGTCTTGAGTGACAGGTAGTGGACATCCATCTCATTTGTTCACTGAGATGTCAATGGAGCAGGTGTTACACATCAGTCCCCCATGTGCAGCGCTGGGCTCAGCCGAGACCCAGATAAAGCCTGCTAGGAGATAGGCAGTGAGCATGTGTCCCAGAGGATCGCTGATCCCTGGGGGAGCCGTGAGGATGTACAAGGTGCTGAGTGGCCCTCGGAGGCTTCTAGAGAATGTGAGGTCTAAGCTGAGGAGGTCTGAGGATATGTGGGCCTTCCTTCCCCTCAGCTCCCTCCCCTGGGAGATCAGGCCAAGATCACTTCATTCCTAAGGGCCCCTCCTGCTCAGTCTTGGAGTCTTAATTAGAGGCAGATAGGTCAGCGGTCTGGCCTGAGCTGCTTTGGATTCAGACAGGCTAGGTGAATTCCTGGCTCCACCCCTTCCCAGCTGAGCTGCCTGGAGCACTTTTAACTTTTCTGGATTTGTACTCTTTTGTAAAAAGGAGCTAATCATTCCTGCCTGTTGTGTAGATTCAGTAAGTAAACAACTTCCTTAACACTGTGCCTGGCTCATAGTGAGGGTGCAAAACATGCTCCTGTCCCCTCCCCCACCGCCTTGCCCTTCAGCCTTCCCTCTGTCTGCCTGCCCTCAGCCCCAGCGCTGGTCTAGGACAGGGTCAGCAAACTACAGGCCTCCTCTTTCACATGTCCTGCAAACTAAAAATGCATTTTAATCTTTTATTTATTCTCATTATTTTTATTTTTGAGACAGAGTTGTGCTCTGTGTCTCAGGCTTGAGTGCAGTGGTACAATCACAGCTCACTGCAACCTCCACCTTCCAGGTTCAAGTGATTCTTGTGCCTCAGCCTCCTGAGTAGCTGGGAATACAGGCGTGCACCACCACGCCCGGCTAATTTTTGTAGTTCT
This sequence comes from Ateles fusciceps, assembly GCA_036589455.1. Lineage (NCBI taxonomy): Eukaryota > Metazoa > Chordata > Mammalia > Primates > Atelidae > Ateles > Ateles fusciceps. The sequence continues at coordinate 1,971,511 of JAZHEH010001790.1, read as the reverse complement.
AGTGGAGATGGGGTATCATCATGTTGGCCAGACTGGTTGGTCTTGAGCTCCTGGCCTCGAGTAATCTGCCCACCTTCGCCTCCCAAAGTGCTGTAATTACAGGCAAGAGCCACTGCGCCTGGTGAGTTTTTAAATTTTTAAATGGTTGGAAAAAAAATGATATGTGAAAAGTATATGTAATTCGAGCCTCAGTGTCCATAAGTAAAGTTTTTTTTGTTGGTTTGTTTTTTTGAGATGGAGCTTTGCTCTTGTTGTCCAGGCTGGAATGCAATGGCGCGATCTTGGCTCACTGCAACCTCCGGCTCCTGGGTTCAAGCGATTCTCCTGCCTCAGCCTCCCAAGTAGCGGGGATTATAGGCATGCATCACCACGCCCGGCTGATTTTTTGTATTTTTAATAGAGACGGGGTTTCTCCATGTTTATCAGGCTGATGTTGAACTCCCCACAGGTGATCCACCTGCCTCGGCCTCCCAAAGTGCTGGGATTACAGGTGTAAGACACTGACCCCCCAACATAAGTAAAGTTTTATTGGAATACATTGGTAATTTACAGAATGCCTCAGCCAGTGTCCCACTACAGCTAGAGTTGAGTATCTGGGACAAAGACCCTATGATGGGAAAAGCTTGAAATATTTACTATCTGGCCCTTTACAGAAAATGTTTGCCAACTCTTTCCCTTAGCCTTTGCCCAGCATGTAACCCAAGCTGCTTGGTGTGTTAGCTTGCAGGCAAAGCCCCTTGCAGGCAGGCTGGGGCAGTCTCCTATCTGGTCTCAGCCCTGGTATAAGGCTGGCATCTAGTAAATACTTCATTGTTTGAACAAATGGGCATTGGTGAACTTGTCTGAATGCTAGCTGGCAGGGCCATGTCATTTCCTCTTGTTAATTAATACCAAATCCAGCTTGACAAAATTGAGTCACTGCCTTCAGGCAGGGAGGCAGGGAGGTAAGCAGGCCACTAAAACACAAAGTAACGTTGCAGGCAAGAGCCAGGTGGCGCAAACGAGGGGCAGCTGATCCAGGCTTGAGGGCACAGAGGAGTCTTCCTGGAAGAGGCAGCCCTGAAGGATTCACTGGAGTTCCCTGTAAGGACCAACCCTCCGGGGTTGCCTGGGACTGAGAGGGTCCTGGGACGTGGGACTTTCAGTGTTAAAACTAGGACAGTTGGGCACCCTCTGTCTGGGTGCAGTGGCAGGAGGCCATGCAGCTCCATGGAACAGCCTATGCAAAGGCTTGGAGGGGATAGAGCCTCGTGCATTTGGGGGAGACTGGCTGGGGCAGCAGTGGAAGGAAGGAGGGCTCTATTTTGATGAGCCTCAGTGCTGTCTAGAAGGACATACCTGCTTCAAGGTGGCCTTGAGCTCTGCTCACTGCTCTGCTGCTCTAATGCTATTCCCTCCACTGCCTCTTCCTCTGGAACATCCGGGAGTTTGTTTCTATAAACCTAAGGTGCTGAAGATGCTGACTTGATTAAGAAGCTCTCCCTGTCCTCAAGCTGCTCTGTCTGCAGGAGAAGCAGAGAAACCACGCTTACCTAGATCATGCTGTGATCAACTGAGTTCTGGAGGCAGGAGGTGGATTGGAGAATGTTGACTGCAGTGGTGAGGTGGGGGTGGTTTTGAAGTGGAGAAAGCTGGCAGAACATGGGCTGGGAACCATTGGAGTGGTCATGCAACTAGGGGTTGGGGATGGGGAAAGGAGAGGGAGGGACGGAGTGGAGACCTGCTTTGGAGTGTGAGAGGGCGTGGGCCAGTTTGTCTCATCGCATGCCTTTGAGTTCATCCGGCTGGCTGTGTGTGCCTTCCTAGTAGAGCTCCTGTTCCCCTCTCCTGGTCGGAATGTCCTTGGGCTTCTTCTCTTCCTTCAGTTCTACTTCTGTGGGTTCCAGCCCTACCAGCACTTTAGGCCCATTCCGAGGGGGCAGCAAGTGCGTTTTCAGAACTAGCCTCTCACCGAGGGACCCAAGTGGATTGTGGGGAGGAGCTCTGAGAAACCTGAGCGCATCCTGCCTGAGGTTGAACGGAGGGATCAGGGGTCAGCTTGCCTGGCTTCCTTCTCAAAGCCCCAGGCCCCACAGCCAATGCAATGGAAGCAGCCTCATCGGGGCAGGCAGTGGGGCTGGCACAAGGCCTGTCCTTCCTGCAGTGTTTGGAGTTTTCTTTTACACAATTGGGTTTTGTGTGGTTGAGATTGGCCAAGTTTTGCTTTGAAAGAGAGTCACTTCCCCAAGAGAGTGGGAAGTGAGTGTCACAGTTAACACATCATTAGTTCATCCGGGTGGCAGCCTGCCCTTGTGTGGATTTGCTTGTATGTGCTTGAGGTGGCAGGGATAGGTCCAAGCAGTTGGAACAGTGGGGCAGGGGCTGCCTGCCCCAGCCTTTCTGGCAACATGGAGGGAAAATTGGACTTGCTTGGTAACTGTCAGAGGCTGTCTGCAGAAAGAGGATGTGTCCTGTGCACAGAGACTAGTCAATACTCTAGCTTTGAGTAAGGAATGGGATTAGAGGAAAGCTGAGGTTTTCTGCCCCTGCGTCAGAGCAGCCTGTCTAATCATAACTCATACTCTGATGGGAGTGTCTCCTCCATTCCTTGGGCATGATTACAGTTTACATGACGGTTTTGTTTGGCCTAGTAAAATCAGAAACCAAAGAAGATGGCTGGGCACGGTGGCTCACGCCTGTAATCCCAACACTTTGGGAGATCGAGGTGGGTGGGTCGCCTGAGGACAGGAGTTCCAGACCAGCCTGGCCAACATGGTGAAACCTTGTCTCAACTAAGAATACAAAAATTAGCCAGGCATGGTTGCAGACACCTGTAATATCAGCTACTCAGGAGGCTGAGGCACAACAGTCGCTTAAACCCAGGTGGCGGAGGTTGCAAGGAGCCGAGATCATGCCACTGCACTCCAGCCTAGGTGACAGAGTGAGACTGTCTCAAAAGAAAAAAAAAAAAAAAAGAACATAAACTATGGGTTTTCTTCTTCTAGGAAAGTACATGATGGTGATGGGAGTGGTACAGACCTACAGCCCCGAGCCACGCTTGCAGGCTGTGAAGATGACAGACTTTTCTGATAATCCCATCCGTGAAAGTATGTGGGAACTGGGAGTGGAAGATTTACACAGGAATATTCCTTAGATGACATTGGAACTGTTGTTAAAAACAACCAAAATCCTGAAATGATTTAAAGCTTATAATGATGTGGATTTCATGGACATTTTTCAATGCATATTTTTCAAAAGTTTCTCAGAGAGCCTTGCTTCGGTTGACCAAGGACTCCGGATGTCGGAATGTTTAAATCCTGGGATACTTCAGTGACAGCCTCTACTGCCCCTTGCTTTGCCTGTGTTTGCTGATGAAAAGCAGATGTTTTTTTCTTCCTGGTGTGTGTATGTTAATTCCCTCTCTCTCTTTCTCTCGGACACAGAGGTCTCCTGTTGCATTTTCCAAATTTTATGTGTGATGATACTTTTCCCATTACTGCTGTGTCCCTGTTTTACAATGCAAAATTTATCTCAGTCATTGCCCGTGGTGATTGAAGTGTGGTTATGGGCAGGAAGACAGATTGTGTAAAAAAGGAATGACATCATGGCTCCTTGTCTTCTTCATCAGCAACTACTGTAACCAGTTTGCAAGTCAAATGGAATTTCCTAACAGCAGTCTCGGTGGCCCCCAAAAGACGACAGCTCCCTTTCTGCTTTGGACATCACTCAAACATTTAGACACCGCTCTATTTATTTCCCTCGGCTAGAGAAGGTGATACCTTCTTCCATCACTCAGATGTTGAGACATTTTCAGAATTTCTTGTTGAAATGAAAAACATCAAGATTAAGGATGCCTTTTAGGCCTTAGCTAAACTTCCACTTCATAACTTTGGGCAAGACATGGCAAGCCTCCTGGTTTAGAGTTCTTTTGTCTTTTTGTATGGAATGACTTGGCTGTGATTTGAACGTTGGGTTTCTGCTATCTGCTTAGTACTCATGCCTGATTTTTTGAGATTGTACATATCAAGGGAGTTAGATTATATTCTGACATGGTTATAGACCTTTGCCTGGATTGTTGATATTCTACCTCTAATAAATTGTTTAATATGCTGTATGGGTTTGTTTTTTTTTAAATAGACTTTTGAAAAAACAGTTCTAGGTTTTCAGAAAAATGGAGCAGGAACTACAGCATTCCCATATACTTCACACTCACACCCCACTCTCCCAGTTTTTCCACCTGTGAACATCTTTTATTAGGATGATAGATGTAATAAACCAACATTACATTTTTATTAACTAAAGTCCAGTTTACATTAGTCTTCATTCTTCCTCTTATACATTCTGTGGATTTTGCCAAATTCATAATAACATGTATCCACCATTACAGTATCATCCAGAATAGTTTCACTGCCCTAAAAATCCTCTGGGTTCCCCTTGTTCACCCCTCTCCCCCTACCCTGATAATCACTGATCTTTCTTTTTCAGTTTTGCCTTTTGCAGAATATCATATAGTTGGATCATACAGTATGTAATTTTTTTCGGACTGGCTTCTTTCATTTGCTGTGCATCTAAGATTCCTCCATGTCTTTTTTTTTTTTTTGAGACAGTCTCACTCTTACTCAGGGTGGAGTGCAAGGGCACAAGCACAGCTCACTGCAGCCTCAACCTCTCAGGCTCAGGTGATCCTTCCATCCCAGCCTCCTGTGTAGCTAAGACTACAGGTGTGCATCACCATGCCTGGTTAATTTTTTGTATTTTTTGTACAGACAGGATTTTGCCATATTGCCTAGGCTGGTCTCAAAGTCTTGGGCTCAAGAAATTCTCCCACCTCAGCCTCCCAAAGTGCTGGGATTACGATGTGGGCCACTGTCTCTGAACTCCTCCAGGTCTTTTTGCAGCTTATTAGCTCTTTCTGGTTTTTTTCTCTTGTTTAAATAAATGCCCATGTTTATTATAAGACAGAAACCTGAAGAATTCCTTAGGGACTTTTTTTTTTTTTTTTTTTTTTTTTGAGATGGAGTCTCACCCTGTCACCCAGGCTGGAGTACAGTGGTGCAATAACTGCTCACTGCAACCTCCGCCTCCCAGGTTCAAGTGATTCTCCTGCCTCACCCTCCTGAGTAGCTGGGATTACAGCTGTGTGCCACCATGCCCAGCTAATTTATTTATTTATTTATTTGAGGTGTTTTGTTTTTGTTTTTTTTTTTTTAAGATAGGGCCTTGCCTGGTCACCAAGGTCACCCAGCCTGGAGTACAGTGACACGATCATGGCTCACTACAGCCGAAACCTCCCAAGCTCAAGCAGTCCTCCCACCTCAGCCTCCTGAGTAGCTGGGACTACAGGCAGGGACTCCCGGGCTTGAATTTCTGGGTTCAAGCGATCTTCCTGCCTTAGCCTCCCAAAGTGCTGGGATTACAGGCATGAGTCACCACACCCAGCCAGCTCATTTCTTTTTATCACTGAATAATGTTGCATTGTATGGATGTACTATAGTTTTATCTAATCCACCTATTGAAGGACATATTACTTGATTCCATTCTTTGGTAACTATGAATGAGCTGCTGTAAATATTCATGGCCAGGTTTTGTGTGGGCGTAAGATTCCAGCTCACTGGAGTAAATGCCTAGGAGTGCAATTGCTGGGCCATATGGTAAATCTATGGTTAGCTTTGTAGAAACTGCCAGACTGCTTTTACATTCTCACCAGCAATGAAGGGGAGTTTCTGTTCCATATCCTAGCCAGCATTGAGTGTTGCCAGTGTTTTCTTGGTTGTGCTGTGCCTTTTTTTTTTGTGGAGATGGAGTCTCACTGCATTGCCAAGCTGGAGTGCAGTGGTGGTGATCATGGCTCAATGCAACCTCCACCTCCTGGGTTCAAGCGATTCTCTTGCCTCAACCTCCTGAGTAGCTGGGACTACAGGCGCCTGCCACCATGCCCAGCTAATTTATTTTTTTATTTTTTTATTTTTAGTAGAGACGGGGTTTCACCATGTTGGCCAGGATGGTCTCAATCTCTTGACCTCGTGATCCGACTGCCTCAACCTCCCAAAGTGCCAGAATTACAGGCATGAGCCACTGTGCCTGGCCTGTGCTGTGCTTTTAAACTCTTTCTTTTTAAAGTGGGGGCAGATTGGAAAGTGTGCCTTGTTTTCATTGCCCACATGAAGCTTGTTTTGAACTGCTTTATGTTTCGCAGTTTCGGATTTTTGAGGCAATATTGCTGAGCTGTCCTGTCAACCTGAATTTGAGCCCTTTATCTGCCACTAACCTTGCCATGTGATTATGAGCAAGGTACCTAGCCTCTCTGTTCTTCAGTTTCTTTATCTGTAAAATGCAGATTATGCCCAGCTCATAGCACTAGTGTGAGGAATAAATGAGATATGTGTACATCACTTTTACATGGTATGTGACACTTGGTAGGCACCAAATCATTATTGCTGGGAGGATCAGTACATTCTTGCTTGTCTACACACACACACACACACACACACACACACACAGAGTCAGAGAGAAATTGCAGAGATAGTACAAAGAGTTCTCATGTACCTGTACCCAGCTTTCCCTATTATTAACATCTTACATTAGTAGGGTGCATTTGTTAAAATTAATGAACCAATATTGAGATGCTCTTATTAACCCAAGTCTGTACTTCATTCAGATTTCTTGGGGTTATTCCTAATGTCCTTTCCTGTTCCAGTGTCCCATCTGGGACACTGAATTCCATTTCATCATCATGTCTCCTTAGGCACTCTCCCTGGCTGGGTCACTTGATGTTGGGAGGTCAAGGAGGACTGATCACTGGAGGCCAGGAGTTGGAGACCCAACCTCGGCAACCATGTTGAGACCCCCGTCTCTACTAAAAATAGAAAAAAATTTGCCAGACATGGTGGCACGCACCTGTAATCCCCAGCTACTCTGGAGGCTGAGGCATGACAATTTCTTGAGCCCAGGAGGCAGAGATTTCAGTGAGCTGAGATCATGCCACTGTACCCCAGCCTGGATGATGAAGCCAGATTCTCTCTCAAAAAAAAAAAAAGAAAATGCAAAACTTATTCACAAAATTATTATGGGGCACCTGGTAGTAGTCCCTGAGCTCGATGTGTAGTAGACTCCTGAGATCTTAACTTGAAGTCTGCCCTACTGTGGCAAAACCTGCTTGTATGCCAGAAAGCAGAGCCAAGCTGCCAAAAACCACCTGTACCATATCCTGCCCCGTTTGTCCTCCCCCCAACTTCTGGTAAATAATGTCCATTGAAAAATGCTGGTTGGGCTGACATGGTGGCCTGAGCGATAATACATCTCAGGAATGTTGGGGGGGGGTGGGTAGGAAAAGGAGACCTTTTTTCTGACAGTCCTCTCAAAACTGCTGGTGGCTCAGTGCTGGAAGGGTGTCGCTCCAGCATGTTAGCTGAGCTGTGTGGTTTCTCTGAATGTTGATAACTTTCACTGTTACGGCTTGTGTTTCGGCTTCCTCCTTGACATCACCAGCTGAAAACATATGTCAGAGGTTTTGGGTTTCTGGTGCCAAATCCAAGCTGGTTTATCAGCAAATGCCCCCGCCCCCCGCCAGACAATGGAGTCTGTGTGCTGGGGCAGAGCCACTTCACCTTTGACACTGGCTCTTTTCTAAGAACTGAAAATAAGCCGCAGAGGCTGTGACTTCACTTTTCTTGGAACTGCTTTACATTACCCCCCAAAATGCAGAAAATCCTCATCTAGCAGCTTTTGGGTTACTGAGTTCTCTAATTCTTTCTGTTGCATATTCCTGTAATGCTCAAGTTTGACTGACAAATTCTTCTGCATCAGGCGAAGCAGGAGGGGGAAGGAATGACTGTGTGAAGGAAATGAGTGCTTTGTCACTTGGCCTGTTTGTGGTTTAATGGTTGATGAGAAAAAGGACCTGGAAGAGACACTGTGTGTAGAATGCCTTCCAGTTCCAAGGGTCACAACCCTATGATCTGCTGGACAGCAGTGGGCTAGGGCTGGTGTAGATGAACGTCAGGCTACAGCCCGAACTTACAGAGCAGCTGCAAGGACAAGGGGAAAAATGCATTTTCAGCCGTAATGACCTACATTTAGTAGATACTTTGGAGCTTAGGCAAAAGGACATCTTCAAGGTTCCTCTGCCTCCTTGCAATAAGGGAGATGGTGATGTCAGCCAAACCTGGGGTCCGGTCCTGGTCCTGATGATTCCTGTCTGACTTTGGCCTTGAAAGTCAGTCTGTGAATTGGAGACCATTCTTCCTTTGAAGGGTGGTACCTGGTAGGTTCTTGGGAACTGAATTAGGTTTCCCCTCCTGAGAGTGGGTGTCTATAGACAGGCACATACGCTGTTCTGAAATAATCTATTGCTATCTCTGTCTCTGTTGGAGGTGCTTCCAGTGATGTGTGATTGTGTCTTACTTATTTCAGTATCCCTGCCCCGCATGGGGTCTTACGTAACATGCATGGGCAGTCAATGTTAGGATGGGCTGGGTTTTAGGCTGGAAGACAGTGGAAATATACAAGCAAAGGCACAGTGTCTTGAATTTACACTTGGCCTGCAGTAGTTTTCAAATGAAAGGAGACCCCTGCTTAGGAGGGCCTTTTGAATTGGGCCCCCTGTATAGTTTATAGTGGGCCTGAGGGTGATGGCTAGACTGTTGGGGGAGTGCTCTTTAAGTACAGAGGGAAGAGTTGGTAAAGACATAAAAGCGTGGAGGAAAAGGAGCTAGACAGCTGAGTCCAAAAAATGATTCATGTGATTTGGGCAGAATCTGAAATGAGAGGCCTTCAAGATTGACTAAACGTCTCTGGATAAAGAATGCAAATTCAGCTGGGCTCAGTGGCTCATGCCTGTAACCCCAGCACTTTGGGGGGGCCGAGGTGGGCAGATCACCTGGGTCATGAGTTCAAGACCATCCTGGCTAACATGGCAAAACCCCATCTCTACTAAAAATGCAAAAATTAGCCAGATGTGGGGTGGGGGCACCTGTAATCCCAGCTACTCAGGAGGCTGATGCAGGAGAATTGCTTGAACCCAGAAGACAGTGGTTGCAATGAGCTGAGACTGTGCCACTGCACTCCAGCCTGTGCGACAGAGTAAGGCTCTGTCTCAAAAAAACAAAACAAACAAAAAGAATGGAAGTTCAATTAAGAATTAAGTGCCAGGGACTGTGCTAGAAGCCTTCTCATGAGTTGCTTCATTCTACTGTCCCAGTACCCCTGGGAGGTCCATTTCCCCTGTCCCCTTTCACAGCTGTGAAAACTGCAGCCATGGAGATGAAGTCCTTTGTCCAGGAGCTCTGTCCAGCCACAGAGCCAGGTTATGAACCAGTAGATGCCCCTCATCATTAAGGACACTTGTTGTGGGTGACCAGGACCAGGCCCTTCCCTACGGCAGCTCTTCCCCAGGGCAGCTCTGGGAGCTGATGGTCTCTGCATGGGCACTGGCACCCCCTGCTGGTCTGCGCTTGGGAAATGGGATGACAACCAGTCACCAGAAAACAAAGGCACAGAATGAAACAAAGGAATGAAATGGGGCTATGAGAAGCTTCACCCCTGTCTCCAGGAGTTCTGCCCATTATGACCAGGCCACAGTGGGGGGTGGGGGGATGCTGGATTTGGCAACCAGATGGGTTCTGAGGGGCTTGCAGTGGGGCCAGCCCCACTGTTCATGTGTTGGATGACCTTGGGTGGGTTATTTCACTGCCCTTACTTCTGATATCCATAGAAATGGGATGACATGGGGTCAGAGAGTTTAAATAATTCACCCACATGGCTGTTAGCTGGAATCCAGTGCTTGAAAGTTCACTTTAGTGGCTCACACCTGTAATCTCAGCACTTTGGGAGGCTGAGGTGGGCCGATCAGATGAGGTCAGGAGTTTGAGACCAGCTGGCTAACACAGTGAAACCCCGTTTCTCCTAAAAATGCAAAAAAATTATCCGGGCGTGGTGGCATGTGCTACTTGAGAGGCTGAGACAGGAGAATCGCTTGAACCCGGGAGGCAGAGTTTGCAGTGAGCCAAGACTGCACCATTGCACTACAGATTGGGCAATAAGAGCAAAACTCAGTCTCAAAAACAAAAATAAACCACAAAAGTTCACTTTATTGGCCAAACAGCTGCTGGGTTCCAGGCTCTGGGGGATAAACAAGGTGAACGAGACACATGGTTTCTCCTTGTGCAGCGTGGTGATTTCTCGGCCCTCCCATTCCTCCTTATCGTTTCTGTTTAAGCCTGAGAAAGTCCTGTGCTTTTAAGAATGTGTGTGGGCTCACCTGGGTATCCAGGCCAATCTCCCCATCTCAAACCCCTTGCTAATCCCACCTGCAAAGTCCCTTTGGCTACATAACGTGACGTATTCAGAGGTTCTCGGGATTAGGGCATGGACATCGTTGTGTGGGGATGGACAGTCTGCCTACCTAGTCAACCCTCTAGACCCCGGAGATGTGTGTTCATCCCAAATACAAAATGCATCCACCCTGCCCCAAGGCCTCATCCCATTATAACATCAACTCAGGAGTCCAAAATCTGCTCTAAATCTTGTCACCTGAATCACCTCAATCTGGCATGGGGGAGGCTCTGGGGGATGACCCATCCTGAGCAGTTCCTCTCCCTCTGTGAACCTGGAACTCACTAAACCAGTTATCTGGCCCTAAGGTGTAGTGAGCAGCCACCCAGAGGGGTACAATCTAGTTCTGTCCCTGATCCAAGGGACCTGATATGTGATATGGGCAAGAAAGATAAGGAAGAAACAATGAGTCTGTACACCCAGAAATATGAGACCACTAAGCCTCCTTTCCTCCTGGTCACACAGGACAGGGAAAGGAGTTTCTCCAAAGAGTCCATCGACACCTAATTCCATGTCCTGTGAGATTAGGAGAAGGCTGACCTAGACACTTTCCTTCTGCGGGTACTGCTCAGTTTAGAAAGTGAGTCAGGCTGGGCGCCGTGGCTCACATATGTCATCCCAGCACTTTGGGTGGCCAAGGCGGGCAAATCTCCTGAAGCCAGGAGTTCATGACCACCTTGCCCAACATGGCAAAACCCTGTCTCTACTAAAAATACAAAAATTAGCCAGGCGTGGTGGTACACGCCTGTGGTCCCAGCTACTCAGGAGGCTGAAACAGGAGAATCACTTTAACCAGGAGGTGGAGGTTGCAGTGAGCCAAGATCATGACCTTGCACTCCAGCTTGGGCCACAGAGTGAATCTCTGTCTCAAGAAAAAAGAAGGACCTGTCCTGGGGTCTTCCATTGGACAGCTGTGCATTACTTGCAGGTGAGAATTTTCCCAGAGCGCAGCTAAGCCTGGTTATCCTGTGTGTATAAGACTCCAGCATATAGCTAATTATCTGCTCCACCTGGGCTGTTTTTACCTGGTCCCTACCCATATCTTTAATTAGGATGCACGTGCTGGGGCCTCAAGAAAATCTAAGCTCTTAGAAAGCTCTCAGGTGAGTCTCGTCATCAACTAGGTTTGGCAGCCACGGATCTACAGCTTTCTGGCCCAGAGACACCTGGGGCACAGGAGGGGGTAGAGTTGCCCGTGACGCTGGTTGTGAACTGGTGAAGGCTCCCTCGAGTGGGGGAGCCTGGAGCCCAGAGGGCCAGGACCATGGGGTCCCTGCATGTCCCAGGCTTCTAAGGAGGAGAAGAAAGGAAGGCTGGAAAAAGCCCATGTGGAGAAGAGAGCTGCTCTACCTCTTGGACGTCCAGTGCCATACTTGATACTCGGCTGTTGCAAGGTAGTGATATCAAGTTCCGTTTTTAAAAAGCCCTGTGACTGGGTGCAGTGGCTCACACACCTCAGCACTTTGGGAGGCCAAAACGGGTGCATTACCTGAGGTCAGGTGTCCAAGACCAGCCTGGCCAACATGGTGAAACCCCATCTCTACTAAAAATACAAAAATTAGTTGGATGTGGTGGTGTGAGCCTATCATCCCAGCTACTCAGGAGGCTGAGGCAGGAGAGTCACTTGAACCCAGGAGGCAGAGGTTGCAATGAGGTGAGATCACTCCATTGCACTCCAGCCTGAGTGTCAGAGAGAGATTCCATCTCAAAAAAAAAAAAAAAAAAAAAAAAAGTGAGCCCTTTTACAGAAAACTATTAAGTAAACAATAGTACGGTGGTCCCTGAGTGACTGATGTGTGAGTACTTGCTTTTCCTTGATGTTCTAGAGTAGAGCCGCGCTGTCTAATGTGGTTGTCAGCAGCCTCATGGATCTATGGAGTACTTGGAGTGTGTTGGTATGACAGGCAGGGTTGCCAAACTCAGTAAATAAAAGTTTAGGATGCCTCCTCCATCAGTGTGGGCTGTGCACAGTGACTTCCTTCCAGAATGGAAGGGGGGATAAAAGAGTAACTTTACAGTGGCAAAACCTGACTGTCCCAGCCAGCCAGCCAAGGTTAATGTAAAGCAATACATCACGTTAATAGCACACCTGGGTAAGACACCTGAAGCCCTGGGGGGCCAGGACTTAGAAGCTTCAAATTCTACAGCCACTCCTCACTGCTCTCAGGTGGCTCCTGCAGAGAGTAGTGACAGTGCCCTAAGGGGCCTTTAGGAGCCTGATGGGACCACAGGAGGTCTCTTGGAGGCTTGGAGAGGCATGTGAGGACTTGGCGTTTTCCATAGGTGTGACGACTGGGGTTGGTGCTTGAGACCTCTTGTCAGAGCTGGTAATGCTGTGTAATGAATTGCCACAAATTTAGGAGCTTAAAAAAAGTAAATGTGTTGGCTGGGTGCAGTGGCTTACACCTGTAATCCCAGCACTTTGGGAGGCCAAGACAGGTGGATCGCCTGAAATCAGGAGTTCAAGACCAGCCTGACCAACATGGAGAAATCCCGTCTCTACTAAATATACAAAAAATTAGTCAGGTGTGGTGGTGCATGTCTGTAATCCCAGCTACTTAGGAGGCTGAGCAAGGAGAATTGCTTGAACCTAGGAGGCAGAGGTTTCAGTGAGCCAATATTGCACCACTGCCCTTCAGCCTGGGTGACAAAGCAAGACTCCATCTCAAAAAAAGAACAGCCTTGTTAAATTCCTCCCATGTGTTGATGCACTTGCTGTAATATTTATTCCTGCTATTATGAGTCACTTGCTCCCAGGTCTGCCCTGCCCATTGCGAGACTTCTGTCTCCCTAAGTGTGAGATAGTGTTTTCCCTGCCTTTACCACATTCTCTGTCTCTCTGGCCAGAGTCACGGCCCTTTAAGGAGAGTGAGCACATTGGCTCTGGGATCTTGGTCTCCCCAGTTTGACAGCAGGCCCTGACTTGGCATGAGAAATAAATGTCAGTGGGAAAAATCTTTTTTTTTTTTTTTTTTTTTTGAGATGTAGTCTTGCTCTGTTGCCAGGCTGGAGCGAAGTGATACAATCCCAGCTCACTGCAACCTCCACCTTCCAGGTTCAAGCGATTCTCCTGCCTCAGCTTCCTGAGTAGCTGGGACTACAGGCACGTGCCATCACGCCCAGCTAATTTTTGTACTTTTTAGTAGAGATGGGGTTTCACTGCGTTGGCCAGGATGGTATTGATCTTTTGACCTTGTGATCTGCCCACCTCGGCCTCTCAAAGTGCTGGGATTACAGGCGTGAGCCACCATGCCCGGCCGGGAAAAGTCTTTTTAAAGATGTACATATAGTAAAATGCATATCTCAACACAAACGTCGTTGCACCTGATGACGTGTCTTAAGAAGCCTGAGGTAGGGAAGTTTTTAGGTGGAAGTTACTTTCCATCTCCTTTCTCATAGCGTGGCACACGGAAGAGGAGATTTTGGCTTTAGCATTTTGCTGTGAGAGTCCTGTTTATTCCATGGTCATGGGCCTTTAGTACCAAATTTACTTGAAAACCTTGTGAAATTATTTATGCAGAAAGAAAGAATGAGGAATCTGGGGTAATGGGAAAGCAACCGGCCAGTTTTGCAAAGACTCCAACATGGGTGGTTTATAACTAATTGGAAAAACATGTCTCCTCTCAGTTGACTTAATCCTTTTTGCAGTGCTGGGGGCCTTAAGTGTTCTCAGAAGGTTTAAGGAACATAATCAGCTCCCAAGGTGGTCAGTACATTGACAAAAAAGGACAAAGGGCTCTGCCTGCCTCTGAGGGTCCTTCAGTCATGGCCAGCTCTGTCTAGGGGAGCAAAGACCCTGTTTGTGCTCAGCCTTCCTGGCTAAGGCAGGGGCATGGGGTTGGAAGAGCAGAGCGTGGGCGCTTGTTCTGGCTGGAAACTTAGCCTTCAAAACAAAGTTCCAGTGGCAAAATTTGTAACCCAGACAGGTAAAGGAGATGGCCAATGTTGACGCTCTCAGAGTGGAGGGTCCCGAACTGTCTGATTATAAGCACAGTGTTGGGTCCTTATGTACTTTTACAAAGTTATTTTCAGAGACATGGAAGTCAGTGGACCCACTTTCTCTTCCTCATTGGAGTTCCCTGGAAAAGATTGTTCCCAGGGACAGATGATCTGATGGGGCCACGGCACCACCATTGTCCTTAAGAGGGAAAGCTCTGTCAGCAGAGGGGAACCTCAGCCCCGGCTGATCACACAAGCTACACTAGGCTGGGATCCGCAGACACCAACAGCCTGCCCTAAGTCTCCCAAGTCAGAGAGGCCTAGTTGGTCCCTGTCCTGGCTTTGCTAGCCAGTCTCAGCCCCTGGCTTTGTCTCTCCGGGTGGGGGTGGGGGTGGGGGTAGAGGGGGATAGGGGGAATGATGCAATGTTGTTTGTGAGATAGAGCAAATGGCATTGCTCCTACCCCCACCAGGATGGCGTCAGGATGAAATTCAACATGGGAAGCACCCTCCCCCAACCCCCATGAACCGAGAGGTGGTGCTATTGGAGTTATATGGGTTTGTGGTTTCCCCTTACTGTTTCCACTTCCTTCCTGAAACCCTGCAAGAGGCTTCATGGGAAAGGAAGGATCTTTCAGATGCTCAAGTGCAGCTGGGAATGGCTGTTCCCAGTTAGCCAGGCTGGTTGGAGCCCAGGGTGAGTTGGCTGTGTTGTGGGTTTGAACCACCAGAGCCACTGAGGCACAGCTGGCCCACTGCCAAGTGCTCCCAACTATCCTGCAAATGCCACCATTGCTCATGCCTGGGAGATGTTCCAGCATTGACCAAAAGGGTTGCTGTGTCTTGTCCTGCTCAGGACAGGCCACTGTAGAGTGATCTATAGTCATACTCTAAGGACAGATCTGGGTCCTGTGCTCCCAAGGACCCTGAACACAGAATGCCCATGACAGGACTCCAGCCCGTGGGCACAGCCCCTATTGCTAGTATTAATTATGCACTTATGTGAAATGCACCTGCTTTTGAAGAGGGGGAACAGCCAGTGATTAAAACAGTTGAGGGCAGGTCACCAGGCTGTTTCAGGCTCCATTAGGAAATGGCTCTGAGAGGGTTACTTTAGAGCAAGGGAAATGTCTCCCTATTGGAGGGGCTCTGTGCCTGGCCATCCCCTTACTTTAAACCCTGGACTACTCCAGCCACCCAAGAATCTTCATTAAGTGGCTCTGAGGTAGGAACTGCTACTTAATTTGCAGGGATCAGCACAAAATGAAAATCAATAATTTTCAAAAATTAAGATTCAAGTGGGCTGGGTGCAGTGGCTCACGCCTGTAATCCCAGCACTTTGGGAGGCCGAGGCAGGTGGATCACAAGGTCAGGAGTTCAAGACCAGCCTGGCCAACATGGTGAAGACCTGTCTCTACTAAAAATACAAAACTTAGCTGGGCATGGTGGTGGTCACTTTTAATCCCAGCTACTCAGGAGGCTGAGGCAGGAGAATCACTTGTACCCAGGAGGTGGAGGTTGCAGTGAGCCAAGATAGTGCCGCTGTACTCCAGTCTGGGGTAACAGTGTGAGACTGTGTCTCAAAAAAAGATTCAAGCAGCAGAGCATTCAAGCAAGCATTAGGGAGCCTTCTGAGCACAGGGCCCTGGCTGCGTAGTTTGTACACTGGCCCAGGTCTGGAGAGAGTGCAAGGCAGGCAGCTGGCCTGTACCATGTGGGTAAACTGAGTCACCCTGCCCTTTGCGGGGGTTGATGGGGATCTTTTCTAGGCTGTTGGCCTGGGCAGGGCTGATGACATGAGTGGGGCTTGTCCTGGTCTGGGCTGAATATGATACACTGGGACAAATTGAAGGGAGGGGGATTGGAGCGGGGTACTCCAGGGAGAATCATCTCTGTACAACAGGAAGTCCCTGAGCTTGGACACAGGATTTAATCATCTGTCACAAGGTTCAGAGCAAAATCCAGAAGGCCAGGCAATGATGCATTGAAACTGTCACTACCCAAGTTAGCATTTTCCAGTATCATTAAAATATGTTTTAAGGAAAAAAAAAAAATATATATATATATATATATATATATATATATGTTTTGTAGATACTAGGTCTCACTGTGTTGGCCAGGATGGTCTTGAACTCTGGGTCTCAAGTGATCCTCCTGCCTTGGCCTCCCAAGGTGTTGGGATTACACTCGAGCCACTGCCCCTGGCCTCCAACACTGTTTTAAAATTTTCGATATATCTGTGATTTTTGGATTATACCTGTTTTGTTACTTCCATTAGAGAAAATTGACCTGGCCAGGCGAAGTGGCTCATGCCTGTAATCCCAGCACTTTGGGAGGTTGAGGTGGGCAGCTCACATGGCGTTTCTCCTGTGAGAGTTTGAGACCAGTTTGGACAACATGGTGAAACCCCGCCTGTACTAAAAACACAAAAATTAGCCAGGCATGGTGATGGGTGCCTGTAATCCCAGCTACTCAGGAGGCTGAAGCAGGAGAATCTCTTGAACCCATGAGATGGAGATTGCAGTGAGCTGGGATTGTGCCACTGCACTTCTGCCTGGGCCACAGAACAAGACTGTCTCAAAAAAAAAAAAAAAAAAAAAAAAAAAAACCTTCAAAAGCAGATTTTTGTCACTGCCAGCTTACCTTACTAATCATAACCATGGGCATACAAGGACAAAAGAAATGAGGGCAAAGAATTTATGCCTTATTTTCTTTGCCTTTGACCTTCAGCCCCATGCATTCCTGCAAATGCTTTGCCCATGGCAAACCTTTGAAGACCTTAACTTTTCTGTTTTAAGTGAGATTTCCAAGTGAATTTATGTTGTCTGGAAAGACAATCCCTTTACTGGAGAGCAATTGGTGTTTGAAGAGAATGAGATCAGATTGCTAAGAAACACTTGTTTGCAATTTTTGGTTTATATAAATTATTGGTGAATAAGAAAAATAAGTTTATTATTTCTTCCAGATGGTAAACCGGAAGGGAAGCGTATTATGGGGTAAAGTGAATCATGGGGCATGGGAGGCTTAAATGGAACATATCTCTGGGACGCCTCTGTTTCTTGACTTGGGACCTCTAATTTACCTACCAGGCCTCAAATTAAAAGACAAACAAAGGCTTCTAATCTGGTTGGGTGGGAACAGATAAAAGTTCCTCTGGGTGGATGGATAGGGGAGGAAAGGAGGAAGTTTGCAGAAAGTGAAAGAGGACATTTTTGGGGGAGAGAGGAAGAAATCTCTTGTTTAATTACAAAACCAAAATATCATTTGCAGTGCCTTCCTTCTCCTACCAGTCGTTTAAGAAATTGACATGTAATTCACATACCACAAAATGCAGCAATTTAAAGTGTACCATTCTCTGGTATTTGTTTGTTTGTTTTTGAGACAGCGTCTCATTTTGTCACCCAGGCTGGAGTATATGGCGTAATCTCGGTTCACTGCAACCTGCGCCTCCCAAATTCAAGCCATTCTCCCAAGTCAGGCTCTCAAGTAGCTGGGCTTAAAGGCACCCACCATTGTGCCTGGCTAATTTTTGTATTTTTAGTAGAGACAGGGTTTCACCATGTTGGCCAGGCTGGTCTTGAAATCCTGACCTCAGGTGACCTGCCCACTTTGGCCTCCCAAATTGCTGGGATTACAGGCCTGAACCACTGCACCAACCTCATATTCTCAGTTTTTTGTTTTTTTTTTTATTTCCTTGCAAGACCCTGATTAACATACTAGCCATGTTAATAAGGGTCTTGCAAGGCTTGATATCAACCAGGCCAAGGCTGGATTCTGTCAGGGTAGCTCACACCTGCCGTTGTTCCTCCTGGGGACTGGACTCTCTTTTTTTTTTTTTTAGAAAAAAGAAAAGAGAAGGAAGAAAAAAAAATGAAATAAAGAGAAAGAAGAAGGAAAAAAAAAGGGAGAGAGAACGGGAATCTTGCTCTATTGCCCAGGCTAAAATGCAGTCTACAAATGGATATTTAAAGCTTTTTTTATACTAATAGTTGTGTTATACAATGGAGACAGGAGAGGAATAAGGGAGGAAAATAACAAACAGCCAACCAATATTTCATTTAAACCTATGAAATGCTATGCAATTGCTAGGGAGTGATTTACTCCCAACCATGTGGTCACTTTTAGAATAAATGTGATGTGTTACTGAAAAAAAAATGTATATTTTGTGGATTTGGAGTAGAGAGTCCTGTAAATGTTTATTAAGTTTACTTGTTTGAGGTCTAAGTTCAAGTCCCGGGTATCCTTCTTAAACTTCTGTGTCATTAATTTGTCCAATATTGACAATGTAATGTTAAAGTCTCCCACTATTATTGTGTGGGAGTCCAAGTCTCTTTGTAAGTCACCAATAAGTTGCCCTATGTATCTGGGTGCTCCTATATTGGGTGCATATAGACTTAGGGTCGTTAGCTCTTCCCGTTACATTGATCCCTCTACCATTATACAATGTCCTTCTTATCTCTTTTGTTTTCTATTACTTTAAAGTCTATTTTATCAGAGATGAGAATTGTAACTCTTGCTTTTTTTATTTTTTGCTCTCCATTTGGTTGGCAAATCTTCCTCCATCCCTTTGTTTTGAGTCTCTGTATATCCTTGCATGTAAGATGGATCTGGATGCAGCTTACTGAAGGGTCCTTTGAAGTAGCTGATACTGGTTGTTCCCCCTCTATACATAGTGCCTCCTTCAGAAGCTCTTGTAAAGCAGTCCTGGTGGTAATGAAATCTCTGAGTACTTGCTTGTTTGCAAAAAATTTTATTTTTCCTTCACTTATGAAACTTAGTTTGGCTGGATATGAAATTCTGGGTTGAAAGTTCTTTTCTTTAAGGATGTTGAATATTGGCCCCCACTCTCTTCTGGCTTGTAGGGTTTCTGCTGAGAGATCAGCTGTGAGTCTGATAGGCTTCCCCTTGTGGGTAACCTGACCTTTCTGGCCGCCCGTAGTATTTTCTCCTTTGTTTCAACCCTGATGAATCTAATGATTATGTGCCTTGGGGTTGCTCTTTTTGAGGAATATCTCTGTGGTGTTCTCTGTATTACCTGGAGTTGAGTATTGTCCTGCCTTGCTAGGTTAGGAAAGTTTTCCTGGATAATATCCTGAAAAATATTTTCCAGCTTGGATTCATTCTCTTCGTCACATTCAGGTACACCTATCAAATGTAGATTAGGTCTTTTCACATAGTCCCATATTTCTTGGAGACTTTGCTCATTCCTTTTTACCCTTTTTTCTCTAATCTTGTCTTCTCATTTTATTTCATTAAGTTGGTCTTCGACCTCTGAAATCCTTTCTTCTGCTTGATCAATTCAACTGTTAAAACTTGTGCATACTTCTCGAAGTTCTCGTATTGTGTTTTTCAGCTCCATTAATTCACTTATATTCCTCTTTAAATTGTCCATTCTCATGAACATTTCGTGAAACTTTTTTCAAGGTTCTTAGTTTCCTTGCATTGGGCTAGAACATGTTCTTTTAGCTCACAGAAGTTTCTCATTATCCACCTTCTGAAGCCTGATTCTGTTAATTCCTCACATTCATTTTCTATCAGGCCTTGTTCAATTGGTGATGAGGCACTGCAATCCTCTGTAGGAGGAGAGGCATTCTGATTTCAGGTGTTTTCAGCCTTTTTGCGCTGGTTTCTTTACATCTTTGTGGATTTATCCACCTGTCGTCTGTGTAATTGCTGACCTTCAGATTAGGTCTCTGAGTAGACGTCCAGCTTGTTAGTGGTAAAGTTTTTTCTATTTCTTAATTTTCCTTCTGTGGATGCCCCTCCCCCACAGAGCTGGACCTTCCCGGGTTCAGCTGTACTTGCTGTGAAACTCTCAATCTTCAGCAGTTCCAACTGCTGTTTTTATTTTTTTTTTTGTGGAGTG
This sequence comes from Ateles fusciceps, assembly GCA_036589455.1. NCBI lineage: Eukaryota > Metazoa > Chordata > Mammalia > Primates > Atelidae > Ateles > Ateles fusciceps. Next base: position 1,951,395 of record JAZHEH010001790.1, on the reverse strand, counting down.
GGGTACCAGCCTTCCTCTGCGGCGACCCACTACGCCAGCTGAAACAGCAGCATTAAGATTCGTGGCACTTTTCTGCCTGGGAATCTCCCAGTTTTGTTCCTCACTTCAGTCCACTTTTCAATCAGCTGAATGGGAGACTCTGCTTTCCTGGAGCTCCAACGCCAACCAAAAGGGCACTCAGTCCCGTATACTCCGGACTGAGAACCGCCGAGCCGGGGCGCCTGCAAAACGGCCGCGCCCTCCAAAACGGTTACGCTGGTGACCCGTGGGGCTCCTCCGCCAAGAATCTCTTGGTCCGTGGGCTATGAAAATTTGTCTGAAAATGTGGCATCCACTCACTCCCTGCACTTTCAGTGGGAGCTACAATCCTGAGCTGCTGCTAATCGGCCATCTTGGATCTCTCTCATATTCTCAGTTTTTAATTGTCCATCAAAGAAGTAGGAAGCCCACATATTGCTTATCTATTTATCTGGTATTAATAGAGCTTTCTTATAAGTAATATTTACATGGATATCTTTTTTTCATCCTGTTTTCATCTTAGCTGTGTTTTTGTATTTAAAGGGTGCCTCTCCTACACATTATATAGGTGGGTCATGTTTTCGTTTGTGTTTCTTAAAATTCAGTCTCACTATCTCACTTTCACTTGGAGTGTTTAGTTCACTTACAGTTCAGTGGAATTTCTAACTTATGCCACTTGTGTTCTTTTCTTTTTTTTTTCTTCTTGAGACAGCCTTGCTCTGTTGCCCAGGCTGGAGTGCAGTCACATGATCTTGGCTCACTGCAATCTCTGCCTCCCAGATTCAAGCGATTCTCCTGCCTTGGCCTCCCGAATAGCTGGGATTACAGGTGTGTACCACTGTGCCTGGCTAATTTGTGTGTGTGTGTGTTTTAGTAGTGAGCCAGCGTGCCTGGCCTATATTTCTCTTTTGTTTTTTGTTCTTCCTTTCCTGCCTTCTTTTGGATGAATAGAGTGATTCTTCCCATATCCTTTCATCTCTAGTGGCTTTTGGCTGTATCTTTTCGCTCTATGTTTTTAGCTATATATGCTTTCTTTAGCAGTTGTTCCAGGGATTACAACACACACCCTAACTTTTCACAGTTCACCTGCAGAGCTTATGACACCACTTGGGAAATAAGGCAGTGAAAAGGAATGAAGCACAGACATGGGTCACATGTGGGTGAGCCTGACACTTTATGCCAAGTCCAAGCAGCCAGTCACCAAGGGCCACATATTGTGTGACCCCATTTATATGAAATGCCCAGATAGGAAAATCCAGAGAGACAGAGAGCAGATTACTGGTTACCTAGTGCTGGGGGTGGAAGGAAGAATTGGGAGGGGTGATGACTAAGGATAACAGGATTCCTTGTTGGGGAAATGAAAATGTTTTAAAATTGATTGTGGTGATGGATGCACCATTCTGTGAGTATACAAAGAACCACTGAGGTTGACATTTTATTTTTATTTATTTATTTCTTTGGAGACAGTCTCACTCAGTTGCCCAAGCTGGAATGCAGTGGCATGATCTTGACTCACTGCAACCTACAACCCCCAGGTTCAAGTGATTCTTCTGCGTCAGCCACTGGAGTAGCTGGGATTACAGGCATGTGCCACCCCAAGTAATTTTTTTTGTTTTTTTTTCAGACACAGTCTTGCTCTGTCACCGAGGCTGGAGTGCAGTGGCATGATCTCGGCTCACTGCAACCTCTGCCTTCTGGTTTCAAGCAATTCTCCTTCCTCAGCCTCCCATATAGCTGGGATTACAGGCGCCTGACACCACACTGGGCTACTTTTTTGTATTTTTAGAAGAGACAGGGTTTCACCATTTTGGCCAAGTTTAGTCTGGAACTCCTGACTTCAGGTGATCTACCTGCCTTGGCCTCCCAAAATGCTGGGATTACAGGCCTGAGCCACTGCATCCGAATCCATAAGGTAAATTTATATTTACCTTTTAAGAAAGTGCCAAAGTGTCTTTTGTAGTGGCCGTGCTGTCTTATGCTCCCCCAGCATGTGTGAAGGCTCCACTTCCATACACTCCCACTTGATATTGATAGTGACATCTTTTTGTTTGTTTTTTGAGCTGGAGTCTCACTCTGTCCCCAGGCTGGAGTGCAGTGGCGTAATCTTGACTCACTGCAATCTCTGCCTGCCAGATCAAACAATTCTCCTGCCTCAGCCTCTTGAGTAGCTGGAACTCCAGATGCAGGTCACCATGCCTGGCTAATTTTTTTTGTATTTTTATTAGAGACAGGGTTTCGCTATGCTGCTCAGACCAGTCTCAAACTCCTGACCTTGTGATCCGCCCACCTTGGCCTTCCAAAGTGCAGGGATTACAGGTGTGAGCCACCACATCTGGCTGTGACATCTTTTTAATGTTGAACCTTTCTTGATAACATGTGCAGCGTGGCTTTCTTTGCATTCAAAGTGTTTCATTGAAAGATTTCTTCATATGGATTGTGCGCATATTTTCACGTTTATTTCTGAGAGTTTTGTTTTTTGGGGTGTGCTGTTGCAAATGGGATGTTTTCTTCTCTTTCTAACTGCTTGTTTGTACATAGGAAGACTGAGGCCAGGCTTGGTGGCTAAGGCCTGTAATCCTAGCACTTTGGGAGACTGAGGCAGAAGGATTGCTTGAGCCCAGGAGTTTGAGACCAGCCTTGGCAGCACAGTAAGACCACATCTCTATTTTTTTTTTTTTTTTTTTTTTTTGAGACAGGGTCTTGCTCTGTCACCCAGGCTGGAGTGCAGTAGTGCAGTTTCGGCTCACTGCAACCTCCACCTCCCAGGTTCAAGCAATTCTCATGCCTCAGCCTGCTGAGTACCTGGTATGACAGGTGTGTTTCACCACACCTGGCTAATTTTTGTATTATTAGTAGAGTCAGGGTTTTGCCATGTTGGCCAGGCTAGTATTGAACTCCTGGCCTCAAGCAATCCACCTGCCTTGGTCTCCTAAAGTGCTGGGATTATGGTCATGAGCTGTGCCTGGCCCCATCTCTATAGTTTAAAAATTAAGAAAATGGAAACCCATTTAGTATGTTACTTTTGTACCTAACTCCTTAGCAAAATCTGTCTGCCTCAATCTTCAGAGTAAATATACTATTTTTTTCTTCCGATTTTTTCTTTAATGTCTTAATTTCCTTCTCACCTAGTTTCATCAGCGAAGGCCTCCAAAATAACAGTGGTAACAGAGGACACTGTTTGGTTCCAAAGGCTGATGGAAGCTTCTATTGCTTCCATCCCTTACAAATGATGCTGGGCTTTGGCTTGATGGGTGTGTGTCTGGGTGTAATTTCCTTTATTGTGTGTAATTTAAGGAAGTATCTAAATTTGATAAGTTCATTTTATAAAATTTGAAGTAAATTTTGTGAAATGCCTTTTCAACATCTATGATGATTTTGATTTTTAACCTATTAATGTAAATGAAATGAAAAGATGTTCTGATTTTGAGCCATCCTTTCCACACTGTACAAGTCTCACTTGATTTAGGTAAGTTTTTTTAAGCCCCAGTGGGGTTTGTTTGTTAATATTTTATTTTGGATTTTCATACATTGATTTTTATGTAAATGTCTTGTATTGTTTTGTTTTAGAGATAGGGCCTTGCTCTCATGCCCAGGCTGGAGTGCAATGATGTGATCACAGTTTATTGTAATTTTAAACTCCTGGGCTCAAGTGATCCTCCCACCTCGGCCTCCTGGGTAGCTGACACTACAGGCACGTGCCACCATGCCTGGCTAATTTTTAAATTTTTTGTAGAGAAAGAGCCTTGCTATGTTGTCTAGGCTGCAGTTCAGTATACATTTTCAATGTGAATATTTATTGGTCTTTCTGCTGGAATCATTCCCTCTCCCATCTGTTTGTCTTTAAATTCTGGGCTTGCACACACACTCCACACGCATCCCCTAACTACACAATATTGATGTTGTCCAACCTGCCTTGAGATGGGAGAACTGTTTTTCCTTCTTTGTATCTCTGCTGGTATCCAGCCCACTGCTGTGTTTTTGGTAAATACTTGACCCACAGAGTGTGGGAAGCTGGAAGGGAAGGCTTCTGCATTTCCTTTGTGGACCTGACATCATGGATCCACTAAGTATATTGGGAAACCAGCAGGTCAGGTCAGGGCCTGCACACTCTAGTTGCATCTAACTCTGAGTTGCTCAGGGCCCCTGCGTGCCAGTGATTTGCTGACTCTGAGTTGCTCAGGGCCCCCTGCGTGCCGGTGATTTGCTTTTCTTTGTGAGTTGTCTCTTCACTCATATTCCTAGGCCGAGTTCCCCAAAACAGTGGCTAGCACAGCCCCTGTAACAGTTGTGGGTGCATTTCTGATCTTGCATGACCTGATTTACAAGGTATTTTGAACAGGAGCTACCTATTATGGCTTGGGATATGGCTAAAGTGTACTTGACTTTCTTTCATAAAGTAACTGGTAAAATATGTGGCATAAGGCTATTACTGCAAATGCAGAAGTGGTGGGGGGGTGATTGAGCTTGGGCAGCATTGGGAGGCAGACAGACCCGCATCAGCACCATCCTGGGCATTTGTAGGTTATATGACCTTGGGGGGAATCCCCTCAACTCTCTGAGCCTTTGTTTCTTCTCTCATTAAGGAGCTCATCCATTCCTCACTGGACTATTGTAAGGCTTAAGATCAAACATCTTTCAAGGCACTTGGAGCAGAGCCTGGGCTCCGGGGTCTTCAGGCTGTAACCATAGCAAACACTCAGATCCCAGCCACCATCCCTTCTCTTCCCTCCAGCGTGGGAATGTGGAGAACCAACCTTCTTGTTCCCATTTACCCTGGAGTTCTTTCTTCTAAACATCATCTAGCACCTGCTGTGCACTAGGGATTCATGGGTTGGGAGGCCAGGGACAGCAAAGTCTGGCATCTGGCCTTCAGCTTGCCTCAGTCCCTGTGGCTGATACCTGGCCCTGTGCTCTGGAATCTGGACCCTACAATCTCCTACCAAAGGCTCAGCCCAAAGAGGGCTCGAGGGCACCCCCTACTGGTGAGAATATTCCGTAGCTGCCCACGTCTCCCCATCTCCTGAGTGGATGATCAGCCCCAGCAATCCAGAGACACGTTCTTGGATTCTGCTAGCTTTATTTTTCAGTTGAAAACTCAAAGGAAAAGGTTATGTTGCAAAAGAAAGTAAAAAAAAAACTTTGAATGCTGTAGCCTGGGGGCCCAAGTTCACAGGTGCCCCTACCAAAACAGAGGCTCTCCAAAGCATTCAGTCCCAGTGTGTCTACCCCAAAAGAGCAGCTCTCTATCTGGGCTTCTGAAGAGTTGTCGGTTGCCCTCAAAGAACCTCCTGCCTCAGGAGACCCCTGGATCAGGCAGGGAAAGCCAGAACCAGGCAGCTGAGAATCTGGTTTCGTGCCTGCCTCTGCACAGTCAGCATTGTGAAGCAGTGGCTTCCCACATGGCTGCTGAATAAGTGAATAAATACCTTGGGCATGAACAGGAGCCGGGTAGAGCTCTCTCTGCAGGGCTGGGACTCGCTGGCCATGCTGTCTCTTGGTTTACAGTGGAGGTGTGGAGGAATGGGGAAAATTACCCAGACCAGTGGGAGAGTTTCATGTCCTCAGAAGTATTTTGAGCACAATGGCAAACAGCTCTTCTTCTCTGCATTTGAAGCACATGTGGTTCTGAGTTTCTCAGTATTCCATGCTGGTTATTCTGTCCCAGCCAATAATCTTGCCCTTGTCAAGGAGCTGGAATTAGAGTAGAAGGTGAAGGAGTTTGACGTCTTTGGCAACCTAGTGCTGGCTTAGATGAAATCTCAAACTGTAAAGAAGAGAGAAGTAAGGCCAGGCTATGGGCCCCAGAGGAGAGGTGCCCCTCCTTTTTCCTGAGATAAATTATGCTGGGGCCCCTATTACAGCCCCTGGCCCTCCTTATTAAAAGGACAACTCTCTGTCCACTCCCACTGATCTCCCCTCTCCCCTTTCTGTAAGAGCAGCAGACACGAGTTGATGAGTTCCTACACCTGCCAGGCCTTTGCAGGCAGTGGTATTAGGCCCAGCCTGCTGAGTTCCTAGGAAATTGAACAAGCATCTATGGAGTGCTCACTCCATGTCAGGCTCTGCCACCAGCACCCTGGAGACAGAAGACCAAGACATACTTCCCAGCCAAGGGGAGGGTGGAACCTTAGCACATGATGCATTGAGAGCTGGGGATGCATAAAACCCAAAGTGCAGGCTAAAGGGAACTCTCACTGTGTGGGTGGGATCTTCAGCACAGCTTGCAGTGGAGGCTGCTCTACTGTTTCCCCATCAAGTGTGGTGGTCAAGGGCACAGACTGGACACTCAGAGCTACCAGGGTAAGGAAGCGCTCTTCTATCCCTCATCTGCTAGGAGAACTGTTTAAAAGATGGGCTTTATTTAATTTTTTTGAGATGAAGTCTCGCTCTGTCACCCAGGCTGGAGTGCAGTGGCTCACTGCAACCTCTGCCTCCCAGGATCAAGCAATTCTGCCTCAGCCTCCTGAGCAGCTGAGATTACAGATGGCTGCCACCACATCCAGCTAATTTTTGTATTTTTAATAGAGATGGGGTATGGCCAGGCTGGTCTCCAACTCTTGCCCTCAAGTGATCCGCCTGCCTTGGTCTCCCAAAGTGCTGGGATTACAGGCGTGAGCCACCGCACCCTGCTATTTAGTTTTTTGAGATGGAGTCTCATTCTGTTGCCCAGGCTGGAGTGCAGTGGTGCAATATTGGCTCACTGCAACCTCTGCCTGCTGGGTTCAAGTGATTCCCCCTGTCTCAGCCTCCTGAGTAGCTGGGACTACAGGCATGAGCCACCACGCCTGCCAGTGCCCTTCTATCCCTCATCTGCTAAGAGAACTTTCTAAAAGATGGGCTTTAGGTGGCCTTTTCTGCCATCTCTTTCTACTACATTCTGGTTCTTTTTCAGTATGTAATTTTCAGTAATTAGTAAATTAGCTGATTGGCTAAATTAATTACTAAACTATAAATTTAGTGATTAGTAATTTTAATAATTTCTAGTTCCCTGCTGAAATCTATAATCTCTGTCTAATAAGCCTACTATCTGAGTCCTGTGGGTCTGTGTCTATTATTGTCTGTCTATGCTTAGACTTTTACCTCCCTAGAATGTTCTTTATAACTACGGTGTTCATAATCAGATCATCATGCCCAGCATGGAGGTGCTCAATAAATACACATTTCCAATGTCAAAAATTTTAAATGTGGTAAAACATTAAAAATTTACTATAACCATTTTAAAGTACACACTTCAGTGTAAGTACATTCATATTTTTATGCAGCCAAACTCTGGAACTCACTATAAATCCTGCCAAACTGAACTCTATCCCCATTAAATAAGCCGTTACTGCTCTCTCCCAGTTCCTGGCTGCCACCATTCTACTTTCTATCTCTGTGAATCTGATTACTCTAGGTCCTTCACATAAGTGGAATCATACCGTATTTCTCTTTTTGTGACTGGTTCATTTCACTTTGCATAATGTCCTCAAGGTTCATCCATGTGCTAGCATGTGTCAGTTTCCTTCCTTTTTAAGGCTGAATAATATTTTACTGTATGGTGAGACCACATTTGTTTGTTTCTCTGTCAGTGGGCACTTGCGTTGCCGCTATCTTTCGGCTGCTATGAATAACGCTGTGCCAAGACAAGCTCAGCCGTGGAGACCCCAACCCAGGCGGTGCTGAAGGAATTAAGAAACAGACACAGAGATAGAGAGCAAAAGGTGGGTTCAGAGTGGAGCACCACGGGTCTTACAGTATTTCCAGCTGAGAGTCCAGAGCAGACTCTGACCTACATATTTACTCTTGACTTTCCAGTGACAAGTTTTACAAGCAGATGCTCTGTGTTCTTTCATTGGTTAAAGGTAAACTAACCAGGCAGCTAGTGTACGTTTGTTTAATATAGGTTAAAGACAAACTAGAAAGCACTCTTTATGAGGGAACAAAGGAAAGGGGCATCACATATCCTGTGTTGAAAGAACTAATTCATCTGGCATGAGACATATTTACATTGGTTACTGTTTTATAATGCTTTGAGCAGTTTTCCACTTTGAGGGGCTGACTAGGTTTCCCTTGCCACCACTTTAAATAGGATTTCTCAGCAATCAATATGATTTCTCACACACGTCAGAATTTGCTCTCAACAACACTGCTATGAACATCAGTGTATAAATGTGTGAGGCCCTTTGAATTGTAGGGGTACATGCCCAGAAGTGGAAAGTCTGGATTATATGGTAATTCTTTGTTTTGAGAGAGTCTCGCTCTGTCACTCGGGCTGGAATGCAGTGGTGCAATCTTGGCTCACTGCAACCTCTGCCTCCTGGATTCAGGTGATTCTTATCCCTCAGCCTCCCGAATAGCTGGGATTACAGGCCTGCACCAACATGCCTGGCTAATTTTTGTGTTTTTAGTAGCGTCAGGGTTTCACCATGTTAGCCAGGCTGGTCTTGAACTCCTTGCCTCAAGTGATTCACCTGTCCTGGCTTCGCAAAGTGCTGGAATTACAAGTGTGAGCCACCACACCTGGCCTATTTTTAACTTTTTGATGAATTGCCGTACTTTTCCACAGCTGCAGCTCCATTTTAAACTCGAGTAAGAGTACACAAGCGTTCCAGCCTCTCAGCATCCTCGCTAACACTTGTTATCTTCTGTATTGATTACAGCCATCCTAATGAGTCTGAGGTGGCCTCTCCATGTAGGTTGTCTTCTTTTTCTTTTTTTGAGATGGAGTCTCACTCTGTCACCCAGGCTAGAGTGCAGTGATGCAATCTTGGCTCACTGCAACCTCCACCTCCCGGGTTCAAGAAATTCTCCTGCCTCAGCCTCCCAAGCATCTGGGACTTCAGGCACATGCCACCACACCCATCTAATTTTTCTATTTTTAGTAGAGACGTAGTGTTACCATGTCGGCCAGGCTGTTCTCAAACTCCTGACCTCAAGTGATCCGCCTACCTTAGCCTTTCAGAGTTCTGGGATTACAGGCATAAGCCACCATGCCCAGCCTCTCCACAAGGTTTTGGTTTGAGTTTCCCTAATAATTAGTGATGGTGAGCATCTTTTTATGTGCTTATTGGACATTTGCATCTCTTATTTGGAGGACTGTCTATTCACGTCCTTTGCACATTTTGAACTGCGTTAGTTGGGTTTTTGTTGTGGCATTGTGAGAGTGCTTTATCTGTTCTAGATGGGAACTCTTTCACATGTAATTTGCACATCTATCCTGTCATTCTGTAGGTTGCCTTTTCACTCTGTTAATAGTATCCTTTGATGCAATCCAATTTGTCGACTTTTCCTTTTGTTGTTTGGGCCTTTGGTATCATATCCAAGAAATCATTGCCAAAGAAAGCTATGTTTTAAGAGTTGTCGGCTGGGAACGGTGGCTCACGCCTATAATCCCAGCAGGTTGGGAGGCCGAAGCGGGTGAATCACGAGGTCAGGAGTTCAAGACCAGCCTGACCAAGAAGCCCTGTCTCTACTAAAATACAAAAATTAGCTAGGCGTGGTGGTGGGTGCCTGTAATCCCAGCCACTTGGCAGGCTGAGCCAGAGAGTTGCTTGAACCTGGGAGCCAGAGGTTGCAGTGAGCCAAGATCACACCACTGCACTCCAGCCTGGGTGACAGACTGAGACTCTGTCTCAAAAAAAAAACAAGAGTTGTATAATTTTAGATCTTACACTCGGGTCTTTGATTCATTGTTAAGGTTTTCTTTTTCTTTTCTTAACATGATACAAGGTAAGGGTTTAACTTCATTCTTTTGCCTGTGGATATCTAGTTTTCCCACACCATTTGTTGAAAGACTGTCCCTTCCCTGATTGAATAGTCTTGGCATCCTTATTGAACTCATTTGACTGTATGTGTAAGAGTTTCCTTCTGCACTCTGTATTCCATTCCACTGGTCTCTCTGTATGTCTTCACTGCCATACCACACTTTTGACCACTGTAGCTTTTTTTTTAATTTTTTTTTATTTTTAAGAAAGAAAAAGAAAGAGAGAAAGAAAAAAAGAGAATAAGAGAAAGGGAAAAGAAGAAGAAAAAGAGGGAGAGAGAACGGGAATCTTGCTCTATTGCCCAGGCTAGAATGCAGTCTAAAAATGGGTATTAAAAAACTCTTTTATACTAATAATTGTGTTATACAATGGAGACAGAAAGGAATAAGGGAGGAAAATAACAAACAGCCAACCAATATTTCATTTAAACCTACGAAATGCTATGCAATTGCTGGGGAGTGATTTACTCCCAACCATGGACCACTGTAGCTTTTAATAATACATTTTGAAATTCGGAAGTAAAAGACTTCCAACTTTGTTATTCTTTTTCAAGATTGCTTTGGCCATTTGGGATCCCTCGAAATTGTGTATAAACTTTACGCAATTTATAAGGATGGATTTTTCTATAATTGAAGAAAAAATGTCATTAAGATTTTACAAGCAATTACACTAAACATGTAGATATCTCACTGAGTCATATTGAAATCTTAATAAAACTAAGCCTTATAATCTATAAATATGAGATGACTTTACATTTGTTACACAACCAGTCTCTGGAACTTTAAATCCTACCAAAGTCTTTGCCTCCTGGTTAAGTTTATTCCTATTTTATTCTTTTTGATGCTATTGTAAACTGACTTTTTTCTTTCTTTCTTTTTTTTTTTCCTTAAGATGGTATCTCACTATGTTGCCCAGGCTGGAGTACAGTGGCTATTCACAGGCATAATCATTAAAAAAGCTGACAGCATTGACCTCCCAGCCTCAAGCAATTCTCCCGCCTCAGCCTCCCAAGTAGCTGAGACTATAGGCATCCACAACCAAGCCCAGCAGGAACTGTTTTCTTAGTTTCCTTCTTGGATTGTTGACTTAGTGTGTAGCAATGCAACTGATTTTGTATGTTGATTTCATAATCCTGAATCTTGGACAAATTGTTAGTTCTAACAGTTTATTTTGTGAAGTCTTCAGGATTTTCTACAGAGAAGATCATGTCATTTGTTAACAGAGAAAATTTTACTTCTTCCTTTCCAATTTGGACACTTTTTTCCTTTCTTTCTTAATAGCTCTGGCTGGGATTTCCAGTATTATGAAAGCAGGCATCATTGTTTTATTCGTCTTGGAAAACTTTTTCTCTCATCATTTAGAAAGATATTAGCTGGAGGTTGTTCATATGACCTTTATTACATTGAGCTTGTTTCAATTTCTAGTATGTTTTTAATCATGAAATGATATTAAACTTCGTTAAATGCTTTTTCTGTACTAATTGAAACAAATAGTCATGTGTTTTCTTTCCTTCATTCTGTTAATGTGATACCTTACATTGATGTTTATATGGTAACCACATTTGCATTCCAGGAATAAATCTCACTTGATCATGTTGTATAATTCATCTATGACACTGTTGTGAATTCTCCTTATTAGTATTTTCTTGAGCACTTTTGCATCTGTATTGCTCAGGGATAGTGGTGTGTTTTCTTCTGCTGCTTTGTCTGCCTTTGGTATCAGTAATGCTGGCCTCACAGAATGAGTTTGGAGGCATTCTTTCCTCAGGATTTTGGAAGATGAGCAGGATTGCTATTGGTTCTGTAAATGTTTGGTACGAGTCACCCATGAAGCCATCTGTTCTTGTACTTTTCTTTCTTGTCAGGTTTTTGGTCACTGATTCAATCTCCTTGGTAGTTATAGGTTAGTTTTTCCATCTTTTATTCCATTTATTTCTGTTCTAGTCTTTATTATTTCCTTCCTTCTCCTAGCTTTGGGTTTAGGCTGTTCTTCTTTTTCTAATAATTTAAGGTACAAAGTTAGGATTTTGGTTTGAGAACTTTTCCTTTTTCTTTTATTTGACAGAGTGTCTTGTCACTTGTTGAGTTAGTCTCAAACTCCTGGTCTCAAGCAATCTCCTGGCCTCAGCCTTCCAAGTAGCTGGGATTATAAAACAGTGTCACTATGCCTGGCTGCTGCTGCTTTTTGTGCGTGTTTGTGGAGGGGGTGGTTAGGGGAAATGGAGTCTAGCTGTGTCACCTAGGCTGGAATGCAGTGGTGCAGTCTTGGCCCACTGCAACTTCCTCCTCATAGGTTCAAGTTGTTCTGCTGCCTCAGCCTCCCAAGTAGCTGGAATTACAGGTGCTTGCCACCACGCCTGGCTAATTTTTATGTTTTAAGTAGAGTTTCATCATGTTAGCTGGGCTGGTCTTGAACTCCTGACATGAGGTTATCTGCCTGCCTCAGTCTTCCAAAGTGCTGGGATTACAGGTGTGAGCCACTGCCCCTGGCCAGCTTTCTTTAAAGTAAGCATGTACAGCTATAAATTTCCCTCATAGCACTGCTTTTGCTGCACCCCATAAGATTTGATATGTTGTTTTGTCTCAAAATACTTTCTAATTTTCCTTATTATTTTTCTTTGATCCATAGTTTTGTAGTATGTTGTTTAGTTCCCATAGATTCGTGAATACTCCTGTTTTCCTTCTGCTATTATGATTTCAGTCATTTAAAATGTATTAAATCTTGCTCTGAGGCCTAAAATATCATCTTTCCCAGAGAACATTCCACATGTACTTTGAAGAATGTGTATTCTGCTGCTGGGTGAACTCATCTGTGTATGTCTGGTAGGTCCAATTCATCTGTAGTATTGTTCAAGCCCTCTGTTTCCTCCTTGATCTTCTGTCTGGGTGTTGTATCCATTATTTAGAGTGAGTTATTGGGCCAGGCATAGTGGCTCATGCCTGTAATCCCAGCACTTTGGGAGGCCAAGGCAGGTGGATCACTTGAGGTCAGGAGTTCGAAACCAGCCCCAACATGGTGAAACCCTGTCTCTACTGAAAAATAGATGGGTGTGGTAGCATACACCTGTAATCCCAGCTACTCGGAGGCTGAGGCACAGCAATCAGTTGAATCCAGGAAGTTGCAGTGACCTGTCTCATGCCATTGCACTTCAGCCTGGGCAACGGAGTCAGATTCTGTCTCAAAAAAAAAAGTGACGTGTTGATGTCACCTACTGTTATCGTAGAACTATTTCTCCTTTCATTCTGTCTCCTTTCATTCTGGTGCTTGCTTCATATATTTAGGAGCTCTGAGGTGCGTTGCATGCACATTTATAACTGTTACATCTTTTTGGTGAATTGACTGTTATTATCTCTAAAACAGCTTTAGACCTTAAGTCTATTTAGTCTGAGATTAGTCTAGCTCCTCCTCCTTTTTTTTGGTTACCATTTGCATGGAATATCTTTTTTCATCCTTTCACTTTCAACTAATGTGCAAGTCTCTTACAGTCTTTTGATTGTAGAATTCATTTGCATTTTTAAAGACTATCATCTGACGAAACTCACTACCCTGGTGGGTGACTGTGCCATGAGGCCCCCAGCTAATGACTCAGTGGGCAGTTGCTCTGGGAGGACTCCAGCACACCATTTATGGGGCCTCCCGGTGCCACTCTGTGAATTGTTTTCTGCATGGCTTATGGTTTGTTTTCTTATTTCCTTCCTTCTGTCTTCCTTTGTGTTAATTAATTTTTTGGTGTGACACACTAAGAATCCCTTCTCATTTCCTTTTGTGTACATTCTATAGATATTTTCTTTGTAATTACCATGAGGATTACATAAAACATCGTGAAGTTATAACAATCGATTTTAAACTAGTAAGTTCAATCACATACAAATACTCTACTCCTTGACAGCTCTGACCCGTTCTATGTTGTTGATGTTACAAAGTATATCTATATTTTAGAGAGAGGGTCTCACTCTGTCACCCAGGCTGGAGTGCAGTGGCACTGTCATAGCTCATTGTAACCTAGAGCCCCTGGACTCAAGCGATCCTCCATAGCTGAGACTACAGGTGCATGCCACCATGCCTAACTTTTTAAAAATAAATTATATATTTAACATAGACTTATGGTTACACAACTCTTTTAACTCCAATAAAATAATTAAAATCAGAGATATGAATCAAAATTACAATAATACAGGTCTTTATATGTGGCTTCAAATGTCCACCTAGCATCCTTTTGTTTTGACTTGAAGGACTCCCTTTAGCATTTCTTGCAGGGTAGGTCCCAATATAATGAACTCTCTCAGCTTTTGTTTATCTGAGAATGTCTTCATTTCTCTGGTCGGGTGCGAGGTGGGAGGATCACATGAGGTCAGGAGTTCGAGACCAGCCTGGCCAACATGGTGCAACCCCATCTCCACTAAAAACACACAAAAATTAGCTGGGCATGGTGGCACATGCCTGTAGTCCCAGCTACTCAGGAGGCTGAGGCAGGAGAACTGCTGGAACCCCGGGAGGCAGAGGTTGCAGTGAGCCAAGATTGTGCCACTGCAGTCCAGCCTGGGTGACATAGCAAGACTCTGTCTCAAATAAATAAACCCTAAGAGGAAGGGAGAGGACCTTAACTGCAGATAACAGTCCACTGTTACGCTGTGGCTATAAATCTTCTGAGTTGCTTGTACTCCCAGATGTTCTGTTGGTGGCTGTAGTAGATGACAGTTTTGTATTTACATGGTCAGAACAATGAGTGCTTCTGCTTGATTCCCAGATTCTCCAAGGTTCCCATGGAACCACACCACCTCCTGTCTCAGCACTTTGTGAGTCCAAGGCTGCTTCTCAAGTGGCTCTGGTTGGTAGACCATGACACTGATTCCTGCCTCTAAGCCTAGCTTTATTCTCAGCAGCCACCGCTTTTTGGTACTAGAACAGTGCTTTTTATAGTGCACTCGTAAGTGGATGCTGAAATCACAACCTGGCCATTTGGATGTTCAACTAATGCTTTATGCTGCGGAGTCCCTGGAACTCACCAACCTGTGCTGGAACTCACTGGAGCTCAGGTGTGTAACACTACCTTGTTTCTCTATGGCTGGGAGTGCAAACATTGTTCATGCGTTTATTTCCCATTTTTTACTTTGGAGGTTTTGTTGTAAGACAAGGTCTCACTCTGTCATGCAGCCAGGGTAATCAAGGCTCACCACAGCCTTGACTTCCCGGGTTCACCCAGCTTGCCTCAGCCTCCCAAAGTGCTAGGAATACAAGTGTGAGCCACTGCACCTGGCCTACTTTTGAGCTTTGAGTTCTTTATATATTCTAGAGATGAGTCTCTGGAGATGAGTCCTTGGTCTGATAGGTGGTTTGTAAACGGTTTTTCTGAATCTGTAGCTTATCTTTCCATCTTCCTAATTGAGTCAGAGAGCAAAAATGTGGTCTCCCTTGCAAATACTCTGCTGCTGTAGCAGGAAAGCAGACACAGACAGTACGTAAATGAACCTGTGGATATATCCCTTGAGTAAGTGTCCATTTGTGGTAAAGAGATCTCTAGACATATCAGTGCTGAGAGCTTATTTCATGAAGTCACAGTTGAGCTGGGTATAAACTCTAAACTCATGCTTACTTTCTCTTACTCCACTGTCTTCTGTTGCTGCTGGTGGGAAAGCAATTGTTAACATGTTCTTCCTTCTTTCCACCCTCCTCAGTAGCTTTTCTTTTCTGCAATTTGGTTTTGATGGGTCTAGGTACGGATGGATTTATTGTATTGGGGGATTGTGCCTCCTGACTCCAAAGGGTCCTGTCTCTGTTTAAATTCTGGATTTTTTTTTTTTTCTGAGACAGACTGTCACTCCATTACCAGGATAGAGTGCAGTTGCAAGATCTCGGCTCACTGCAACGTCCACCTCCTGGGTTCAAGCATTTCTCCTGCCTCAGCCTCGTGAGTAGCTGGGAGTACAGGCATACACATCCACACCTGGCTAATTTCTGTATTTTTAGTAGAGACGGGGTTTCACCATGTTAGGCCAGGCTGATCTTGAACTCATGACCTTAGGTGATCTACTCATCTTGGTCTCCCAAAGTGCTGGGATTACAGGGATAAGCCACCACACCTGGCCTGGGATTTATTTGGGACATGTTGGATCCTCCCTTTGTCATATTTTCCAATTGATTAATTTTCTCTTCTGCTGTTGAATTCATTAAGTTTGAAATGTCTGTGAATGATAGCCACTAATTCTGGCACGTGAAGCCCTTGGAAGGCCACTCGTCTTGTTGCCACTGACTTCTCTGCCCTTTTAGTGGGGCTTTGGCTGTGGGAATCATATGCAGCACTGGCTGAAGAAGTTCAAGGTAGCTAGTGTTAGAACTGAATTAGAGGTCCACCCTGGTAGTGGGGACAAACCCCCACACGTTTACTTACAGAAGTCATCTTCTGTGTTGATGATGATTTTTTGGTATGAGAGCAGAGGGAAAACATTTTCCCTAAATGGTGGTGGACACTCAAATCCCTAGTGAGGCTGGGCGCTGTGGCTCACGCCTGTCATCCCAGCACTTGGGGAGGCCGAGGCAGGTGGATCACCAGAGGTCAGGAATTCATGACCAGCATGGCCAACACAGCAAAACCCCATCTCTATGAAAATAGCTGCCAGTATTTTGAGGAGGCTGGGGCAGTAGTACTGCTTGAACCTGGGAGGTAGAAGTTGCAGTGAGGCAAAATTATGCCACTACACTCCAGCCTGGGCAGTTCATAATAAGAGATATAATTGACTCACAATTCTACAGGCTGTACAAGCACAGCTCCAGCATCATCTTGGCTTCCGGTGAGGCCTCAGGAAGCTTACAATCATGGCAGAAACAGGAGTGGGTGCAAAGAGAGAGAGGAGGTGCCAGGTTCTTTATAAACAAACTGCTCTCATGTGAATGAATAGAGCAAGAACTCATGCTTCACCAAACGGAGGGTGCTAAGCCATCCATGAGGGATGTACCCCCTCAAACAAACGTGAGATTTGGAGAGGACACACATCCAAGCTGTGTCAATGTTTTGTTTTCACCCTTAGCTCCTTGAATGACAATTATTTGTCCTCCCTGGCAAGAGAGAGAGATGGGTTTTCCCTCCGGCTGGAAGGCAGAAGCCAGACAGGGGGCAAAGTGCCAGCTGGCTGGGGCACCTTACTGCACTGTGGAGGAGGGCCAGGGGCACAAAACTGCGGGCACACAGGTGGATGTAGGTGGCCACCAGAGTGCAGGCAGGCTGGAGCTCCCGGGTGCCACAGGCTCCTCCTCCATGCCACTCCCCAGGGTAGGGACAGTGGGGGAAAGGGCTTTCTGTGCCCCAGGGGCCAGGCTCACACTCACCACCCAGAAGCAGTTCCCCAAGCTGGAGCAGGAATCCTGGAAGAAGGCCCAGCAGGTGAGGCTCTGTCCTAGGCAGGCCTGCTGAGTCTTCTCGGTGGCCCTGCAGTCACCATCCACCTGGTGGGACAGACACAAGACTCAGACCTCCTGCTGGAATATGTGGCTCCCTCACCTACATCAGCCTCAGCAGGAGACTCCCCCCTGCTGGGCCCTGGGCCTGCAAAGACCTCTGCAGAGCCAGCAGGCCACCTGCCTCTCCTGGGACTCTGCAGCAAGCAGCCCTCAAGAGCCTCAACCGGAGGGAGGAAGTGCAGGTGCACCTGCTCACCAGACCAGGCTGAGCTCCTCCAGGCTGTGGGCCACAGAGCCATCTGGTAACATCAGCTCATTGCCTGCTTCATTGTCATTGGTGCCCAGAAGGCCAGTGGATATGCCTGTGGGGGAGGAGGTCCTGAGAGCCCGTGACCCTCCCCCAGGTGACCTGTATGAGGCATGAGCCTGAGGCACACTGAGGAGTGGTAGGATCCCGCCACCTCCACTCCGGACTCCCGGAGCCCAGGGCTCTAGCTCCAAACCCTCATCAGAGGAGGGAGAGAAAGCACAGGGACTGAGGACAGCGTGTGTCCCCCTGTCCCCTCCCCATGTCCTCAGCTCGAGTGGCCGGAATCCAGGCCCACCCTTTGTGTTCCTTGGCAGAGGGACCACAGAAGGGCCAACTACAACCTGGAGCCATGTATCTCAGGGATGGGGGCAGAAAACCCTGGGCCTCAGTGCCATCATCTCAACCACAGTCGCCTCCTACAGCCTGGGGACCTGTCGCACTGGAAGCTGAGAATGGTGCATCCCGAAGAGGCTCTTGGTGGTGAGGCCAACCCCACCGGGGCCCAGACTCACCGTGGTGCCAGGGGCCCAGAGTCAGGCTGCAGCAGCTGGTGGGCACGTTACAAGAGACAGAGACCCCGTCCTCACTGGCCAGCTCAATCCTGGGGGATGTCCCTCCTTGTCATGGCAGGAGGTAGCTGGAGGTCTGGACAGTTCTCCCCCGGCAAGGAGAAGTGGTACAGCCTGTAGGCCTGTGGGCCAGAGTGGGTGGGCAGGAGGGCTGACCCACAGACAGGAGACAAGCTTGAAAGGGCCATCCCCCCCAGGCAACCTGCCACAGACACGCATCTCCGGGGGAAGCTCGGGCCTCTCCTCCTCACCTGCAGGCTGGGGTAGAAGATGAAGGTCATCTGGTTCAGCTCCACAGTCAAGGCCATGAGCCCCGAGCCTGTCCAACTCAGCGTCAGGGAGAACGTGTTGCGAGCAAAGTCTTGGGCCAGAAGGATGCTGCCACACTGGGTGTTGAGGTCCCACACCCGGCTGTCAAAAGTCATCATGTGCTGGGCCCCAGCCACCAGGGCATGGTCTGGGGGAGAAGCAGCCCCAAAGGCAGGGTGAGTGGTGCCAGCTCCACCCACCGCAGTGGGAGCTCAATGCCTGCTGGGCACCCTGATGCCTAGAGCCCTGGCTTATACTGCCCTGAGGCCAGGAGTCCCCCTCCCCTGGTGCAGCAGCCAGAGGCCCAGCGATCCCCCACCAGCTTCAGGATGACATGAGCTGAAGGGCTATGGCCAATTCAGCCCTAACAAAGAAAGGAGTCCGAGACCTGCTACAAAAATGCTGTGCTAAGTAACAAAGCCTGGCTCAGAGGCCATATATTCTATGCTTCCATTTACACCAGATGTCCAGAGCAGGCACAGCAGGCAGACTGGTAGCTGCAGGGTTTAATTTTAGGATAAAAATGTTTTAGAATCGATTGTGGTTAGGCATGCACAATGCTGAATAAACTAGAAGCCACTGAATCGTGCACTTAAAATTCACAGATCAGCCGGGCACAGTGGCACTAAGCCATCCCAGCACTCTGCCAGGCAGAGGCAGGAGGATCACTTGAACCCAGGATGTCAAGGGTGCAGTGAGCCAAGATTGCACCACTGCACTCCAACCATGACAACAGAGTGAGAACTAGTCTCAAAAAACAAAACAAAAAACACAGATCATACAAGTCATCCATTTAATCTCAAGGAAGCTACTGGGGCGGCGGGGGGAGGGAATTGACTGTTTAAGTGGATGGCCAACGGCTCCATCAAACATGACAGCAGTGTCCTGCAGCCCTGCCCTCTGCAGGGTAGGGCAGAGATGGCCTGTGAAGGAACAGGTCTGAGCAGTCCAGCCAGCTCGGCCCCTGAGCTGTGCCTTGGGGGATGGTCGTGCCTGTGGCAGGGAAGCATCTATGGTGCACAGCCAGGCACCTGATGGCCAGGGCCAGCATCCAGAGGGAGGCACTACCAGCCCCATGGTCAGCTGTCAGAACTGAGGGGTACAGAGAAGCCCATGGTCACATACACACAACTTGAAAAACAGGCTGTTTTCTACAACATCAGCATGCTGCTTAGACATGACTGCACTCACGCTTCTAGGGAGCCCTAGGCCTCCATGTGAGTCTCACACAGATAAACCACTTGTTGCCAAGCCTGGGTACCGTGGCTCCCCCATGGACATGAGGGGCTCCCGCGTGCATTAAGAACCGTACATGCCCCTTACCCACGTGAGCGAGCCACGTTATTACCTGCATTTCACAGTGGAGGAATCCAAGTCCACAGAGGTCAGCAGACTCACCTGAGCCACAGGCTAGCTCCCCAGGAGCTCAGAGCTGGTCATCCTAGCACTGCCCTTGGCTGCAGGTCGCCCCAGACTCGGGAGTCTTGACTCAATTAGTGCCCTTCCAGCTGTAATGGGAGGTCTGCCTTCTGCTCCAGCAGAGCCCACAGGGCAGGAGCTGGACTGAAGCCCTAAACTGCCCACTATACTCCTCTGCTAGGCCAGGCCTTATATTCTGGACAAAAGCAGGATGTGCATGCAGCCTCAGCCCTAGTCCCATAGGACCTTGGGAAGTCCAGTAAGCTCTGGGCCTGGCACCATGATGCCATGAGCCTCTGCAGGCTTCCCTGTGCCCCCACAGTACCTACCCCTGCATGGCCCTGCTGCTGTGCCCATGGTTCAGGGGGGATCCCAGGGAGGAGAGCGGCACAGCCCGGGGGAAGGACTCACACTCCCAGGGACCCTGCAGCAGGTAGCATCTGAGCCGGCAGAACTCAGCCAGCACGTTGGACCCAGACAGCTCTCAGAGCAGCTGCAGCAGCTTCTCCTCCACCAGGTAGCTGGTCACCCGGGCCACGTCCAGGGGCTCATTCCCCCCCAGGCAGCAGCAGCAGCAGCGTCACCACCACTGAGCAGTTCCTAGAAGGAATGCACAGGAAAAGTCACTGTGTCTGGCTGAGCCTTGCTTCCTTTGATTGCAGAGAGGGAGCTCACAGGTTCTCAGGAAGAGCTCTGCCGTGGAGAGCATGGGGTTGCCTCTCAGGGAGGGGTGTCCCTATTCTAGGAAATCCCATAATGAAATGGTAGAGGACAGAGGCCGGCATGACAGCGGAGGTGGTGGGTGAGGCCACGACAGAAACAAGCTGCCTTATTTTGAGGACACAGATGTCTGATGTCATGCCAGATCTGCCCTCTGGATCTTGGGCAGCATGGGGCCTGTGTGTGGGGATGCTGAGGGCAGGAGCTGGAAGGTGTAGGAAATTGTTTTGTTTTTTGAGACAGAATCTCATTCTGTTTTCCAGGCTCGAGTACAGTGGTACTATCTTGACATTGCAACCTCTGCCTCCTGGGTTTAAGTGATTCTTCTGTCTCAGCCTCTGGATTAGCTGGAACTACAGGCACTCACAGCCATGCCTGGCTAATTTTTGTATTTTTAGTATAGTCGGGGTTTCACCGTGTTGGCCAGGCTGGTCTCGAACTCCCGACCTCAAGTGATCTGCCCAAAGTGCTGAGATTACAGGCATGAGCCACTGTGCCCGACCAACAGGTCTAGGAAATGTCTACAGTTGAGGGAAGGAGTGGAACTTTCTCAACATGTAGAGTAGGGTCAAGCTTGTGAGATCTGAATGATCAGGGAGATCTTGGCTGACGTGTGGGTGTAGTGTGAAGAGGAACATTGCACACTCTGTTGTTGATGGGCAGGTGGAGGGTGTGCAGGGGCAGGTGGCCTCACTTACCTTCTAGGGAGCCCAGAGGCCCTGCAGCTGGGAGCAGGAAGCAGTCTCAATGCCCGCTCTGCCAGTTGAATCCATTTTTGGCACCCCCACCAGATCCCACTCACCAGGTAGGCGAATAACCAGGCAGGGGATTCTTCAGCCAAGCCAAAGCCCTGTCCTGGCAGCTCTTCCCTTCCTCAGCCTACATTCTGACCGCAAGGTGGCTGGAGCAGAAACTTGTATTACATGGAGCCTTTTCCCCATGATGCAGGTTTAGTCCCTACTCTACAGCTGGGGAAACCGAGGCACACAGAGCCGATGCAAAGGAATCCCAGTTAGAGGAAGAGCCAGAGTCCAGACGCTCTGCAAGGCCACCAGCATGGAAGGAGGAGGCTGCCCCACTGCCTGGAGCCCAGTTCCTGGTGGGCCTCATGCCTGTGAGGGAAAAAGGATACTAGGTCCACAGGCCCCTGCTCTATACTGGGTTCCCCACTTCTATCCACCACCCCCGTGTTCTCAACACAGAGACCAAAGGGGCCTTTTGAAGTGAAAGGGTGACCACATCCTTCCTAGGTCACAGCAGAAGTCAGAGTCCTCCCCCCAGCCCCCCAGCCTTGGGACCTCCCAGTCCCTCCCAGTTGCATCAGCCCCACCACCTTGCTATTCAAACAGGCCAGGCATAGTGGCTCATGCCCGTAATCCTGGCACCAAGTCTCTGGAGCCCAGGATTCTGAGACCATCCTGGCTAATATAGTGAAACCATGTCTCTACTAAAACTACAAAAATTAGCTGGATATGGTGGCAAATGCCTGTAATCCCAGCTACTTGGAAGGCTGAGGCAGCAGAATCACTTGAACTCATGAGGCAGAGGTGGCAATGAGCTGAGATCACACCACTGCACTCCAGCAGGGGCAACAGAGCAAGACTCCATCTCAAAAAAAAAAAAAAATTATCAAACAAAAGCAAGGAAATGTGACAGAACAGAATGGCATGCTTAAGACGTGACTCTCAGGATCCCTGCAGGGAGCTGTGCACACCCTGCTGGAGATAATTTCTTGCACTTCGTGTCTGTCTCAATAAAATGGAGCTTCCTGAAGGCAGGGGTCGGCCTCGGCCACTGTGCTCCTCTGCAGCAGCTCCTAAAATCCTGTCTGCACTAGGACTGTGCTCATGAGGTCTCTATGGAGTGAGGAAGAAACCCTAGCTTCCTCTTCTGTGAAATGGGGAGTGAAGAACCTCTGTGCAGGGTGGTGAGAGGAGTCAGTGAGTCAGAGCGTGTCGAAGCATTCAGCATTGCACTTGATATGTGGCAGGAATGCCGGATGCACCACTCCCCCACCCTGTGTTACCTGGCTGTGAGGCCACATAGGTCCATTAAGGGTTTGCAGAGCCTCTTCAGTGCCCATGAGAACGTGGCCTCAGCGCAGGACAGCATCTGGTGGGCCACCTGGAGAGGAAGGGGACAATGAGAGCTGTCTTGGTCATCCTCAACTGCCAGCCACACCCCATCCTTGCTCTCACTCACCAGCTCCAGGGCACCTTTCACAGCCTCCAGGGCCATCCTTATGGGCCTGGGACCTCTGTTGCCTGGCGTCCGGGGCACCCAGGCCTGCAGCCACCACATGGCCTCCTCTGCCCTCTCCCACCACGCCTCCTCGGGGGGCCACAGCATCACCTCCAGGTAGGCATCCTTCAGCGTGCCCAGGGACCTTGCAATGGGCAGCCACTACCCACCATGAGGCCTCTGGGCAGCTCAGAGGCCCAGCCCAGGCCTCGAGGAGATAGGGCCTGTTCCTAGGATTAAGATAGTGGGCAGAGTGGGGGAAAAGGAATAGAGCAGCAGGCACTGAAGATTGCAGGCGAGTTGTCACAGCAGACCTGAGCCACCTCTACAAGGCCCGCTCATAGGTTGTCTGGGAACTTGGACTGGGGGAGGTTTCCCACCAATCCTAGAATTTGATACGAGGCTCTCTGCACCTGAACTGTTTGTACAAATGTGGTTTATGCTGAACCCCTGCTAGCCTCCTGGGAGTCTGACAGTGTGGTCTGCTCCAAGCAGCACCTGCCAATGTGGCAGCCCCCACTAAACACCCTGGGTGACATAGTGCTGGGACAGCCAAATGCATCCTGTGTGAAGGCACTGGGACTGGGAGAGGACACTGAGTGCTGGCCCTGGTTCCCCCTGGACTCTGCCCCGGCCACCTTTCCTGCACCAACACTCCTGCCTCCTCTCACTGTAGTCGATCACAGCCACGAGCAGCACAGTGTGCTGAGTCCTGGAGCACTCTTTCAAATTCACTGCTCTTTGGGTGGCCATGGGACTCTGCCACAGCAGAGAGGATGAGGAGGTGACATTCAACAGCCAGTCAGTGGGACGCCCACCCTGGCGCTGGGCAGGGTCTTAGCTCTGGATGGTGGAGAGGCCACAAGTTCCTAGTCCTGCCAGGAGGGCAGTCAGGGCAGCCGCTGTTAGCGTTTAATGACCACACGGCCACAAAGAGCTCATCATGGAACCAGAAAGCGACCCTGTGGCAGTGAGTTTCACAGAAACAAGGCTGTACACTCAAAAGCAAGCAAGTGGAAGACTGAAGAAACCTAGGCAGCAGGCATAAGGGATATTAGCTTGGAGACCTTGTAAGAATGAGACAGCAGACCACGAAAAAAAGAAGGCTGGGCCAGGCACGGTGACTCACACTTATAATTCCAGCACTTTGGGAGGCTGAGGTGGGTAGATCACGAGGTCAAAGATCGAGACCATCCTGGCCAAAACGGTGAAACCCCGTCTCTATTTAAAATACAAAAATTAGCCAGGCATTGTGGTCCATGCCTGTATTCCCAGCTACTCGGGAGGCTGAGGCAGGAGAATCGCTTGAACATAGGTGGCAGAGGTTGCAGTGAGCCGAGACTGTGCCACTGGGCTCCAGCCCAGTGACAGAGCGAGACTCCATCTCAAAAAAAAAATAAAAACCACCACCATTGGCAGGACTAGATGTGAAAAGGGGGAAAAAAAATCAGGACTGGATGTGAAAAGGGGGAAAAAAATGTACAAGGTGAACTGCGTGCTGTAGAAGAACCACCACCTGTTCAGCTGCCAAGTACACCATCATTCCTAACTCAGCAAAAGAACGCACCCTCCGGAAAAAAACTGAAAGCAAACTGCTGTTTCCAAAATGCATATTTACGGGTGGAAATCTGTGTTTCCCAAGCCCTCTTTCCAGTCCTTAGCACTGTGACAAGCATTTCTCACCCCTGGGGACGTGGGGCTGGAGATGCAAGAGGGAAAGTCACCATGGCTGAGTTTCAGCTGCCTGCATCCTTGCAGCCAGGGCCAGAGGGCCATGAGGGGTTCCCTAGCTCCCACTGTCCATGCTGGACTCACAGGGCATGGCTCTGCTGCAGTGGCTGGGCTCACCTCCATGAAGTGATTGCTCAGGGTGGGCCCCGAGTCATTCTTGAAGGTCTGGCTGACACAGAGATGCCTCTTGTTGCTGCTCTTGTCCCAGTGCTTCCCATAGCTCGCCTCCAGTTCAAGCGATTCTCCTGCTTCAGCCTCTGGAAAAGCTGGGATTACAGGCACCTGCCACTACACCTGGCTAATTTTTGCATTTTTAGTAGAGACGGGGTTTTACCACGTTGGCTAGGCTGTTCTTGAACTCCTGACCTCATGATCCACCCTCAGCCTCCCAAAGTGCTGGGATTACAAGCATGAGCCACTGCCCCCGGCCTTTTTTTTTTTTTCTTTAATTTATTATTTGTTTATTTTAGAGACAAGATCTCACTCTGTTGCCCAGGCTGGAGTACAGTGGCACCATCCTGGCTCATTGCAACCTCTGCCTCCTGGGCTCAAGCACCCTTGAATGAATAGACATAAGACTGAGGGTGAAGTGCCAGCCCTGGATCCATTCCTATATGGCTATACTATTGGGAGCAAGTTCGTCTCTTTGGGGATGAGCTCAGAGTACTCAGATCACCACTTGCCTGACTCTAGTGCTCTCTCCGGACATCCCCTCCTGGCCTGGGCACCCACCTTGTGGCTGAAGGCCGGGATCTGTGTGCAGTGGAGCTCGTGGCCCAGCTCCAGCCGGTAGGCGCCCTCTGAGCCGCTGTCTGCAGCTTCTGGCTGGTGCTGCACTCGTGCGCTGGCTGCTTTGCCTGAGCTGTGAGGATTGATCAAGAGAGCTCTGCCCTCCTCTGCCAGGCAGCCCTCCACCAGGGCTCCAAGAGGAGGGCCCACCCCAGCCTGGCCTCAGCTGTGTCCCCCCGGCCCTGTGCTCTCCATTAGAACCTGTCCATGGGGAGGTCTTAAGAGATGGATGAATGTCCCCTCAACAGACACCTTTTTTTTTTTTTAATGAGCAGGTACTAAGTCCTACTTAGAGCCCACAGAATGACTAATGGAAAATCCTGTGGTGACAGCATATCTGAGCTCGCAGAGCCACAGTCACAGGAAACAGGGCAAACCCTGTCACCTCCACCCGCCCGGCAGCCAGGCATGCAGTGCCTTACCCAGGAGGCTGTACTGGATCCTCAGGGAGTTGGTCCAGAGCCAGCCCCACTGCTGCAGCAGGCCAAGGGCACGCAGCCCCGCCAGCCCTGGCATGAAGAGCTTGGCACCCAGGGCAGCCACCCCCGACCCTCCTCCTCCTTCCTTTCCAGCAGTGCTGCAGGGACACAGAGCAGGCAGGTAAAAGAGTCAGCCCCCAGGGACCAACACCCCCAGCCACAGGCAAAGAGGGGACTCGGGAATACCCAGGGGCCTCGGGGTTGGGGGCTCCTTGAAGAGCCAACACCTGCGCCCTGCACAACAGGCCACAGACAGGCCTAAACATGGCTCACTGCAGCCTTGACCTCCAGGCTCAATCGATCCTCCCACCTCAGCCTCCCAAGTAGCTGGTACTACAGACATGTGTCACCACAATGTTCACTGCAACCTTGGCCTCCTGTGTTCAAGTGATTCTCCTGTCTCGGCCTCCCAAGTAGCCGGGATGACAGGCACACACCACAGTGCCCAGCTCATTTTTCTATTTTTAGTAGAGATGGGGTTTTGCCATGTTGGCCAGGCTGGTCTCAAACTCCTGAGCCCAAGTGATCTGCCTGCCTTGGCCTCCCAAAGTGCTGGGATTATAGGCATGAGCCACTGTGCCCAGCCCTTCCTCAATTTTTTAAACTCCAGATTTCTCAAAATTAGAAACCTGTGTTACAAACTCAGACATAAATACAAAGGACTCCTCTTCTCTCCTTGACAACCCCCTCATTGGATCCATCAGGAACTCAATGGACCGTCGCTATGGAATGTGACTAGAATCAACCCCATTTATCACCTCCGCTGTGCACCAGCTCCATCCCTGGTCATTGAGCCTGTCTCACTGCAACATCCTCCTGGCTCTCCCGGCTCCCATCCCACTGCTGGTAACTGATCTCCACATGGTGACCAGACACATCGAATGATGGCACACTAGCTTTTCTTACAGCACAATCCAAAGACCTTGAGAAGCCCAGTGAAGCCAGAACTTTGTTGGTCACTGGTGTAGACACTGGCAGGTAGGCCACGGGGAGAGCTCACTACACTCCAAGGCCCCACACAGGAGATCATCTAGAAAAGCCATGAGAAACTACAAATACATTTTTGATGGCCCTCCCAACCTGCAGACACACCCCACACACCCCTCTGATAGCCACTAGCTGGTAAGTTCACCCAGAAGATGTCAAAACAATATTTGCTATTACCAGACCGTCACTACTTAACACTGTTTCCCCTGATCCCCCACCGACGTGTGTGCAGATGTGTTTATGAATGTGTGTGCATCTGTGTACAGATGTGTGTACATGAATGTGTGTAGACGTGTATGTATACAGATATATGGAAATACACAGATATGTGTGTACGAACGTGTGGATATGGATGTGTACAGCGAATGTGTCTATATGTAGACACGTGTATGAATGTGTGTATACAGACATGCGTGTGCGGATGTGTGTAAAGACAT
This sequence comes from Ateles fusciceps, assembly GCA_036589455.1. Taxonomy (NCBI): domain Eukaryota; kingdom Metazoa; phylum Chordata; class Mammalia; order Primates; family Atelidae; genus Ateles; species Ateles fusciceps. Next base: position 1,924,248 of record JAZHEH010001790.1, on the reverse strand, counting down.
GTATATATATGGATGTGTGTATATGAATGTATGTGTACAGATATTTCTACATGTGGACCTGGATGCTCGCAGCTTTTCCTGCTGACAGGCACATCCTAGCGCCGGGTTTCTCCAGTGTGTATCAGAGGCTGCGCGGTGGTGTCAGAGCTTCCTCAGGGTGCAAGTGAACAGGGTGAGCACAGAATTTCTCTCCCAAACCACAACACTTTGCAGTTAAAGAGAACACTAGTCACAAATGTGTCAGGTCAGCAGGCATAAACTGGGGCTCTCCAGGCAACCCAGAACCCAACCCCCCCCACACACTGGGGGAGGGGGGTGCCAAACAGAACACTTCCCACACCAACCTTAAATCCCACAAACTTTGAGACAAGTTGAACCCAAGCTCTGGCACTTTGTATTCATGAGCTTATCTGCCTCAGTTTCCTCATCTTATATGGGGTTACAAAGAGGACTTGAAGAAGGGACCTCCTGTCTGCTGAACAAGCTCCAGAAAGTTACAGAGCACCGGCTGTTACTGTAATTGTGATGAGTCTGGGGCGGATGGAACTAGAATTTCTCCAAAGGCAAATAAACATTTCCAGGCTTCCGACAGCTCTATAGGGAGCGGCAGGAAGGACCGAGGGGAGGTACAGGCAATCTGTGCTTGTACATTTAGCAAATAACGAGACGTTCAAGGGTCCCTGGGAGTTCTGGAAATGAGAGAGAAGTCTCAGCCATCAGACAGGTGGGGCTTTAGGAGAAAGACGGCTCTCCCCCGACATGGGTCTTCTCCCCATCCAGGCTGATGGCACAGGTGGAAGTGGAGAGAGTACGCAGCAAGACATCCAGCCCCAGCTTCAGATGCTCCACTCCAGTCCTCTGAGAAGACACTGGAGACTGAGGCAGAATCGGGTGATCCACTGACCAAACGTGCCCAGTGGTCACACCTGGCGGGATCAAGTCTAAAGCTGCTATTTGTACCCTGACTGGCGTGCAGTGATGTGGTCTCAACTCACTGTAACCTCCACCTTCTAGATTTAAGCAGTTCACCTGCCCCAGCCTCCTGAGAAGCTGGGCCTACAGGCATACACCACCAAGCCCAGATAAGTTTTGTACTTTTAGTAGAGACAGGGTGTCACCTTCTTGGCCAGCCTGGTCCCAAATTCCTGACTTCATGTGATCCTCCTGCCTCAGCCTCCCAACATTTGTATACTTTTTGAAGTCACCGATCTGCTTGAAAGGGGATAGAAGTTTTAAATCTTCTCCCCAGGATGGAGGAGACAGACACAAAACTTCAACACAATGACAAGGGCTTCAAGTGACTCACTAAGTTCCATCCAGGTACCCTTGGGTAAGAACCCTTGAAAAGCACCTACTAAGATGAAAATGAACCTAGACAACATAGTAAGACCCATCTCCACAAAAAAGAAAGAAAAGAAAAAAAAAAAATAGAAGGGCATGGTGGCACAAGCCTTAGTCCCAGCTACTTGGGAGGCCGAGGCAAGAGGATTGCTTGGGCCCAGGGGTTCAAGGCTACAGTGATTTAGGATCATGCCATTGCATAGGAGACCTTGTAAAAGAAAGAGAAATGTGGGGGAGAGAGAAAAGGAGGAGGAAGAGAGGGGGAAAAGACATGGGGAAAGGGAGGGAAAGAGGTAAGAAGAGGAAAAGAGAGGGAATAGAGGGAGGGAGAGAAAGGAAAGAAAAGAAAAAAGGAAGAAAAGAGAAGAAATGAGAAAAATATATAAACCTTGTGGCCAGGGAATTCCACTGTTAAGAATTTACTCTGCAGAGAGAATGGTGTTCACCACAGAATAATTGTAAGAGAGGAAACCTGGGAAAAACTCAAGAGCACTTCATTATGAAACTAGCTGAATACATTCCATTCCATGGACTATTACATGGTCATTCGCACTACATGGGAGACACTGATTTTTTTTAAGTGGATATATTAACTCCATGTGCTGATTGTGTGCATAGATCATCTCGGAAAGGAATCACCAAAACAACCCTAACAGTGGTTGGCTTTCAGGAAGGGTGGGAGATCGGCTTTAAGGCTGCACCAGCACCAACCAATAGAACTTTCTGCAATGAGGACCATGTTTCAGGGCCATCTGCAGCTGTGGAGCACCTGAAATGTGGCCCACGAAGCCAAAGAACCAAATCTTTCATTTTCTTTAATGTTAATTCGTTTAGATTTTTTTTTTCTTTTTTGAGATGGAGTCTCACTCTGTTGCCCAGGCTGGAATGAAGTTGCGTGATCTTGGCTCACCACAACCTCTGTCCCCCAGGTTCAAGCAGTTCTCCTGCCTCAGCTTCCCAAGTAGATGGGATTACAGGGGCTCACCACCACATCTGGCTACTTTTTGTGTTTTTAGTAGAGATGGGGTTTCACCATGTTGGTCAGGCTGCTCTCAAACTCCTGACTTCAGGTGAGCCACCTGACTCAGCCTCCCAAAGTGCTGGGATTACAGGTATGAGCCATGATACCCAGCCTCACTTAGATTTCAATAAACACATATGCCACTGACTGCCATATGGGAGACTCAGTTCTATACACTTTCATAACTTTTGAACTTTGAATCATTTAATGTGTTGCCTAATTTTTTAGTTGTAGAACTTAATAGAATATTAATCTAAATGAAATCTACCACAGAATTTAAATTGTACCAGCGAATGCTGATATATAAAAAGTTTGCCAAGGTGTGTGTGTGTGTGTGTATTATGTGTGTGTGTGTATATGTATATGTATGTGTATATATATATATATATATATATATTTTTTTTTTTTTTTTTTTTTTTGAGTCAGAGTCTCACTCTGCCACCCTGTCTGGAGTATGAACTTGGTCACTGCAACCTCCGCCTCCAGGGTTCAAGTGGTTCTCCTGCCTCAGCTTCTGGAGTCACTGAAATTACAGGCATGCACCACCACACCCAGCTCATTTTTGTATTTTTATTAGAGAAGGTTTTACACCATGTTGGCCAGGCTGGTCTTGAACTCCTGACCTCAAGTGATCCACCTGCCTCGGCCTCCCAAAGTGCTGAGGATTACAGGCATGAGCCAGCATGCTCAGCCACAAAGGTGTATTTTTGAGTAAAAAGAGCAAGGTAGAAACAAAAAATAGGGAAGAGCTGGGGGTGGTAGCTCATTCCTGTAATCCTAGCACTTTGGGAGGCTGAGGTGGGAAGATTGCTGGAGCCCAGGAGGTCGAGGCTGCAGTGAGCCATGTTTGCACCATTGCCCTCCAGCCTGAGTAATGGAGCAAGACCCTGCCTCAAGAAAAATTAAAATTAAAATTGAAAAACCAAAACCTAAGCATGACGATTGGGTTTCCATGCTATTGTATGATATGTGCCTTCCTCAAAACTTGTTATGATATCATCACATCACCCATCTGATGCAAAAAAGAAAAAAACAAAACCCAGAAACTCTAACTAAAAATACTTGCAAATCTAGAGCGTTATGCGTTGTCCTTTGTCTCCCTGCAAGACGCTGAAGCCCTACGCCGCAGGGTCTGTGGATGGGACCTTATTTGAAAACAGGCTCTTCACATGTGATCAAGCTAAGCTGAGGTAATGAGGGTGAATCCTAATCCCGTGTGCCTGGTGTCCTTATAAAAAGGGGATGTGTGGACAAAGACACCTACAAAGGGAAGACAATGTCAAGACAGAGACAGAAGGCCACCTACAAGCCAAGGAACTCTGGAGGCTCTGAGAATCTAGGAGTGAGACCTGGGACAGATCCTCCCTCACAGCCTTCACAGGGAAAACAAACAAACAAAAACCTCTTGATTTCAGACTCCTGGCCTCCAGAACTGTGAGAACAAATCTCTGTGGTTGAAGCCACAAAGTTTAGGGTACTTTGTAGAGGCAGCGCTGGGAAATGAATGCAGATTTCTTGGGGCGTGCATCAACACTTCTGAAGGAAATTTGGGACCTGGCATGCTTGAACTTACAATTCATACCTTTCTCTACTCTGAATTCCTTTTTTGAGAGACAGGGTCTCACTCTGTCACCCAGGCTGGAGTGCAGTGGCACAAGCATGGCTCACTGTAGCCTCGACCTCCTGGGCTCCAGCAATCCTCTTGCCTCAGCCTCCTGAGTAGCTGAGACTATAGGCACATGCCACTGTGCCTGGCTAATTTTTAAAAAAATTTTTGTAGAGATGGGGTCTTGCTATGTTGCCCAGGTTTACCTGGAACTCCTAGCCTCAAGTGATCTTTCCACCTTGTCCTCCCAAAGTTCTGGGATTACAGGTATAAGCCATTGTAACTGGCTGCTTGCCTTTAAAAAAAAAAAAAAAAAGACAGAATCTTGCTCTATTGCTCAGGCTGGAGTGCAGGGACATGATCTCAGCTCACTGCAACCTCCACCTACTGGGTTCAAGCAATTCTTTTGCCTCAGCCTCCCGAGTAGCTTGGATTATAGACACCTACCACTACACCCAGCTAATTTTTGTATTTTTATTAGACACGGGGGTTTCACCACTGGGCCAGGCTGGTCTCGAAGTGCTGACTACAGGTGATCCAGCCACTTTAGCCTCCCAAAATGCTATGATCATGGCTCACTGCAACCTCTGCTCCTAGGTTCAAGCAATTCTTGTGCCTCAGCCTCCCAAGTAGGTGGGATTATAGCCACCATGTCCAGCTAGTTTTTGTACCTTTAGTAGAGACGGTGTTTCACCATGTTGGCCAGGCTGGTCTTGAACTCTTGACCTCAGGTGATCCACCTGCCTCAGCCTCCCAAAGTGCTGGGATAACAGCCATGAGCCACTGTGCCTGGCCTACTTCTATTATTATTACATTGTAATATGTAATGAAATACACAACTCACCGTAACGTGGAATCAGTGGGAGTCCTGAGCTTTTTTTCCTGAAACTAGAAGGTCCCTTCTAGGGGTGACAGGAGACAGTGACAGATCAACAGGCACTGGATTCTCATAAGGAGCACGCAGCCCAGCTCTCTTGCATGTGCTGTTTACAGTAGGGTTTGCACTCCTATGAGACTCTTAACACTGCCACTGATCTGACAGGAGGTAGAGCTCAGGCAGTGATGCCAGCAATTAGGAGTGGCTGTGAACACAGATGAAGCCTCCCTCGCCCGCCTGCTGCTCACCTGCTGTGCTGCCTGCCCAGTTCCTAACAGGTGAGCTGGGCATGGCGGCTCACGCCTGTAATCCCAGCACTTTGGGAGACTGAGGCAGGTGGATCACCTGAGGCTGGGAGTTTGAGACCAACCTGACCAACATAGAGACACTTTATCTCTACTAGAAATACAAACATTAGCCAGGTGTGGTGGTACATGCCTGTAATCCCAGCTACTGAGGAGGCTGAGGCAGGAGAATTGCTTGAAACTTGGAGGTGGAGGTTACATTGACCCGAGATCGCACCACTGCACAGAGTGAGACTCTGTCTCAAAAAAAAAAAAAAAAAACAAAAAACAGAAAGAAAAACAAAAACAGACTACAGACTGGTACTGATCCATGGCCAGGAGGGTTGGGGACCCCAGCTGTAGACAATGTGTAATGATCAAATCAGGGTAACTGAGACACTTATCACCTCAAATATTTATCTTTTGTTTTGGGAACATGAAAATGCTTCTCTTCTAGGTATCGTGAAATATTCAAATAAATTCCCATTCACTGTAATTTCCCTTGTGCACTATTGATTATTGTAACTTACTGCTTCTGTTTAGGCCTTCTTGTCTTTCATTCATTCTTTTTTAAAATTATTTTTATATATTTCTGAGACAGTCTCTCTCTTTCTGCCAGGCTAGAGTGCAGTGGCGTGATCTCGACTCACTGCAACCTCCACCTCCTGGGTGCAGGCAATTCTCCTGCCTCGGCCTCCTGAGTAGCTGGGATTACAGGCGTGCACTACCATTCCTAGCTAACTTTTGTATTTTTAGTAGAGATGGGGTTTCACCATGTTGTCCAGGCAGGTCTCAAACTCCTGACCTCAAGCAATCCACCCACCTCGGCCTCCCAAAGTGCTGGGATTACAGGCATGAGCCATAGCACCTGGCCATTTATTCATTCTTACATTCATTCATTCAACTATTAACTACTGCCTGGTTATGATATATCTGGTGGGGTTCCAGGCTCTGGGGGAAACAGCAATGAGGAAAACAAAGTTGCTGCTCTCTTAATGGATCCATCATTCTAATGAGGGGGGAAAGAGACAGGCCATCCATAAACAAACCATTAACGCAGACAGCACATCAGGTGGAAAGCACTATGAAGAATAAATACTAAAGCCGGTGCAGTGGCTCACACCTGTAATCCCAGCACTTTGGGAGGCTGAGGTGGATGGATGCCTTGAGGTTAGGAGTTCAAGACCAGCCTGGCCAACATGGTGAAATGCCATCTCTACTAAAAGTACCAAAAAAAAAAAAAAAAAAAAAAATGAGCCAGGTGTGGTGGCACCTGCCTGTAATCCTAGTTACTCAGGAGACTGAGATGGGAGGATTGCTTGAACTTGGGAGGTGGAGGTTGCAGTGAGCCAACATTGCACCCCTGCACTCCAGCCTGGGGAACAGAGCAAGACTCTGTCTTCAAAAATAAAAAAGTAAAGAGAAATCAGGTGCAGGTGTAGAGTGCACTAGCATGAGCAGGGTTGCTGTCATGGTGGTGGAGAAGGTGGTCAGGAAAGGCCTCTCTGCGAAGGTGATAGACATGAGGGCTGAGCCTGGGGACTCCTGAGGAGAGCAGCATGGGAGGGCTCTAGGTGTTGGTCCCATTTGTGGTCCTTTTGTTTTTTTGTTTTTGAGACAAAGTCTTGCTCTGTCGCCCAGGCTGGAGTGAAGTGGTACAATCTCAGCTCACTGCAATCTCTGCCTCCCCGGGTTCAAGCCACCTCAGCCTCCCAAAGAGCTGGGATGGCAGGCGTGAGTCACTGTACCTGGCCTGTGCATCAACATGTTTCAAATGCTTCTGAAAGCTGTGCTTTAGGAGGAGTGTTCTGACAGCCATTGGAAATAAATTACAGAATGGCAGGACAAGGATCACATCAGTGACGGTGGCTGTGGACATCTGCTGGCCAGCAGCAGGGAAGCCACTCAGACCCCATATTCTACCTCCGCAGCCTGCCTGCACCTGAACCCTCCTCCCCCTCATCAGTAGACGCCTGGAACTCTCAGAACAGCAGACCTCATCAGCCGCTGCCACCTTCACCAGAATGATGTGATTAATTCGTTTATGTAGAAGACAGCAGGAACCCTCAGAGAACAGGATCTAGAATGTGTGGGTTTTGATGGACAGGGTGGTAGGATCTGGGAGTCTCCACCTACCTCACCTCCTGACCCCCCACACTCCTTCCCCAGTCCTGCTCAGCATAGAGACTAGAGGGACATCACCAGAAATGTAGACGCTTGGAAGGACACCAGCGACATGGAGAAGAGGAGGCCAGAGGTCCACAAGGCGCCCAGCTCCTGGCCCCAGATGCCCAGGACTCTGTCCAGAAAGGCTCCCTCCCAGTCATGGAACTTGATGGTCCTAGAGTTCCTGAGGATGGGGCTGGTGAGCCAGGCCCGCAAGTCCTTCTGCCTCATTTGCTCTCCTGGGATTGGAGGGAAGAGAGAGATAAGACAGGGCTGGTCCAGAACTCTCCCCCTGCACCCTGACAGCCACTCTGCGGCAACTCCCACTGATCTCACCAAGTGCTTCCCAAATCTGTCTGCCTCTCCAGATCTCTGACCCTCAGTCCTGATCCATACACCATCATCCTGTGCCTGGACTCCTGAAGGAGCTGACCTGGGACCATTGCCCCAGGGAGGCAGTTTCTGATGCCCGGAGAACATAGGCTGCCCCTGAGCCCACCTGGGTATGGTGCCATCAGGAAGGCTACCTGGAGGTGGGTAATGCCTGAACTACATCTTTTTTTCTTCCTTTTACATATTTGGTGGAGTTGGGGGTGTCTCCCTATGTTGCCCAGCCTGGCCTCAAGTGATCCTCTGCCCCTGGCCTCCTAAAGTGCTGTGATTACAGCCTAAGCTACACGTTAAATGATCAGAAGGTGGGTGCTGGGCAGGCAGAGGATGGGGGGGATGGAGCCAGGAAGAGGGAAGGGGAGGCTTTGAGACGGGGGTAGCAAAAACCCAGGCACAGGGAGCAGCATGACTGGGAGGACACTCAGTGCGGCCAGAGGAGTGCTTGGGCAGGGTCACTTGGCACTTTAGGGTCAGGCAGGAGTCTGGGGTCTCCCGTGCTTCACCGGGGGGAGGGGGGCATCATCAGAAGGCAGCTGCCTGGAGAAGGGTTTTTTGTTATTTTTGAGATGGAGTCTTGCTCTGTTACCAGGCTGGAGTGCAGTGGCATGATGTTGGCTCACTGCAACCTCTGCCTCCCGTGTTCAAGTGAGTCTGCTGTCTGAGATTCTGGAGTAGCTGGGATTATAGGTGCCTGCCACCATGCTCAGCTAATCTTTGTATTTTTTAATAGAGATAGCATTTTGCCATGTTGGCCAGGCTGGTTTTGAACTCCTGACCTCACGTGATCTGCCTGCCTTGACATCCCAAAGTGCTGGGATTACAGGCGTGAGTCACCATGCCTGGAGGAGGCCACACAGGAGGCTGGAGAAACAGTCCAAGCGACAGATGGACATTGGGACAGCTGGGCCTAGAGAGGAAAGTTCCTTCCTTCCATCCCCCTTCCCTCCCTCCCTCCTCCCTTTCTTCCTTCCCCTCCCTCATTCCTTCTCTTCCTCTTTCAACTCTTTCCTTCCCCTCCATCTGTCCTCCCCTTTCCTATCTTTCCTTCCCCTCCCTTCTTTTCACTCCTCCCCTCCCCTCCTTTCTCCCCCTCCCTTCCTTCTTCCCTTCTTCTCTCCTTCCCTTCTCCCCCTCCCTCCTTTCTTCTGTAGTTCTCAAACACTTATCCAGCACCTTCTGCATGCCGAGCACTAACTAGATACTGAATCTGCCACAATGAGTGGCCCGTGCTGCTGTGGAGCTTCCAGACTAAGGAGAGCAAGGCCACCAGCCCCTGCCAGGTGCTTCCTGCAGGGCCCTTTAGGAAGTGGGAAGTGTTGGGGGAAAGCAAAGCGAACCCAGGACAGGCCAGGGTAGGGGGCTGCTGGGAGGAGAGGGATGGGTGGGCCATGTCCTTGCTGGGTGGTGGTGAGGGAGGCTGCCCTGACTTCAGGGGGTGCTGGAGGGAACAAGGGTCTTCTGGAGGCAGGGTGGTCCAGGCAGACGGAACAGCTAAAGCAGATATCTAGAGAGATGTGTGAACATCAGGCAGGCCTCCCTGGGGAAGAGGAGGGACATGGGTGGAAGATGAGGCTGGAGACAATGAGGCAGCTCAGGGCAGGCCTGGTGGGCCACTGTGGGGCCTTTGGTTCAGACGGAGGAAAATGGGGCCACTGTGGGTCTGAGCAGAGGCGGGTCCAATGGATTTGGCTTACACAGGTTTCCCGTGGCTGGAAGTGGAGAGAGACTGGGGGCAGAAGTAGGGAGTGAGCCAGAGCCTTGCTGCTGGAAGCATTTTCAAGGTGAAGCCAAGCAAATCTGCTGACTGATGGGGTGCAGGAGAAAATGGCATTGATCTGACCCAGGTCCTGAGGCATGAACAATGGAGGGAAGAGCCGCCATCCACTGCAATGGGGAAGGGGCAGGGCAGGTCTGCACAATGGGCAACTCACAGAGACAAGAACAAAGCCAGACTGCCCGCTCCAACTCAGCTCTCCCCCTCCCCATCGCCCACACAGGGCCTGTGTCTTCCTCCCTACTTCCTGCCTGGTCCGTCCCTTTCCCAAAAGCCGAACCTGACAGTGATTCCTCTTCTTGGTGATGAAGAAATTCAGAGGGAGGAGGTTCAGGAAGACAGCGATGGCAGAGGGGCCCAGGAGCTGGGGAAGAGGGGGACAGAATGTCAGGAGATTCCGAGGAGCCCAGCTGCCAGAGGCTTGTGAACCACAGCAACTCCATCTTGAATAGGAGCTGGGTAAAAGGAGGCTGAGACCTAGTGAGCTGCATTCCCAGGTGGTGAAGGCATTCTAAGAAAGACGTCAGCACAGGATACAGGTCACAGAGACCTTGCCAATAAAACAGGCTGCAGTAAAGAAGCCAGTCCGAAACCCACCAAAACCAAGATGGCCAGGAGAGTGACCTCTGGTCGTCCTCACTGCTACATTGCCACCAGCGCCATGACAGTTTACAAATGCCATGGCAACATCAGAAAGTTGCCCTATATGATCTAAAAAGGGGGAGTCATGAATAATCTACCCCTTGTTCAGCATGTCATGAAGAAAGAACCCTAAAGATGGGCACCAGCGCCCTCTGGGCTGCTCTGTGGAGTAGCCATTCTATCTTTACTTTCCTAAAAACTTGGTTTTTAGGAAAGAATAAACTTGCTCTGTGGCTCACACCTGTAATCCCAGCACTTTGGGAGGCTGAGGCAGGTGGATCACCTGAAGTCAAGAGTTTGAAATCAGCCTGGCCAACATGGTGAAACCCCCTCTCTACTAAAAATATAAAAATTAGCCAGGTGCGGTGGGGAGCACCTGTGATCCCAGCTACTCAGGAGGCTGAAGCAGGAAAATAACTTGAACCTGGGAGGTGTAGGTTGTAGTGAGCCAAGATCACACCACTGCCCTCTATCTAGCATGGGCAACAGAGTGAGACTCCATCTCAAAACAACAACAATAACAACAACAATTTAAAAAACCCAACCAAGCACACACAAAAAAATGGACTTCCACTTTATGGACTCGCCCTGAGTTGTTTCTTGCACGAGATCCAAGAACCCTCTCTTGGGGTCTGGATCGGGTCCCCTTTCCTGCAACATAGCTGCAGATCCTGAAGGGGGTCAAGACTTGAGTCCTAAGATGGGGAGCCAGGGAATGTGATAAGGGCAGCCACCAGGTCCCAGGGATCTGGACTCATAGGGGTCTGCTGGGTCACGAAGTGCCTGCTGAAGACAGGGTCCTTCAATGTCAGGGAGGGGAATGGCCCACTTACACAATGGGGAGAGGGTTGTTTTCAAGACAGAACATGCTCACACACGAGTAGGACTGGGGGTTGTTCCTGGCCACAACAGTGAAGTTGAGACCTCTGGGATCAGGATGGGATTGAAATCCTGACTCTGACGATTATGAGGGTGGCCATAGGGCAAGTCGCCTCCCTAGTGTGCAATTCCCTTGTTTGCAAAATGGGAACAGAGTTGTCCTCATTTTGCATGTTTGCTTATTACATTTAATTATTTTCCTAATCTTCATTTTACCCTCACGAGGGTTGTCAGACTTAGCAAATCATCATACAGATGCCCAGTTACATTTGAAGACAAAGAGTGAATAAGGTTTTCATCTAAGTCTCATGCATTATTTGGGACATACACTGACAATCCAAAACTCTCACTTCACTGGATGTCCTGTGTTTCTCTGGCAACCCTGCTCCCCACCAACGTGGTGCTTTTGGGATAGTTATCTTCCCCCCTCTCAGCTTTGGTTTCTATATCTGGAAAATGTGGAAGTGGGAGGTAGAATAAATGATTTTTAAGTTGCTGTGACTTTCTCAGAGTCCTTCACAGTTTACTTGAACCCATTCTCTCACCAAGCCCCACCCCAACTCCAGTCTGCATGCCTCAGTTTCCCCCTCTCAGTCCTTAGGAATACAATTTTTTTTTTTTTGACATGGAGTCTCGCTCTGTTACCCAGGCTGGAGTGCAGTGTCACGATCTTGGCTCACTGCAACCTCTGCTTCCCAACCAATTCTCCTGTCTCAGCCTCTGAGTAGCTGGGATTACAGGTGTGTGTCACTATGCCTGGCTAATTATTTTGTTTTTGGTACAGACAGGGTTTCACCATGTTGCCAGGCTGGTCTCGAAGTCCTGGTCTCAAGTGATCTACCCACCTCAGCCTCCCTAAGTGCTGGGATTACAGGTTTGACCCACCCCATCCAGCTCAAAGAAAATAGAACACTATTTTCTAATCTTGGGTCAGTTTGTTTCATTTATGCAGCAATGGCGCCACCTGGTGGCTGCATGGAGAAGTGCCCTGAGGGTAAACAGCCCACAGCAAGGGTTGGAAAAACACTCAAAGGAATCTGACAGAAGATGAGCATCTCTCTCTGGGAGAAAAATGGTTCATTAAGCTGTAGTAACCCCAGTATCCACCCCTCCTTCACCAGGATCTCATGGTGATGTTAGAAGCTGTCTACCAAGAGGCAGGAAAAGTGCACAGGGAAAGTGACACGGTGCATTATTTGCGGATATCTTGGTCTTCTCTGATTTTTTTTTTTTTTTTTTTTTTTTTGAGGCGGAGTCTTGCTCTGTCCCTCAGGCTGGAGTGCAATGGTGTAATCTCGTATAACTGCAACTTACGCCTACTGGATTCAAGCGATTCTCCTGCCTCAGCCTCCTTAGTAGCTGGGATTACAGGCGCCTGCCACACCAGACCTGGCTAATTTTTGTACTTTCAGTAGAGATGAGGTTTTGCCATGTTGGCCAGGCTGGTCTTGAACTCCTGACCTCAAGTGATCCATCTGCCTCAGCCTCCTAAAGTGCTGAAATTACAGGCATGAGCCACCGCGCACGGCCTGGTCTCCTCTGATTTTTAGCAATGATGGTGTCAACCTGATCAATTGCCCTGAATTTTCCCGTGTTCTTCCTCTCCGTCTCTTTCTTCCTAATGATGACATGTATGCACTGCACACTGTCTGAGTGCCTTCTGTTGTACTTGCTAAGCACCTATTGTTTGCAAGGCCCTGGAATACAAGGTGAAGGCATTAGAAAAGGTCCTGGCCCCTAGTCCTGACAAAAACAATCATATGCATGCACATTTGATTTTTTTCCAAGTATTCAATTATAATCAAAATGCCACTAACATTTTTCACAAGGCCAGGCACAGTGGCTCACACCTGTAATCTCAGCACTTTGGGAGGTCGAGATGGGTGGATCATTTGAGGTCAGGAGTTGGAGACCGGACTGGCCAACATGGTGAAACCCGGTGTCTACTAAAAATACAACAATGAGCCAGACCCAGTGGCGCACACCTGTAATCCCAGCTCCTCAGAAGGCTGAGGCTGGAGAACTGTTTGAACCCAGGAGGCGGAGGTTGCAGCGAACTGCACCGCTGCACTCCAGCCTGCGTGATGTAGAAAGACTCTGTCTCAAGAAAACAAAACATTTTTTACAATTTTTAGAAGAAGGGTCTTGCTCTGTCTCAGAGCTGGAATTCAGTGGCGTGATCACAGCTCACTGAATTCACACTCACAGCTCAAGCAATCCTCCTGCCTCAGCCTCCCAAGTAGTTAGTACTATAGGTGTGCACTACCAACATGCCCAGTTAATTTAAAAAAAAATTTTTTTTTTTTTACAGATAGGATCTCTCTGGTTGGTATATTGCCCAGGGTAGCCTTGATCTCCTGGCCTCAAGTGATCCTCCCACCTCAGCTTCCATATGCCATTATACCTTAAACATACCTAGCCAGGGCTCATGCCTATGATCCCAGCACTTTGGGAGATCACTTGAGGCCAGGCGCTTGAGAGCACCTGGCCAATGCAGTGAAACCCCATCTCTACTAAAACTACAAAAAATTAGCTGGGTGTGGTAGTGCCTGTAATCCCAGCTACTAGAGAGTCTGAGGCATGAGAATTGCTTGAACCTGGGAGGCGGAGGTTGCAGTGAGCTGAGATCACGCCACTCCACCAACCTGGCCAACAGAGAGAGACTCTGTTTCAAACAAACAAACAGACAAACATCTAGCCAGGGCTCTGAAAACCATGGCATATAGTATCTACACAAGAGACACACAGATGCCACCACCTGTTTTTATACAGCCCGTGAGCTGCACAAGAATGTTTATTGGTTTTATATTTTTAAATACTTGAAAAAAAATCAGACTGGGCACAGTGGCTCACACCTGCAATCCCAGCACTTTGGGAGGCCGAGGTGGGTGGATCACCTGAGGTCAGGAGTTGGAGACCAGCCTGGCTAACATGGCGAAACCTCATCTCTACTAAAATACAAAAATTAGCCGGGCCTGGTGGCACGCACCTGTAATCCCAGGCTATAGTGTAGTGGTGCAATCTCGGCTCACTGCAATCTCTGCCTCCGGTGTTCAAGAAATTCTCCTGCCTCAGTCTCCTGAGTAGCTGGGACTACAAGTGTGCACCCCATGCCCACCGAATTTTTTTGTATTTTTAGTAGAGATGGAGTTTCACCATGTTGGCGAGGATGGTCTCGATCTCCTGACCTCGTGATCCTCCCACTTCAGCCTCCCAAAGTGCTGGGATTACAGGCATGAGCCCCAGGCCTTTTTTTTTTTTTTTTTTTTTTTTGAGACAGGGTCTCACTCTGTGGAGGTGCAGGCTGCGCTGAGTTCTGACTGTACTACTGCACCCAGACTGGAGTGCAGAGGTGACATCACGGCTCACTGCAGCCTCCACCTTCCTTGGATTCAAACAATCCTCACCCCTCAGCCTCCCGAGTAGCTGGCTACAAGAATGTGCCACCATGCCTGGCTAATTTTTTTGTGTTTTTTGTGGAGACTGGGTCCCCCTATGTTACGCACACTGGTCTCAAACTCCTGGCTTCAAGCAGTCCTCCTGCCTTAGCCTCCCAACGTCCGGATATTACAGCTGTGAGCCACTGTACTCAGCCTGTTTCATCCTTACAATGGAAATTTTTTTTTTTTGAAGACAGGGTCTCACTCTGTCATCCAGGCTCACTGCAGCCTCTACCTCTCAGGCTCAAGCAGTCCTCCTGCTTCAGCCTCCCAGTAGCTGGGACCACAGGTGCACCACCATACAAGACTAACTTATTTTTTGTAGAGATGGGCTTTCACCCTGTTGCCTGGGCTGGTCTCAAACAGCTGGGCTCAAGTGATCCTCCAGTCTCAGCCTCCCAAAGTGGGATTACAGATGAGAGCTGCCAAACTCAACCTGTTTTATTGCTTATAGTAGTCACCTGTATTAGAAGACATTCCATTGTGTTCAAGCCCCTGGCTGACCAAAAACTCCATGGCCATCCCTCTGACCCTGCTTATAGAGAAGACTAGTGGGGGTCAAGTTGTCTTTTTTCTTTTGAAATGGAGTCTGGCTCTATTCCCCAGGCTGAAATGCAGTGGCATGATCTAAGCTCACTGCAACCTCCACCTTCTGGCTTCAAGTGATTCCCCACCTCTGTCTCCCAAGTAGCTGGGATTACAGGCACATGCAACCATGCTGGGTTCATTTTTGTATTTTCAGTAGAGACAAGGTTTTGCTATGTTAGCCAGGCTGATCTTGAACTCCTGACCTCAAGTGATCTGCCTACCTCAGCCTCCCAAAGCGCTGGGATTACAGGCATTCAACCCCATGCCTGGCAGAAGGATCAGGTTTTCTCATTTTATTTTTCTTTTTATTTTTTAAATGGAGTCTCACTCTGTCACCCAGGCTGGAGTACAATGGTGTGGTCTCGGCTCACTGCAACCTCCACCTCCCGGGATTCTCTGGCCTCAGCCTCTCTAGTAGCTGGGACTACAGGTATGTGCCACCACACCTGGCTAATTTCTGTATTTTTAGTAGAGATGGGGTTTCACTATATTGGCCATGATGGCCTCGAACCCCTGACCTCCAGGGATCCTCCCACCTAAGCCTCCTAAAGTGCTGGGATCACAGGCATGAGCCACTGTGCCTGGCCATGGGTTTTTCTTGAACCAAAGCATATTCCTAGTCAAGTTTAACAGAATTGTGCCCCAGCCCTGTACTTTCCTTGATTCATCCTCCTTTGAATAGTGAACCTCTCAAAAGCTTTAAGGAACATGGACGAGCCATTGGCTGGGAGGGCTGGGTGGTGGCAGGGAGGGGTTGGGGTCCCAGCAGTTGGTATCCCCTTTCTCAGGATGTACACGGGGCCTCATGTACCTGTCCTGTTATCTCCTGGGTCAGCTCGTCGACACCGTCTGGGTGAAAAAGGAGACCAGATCTTGTTTTCTTCCATGTTTGAAGCCAATATCACCATCCACAACGTTGCTGTCAGTGCGTGCCCGACCCACCAGTTGCCTAGAAATATTTAGACATGGTTTATTAACCATACACCTGCCAGACCCAACCCAGCCAAAACATGAAATCGACTGGGCGTAGTGACCCACACCTGTAATCCCAGCACTTTGGGAGGCCGAGGCGGGTGGATCTCCTGAGGTCAGGAGTTTGAGACCAGCTTGGCCAACATGGTGAAATCCTGTCTCTACTAAAAATACAAAAATGAGCCAGGTGTGGTGGTTCATACCTGTAATCCCAGCTACTTGGGAGGCTGAGGTGGGAGAATCACTTGAACACAGGAGGTAGAGGTTGCAGTGAGCCGAGACTGAACCACTGCACTCCAGCCTGGGCAGAGCATGAGAATCCATCTCAAAAAACAACAGTAACAACAACAAAAACACAAAATCAAACCCCCACCCTTGTTTTTTTTTAAGAGATAGATAGGGACTTCCTGTGTTGTCCAGGCTACAGTGCAGTGGTACAATCATAGCTCACTGCAGACTCTTACTCCCAGGCTCAAGCAGTCCTCCCACCTCAGCCTCCTGAGTAGCTGGGATTACAGGTGCATGCTACCATGCCCAACTAATATTTGTGGGTGTGTGGAGATGGGATCTCACCATGTTGGCCAGACTGGCCTCAAACTCTGGGCTTCAAGTGATCCTCCTATCTCAGCCTTCCAAAGTGCTAGGATTACAGGCATGAGCCTCTGCTCCTGGCCAAAACCTAATTACACATTCATAAATGACCGAGGGCATGAGCTTCTGTGTCCTTTAACAATGAAATGGATTATTCCTTGGGTATAACTTTGCTGGGGATGCTGTAACAAAGTGTCACAAACTAAGTGGCTTAGAATAACACAAATTTGTTGTCTCAGGCCAGATGCCATGGCTCATGAAACCGCGTCTCTACTAAAAAAAAAAAAAATACAAGGCCAGTAGCGGCGGCTCACACCTGTGATCCTAGCATTTTGGGAGGCTGAGGTAGGCAGATCATGAGGTCAGGAATTCGAGACCAGCGTGGCCAACATGGTGAAACCCCATCTCTACTAAAAATACAAAAATTAGCTGGGTGTGGTGGTGCATGCCTGTAATCCTAACTACTCAGGAGGCTGAGGCAGGAGAACAGCTTGAACCCAGAAGTTGGAGGTTTCAGTGAGCTGAGATTGTACCACTTTACTCCAGACTGGGGGACAGAGCAAGAATCCATGTCAGAAAAAAAAAAACAAAAAACTAGCCAGGCATAGTTCCATGTGCCTGTGTTCCCGAGCTACTCAGGAGGCTGAGGTGGGAGGACTGCTTAAGCCAGGGAGGATGAGGCTGCAGTTAGCTGAGATCATGCCACTACACTCCAGCCTGGGCAACAGGGTGAGATCCGGTCTCAATCAATCAGTTAATCAATCAATCAATCAATAAAATAAAATATTGTTGACTCCCACTACGGAGACCGGAAGTGTAAAGTCAGGTGTCTGCAGGCCGGGCTCCTTCTGGAGGCTCTGGGGGAAGAATCTGTCCCAGCCTCTGTCCTGGATCAGGCTTTCCTTGACTTAGAGTGGCCACTGTCCTTCTATGCATGTCTGTCTCTGTGTGCAAATTTCCCTTTGGCCAGGCACAATGGCTCAAGCCTATAATCCCAGCACTTTGGGAGGCTGAGGCAGGATTGCTTGAGCCCAGAAGTTCAAGACCAGCCTGGGGAATATAGTGAGATACTGTCTCTACATACAATACAGAAAATTAGCTGGGCATGGTGGAACACACCTGTAGTCCCAGCTACTCAGGAGGCTGAGGTGGGAGTATCGCTTGAACCCAGGAGATTGAGGCTGCACTGAGCTATGATCACACCACTACACTCCAGCCTGGGTAACAGAACAAGACTGTCTCAAGAAAAAAAATATTTTATTCTTTCTTTTTCTTTTACTGGCAAATTTCCATTTTTAGTAAGGACACCAGTTCTATGGGATCAGGGCCCCCACCTTCATGACCCATTTTAACTTTATGACCTCTGTAATGACCCAGTCTCCAAATAAGGTCATGCCTGTAATCCCAGCACTTTGTAAGGCTGAGGTGGGAGGATCACTTGAGGCCAGGAGTTCAAGACCAGCCTGGGCAACATAGTGAGACTTCACTTCTACAAAAACAATTTTTTAAAAAATAGCTGGGTGTAGGGGTGTGCACTTGTAGTCCCAGCTCCTCGGGAGGCAGGAGCACAGAGGCAGCCCAGGAGGTCGAGCCTGCCGTCATCTGTGATTGTGCCACTGCACACCAGCTTAGGCAATAGGAAGACCTAGTCTGTCTCAAGAGAAAAAAAAAAAGGTTTGCTGATTCAATTTGGGGTAATTTTTAAAAACTTTAACTCTATTTTTTCATATCGCTTAGCTTTTCCACATGAACTCTGTGATTATAACCAGAAAATAGCAGTCACATTACTTTTTTTTGTTGTTTTTTGAGATAGAGTTCTGATCTCATTGCCCAAGCTGGAGTGCAGTGGCATGATCTCTGCTCACTGCAACCTCTGCCTCCTGGGTTAAGTGATTCTCCTGCCTCAGCCTCCTGGAGTAGCTGGGACTACAGGTACATGCCACCCCACCTGGCTCATTTTTGTATTTTTAGTAGAGGGGGGATTCACCATGTTGGTCTGGCTGGTCTCGAACTCCTGGCTTCAAGTGATCTGCCCACCTCAGCCTCTCCGGGTGCTGGAATTACAGGCATGAGCCACCGCACCCGGCCATACTTATCTTTTTGTCCACAGAAATGGCCAGCATTTCAATTTTTGTTTTGTCTTGTTCTGTTTTTTCTTAGATGAAAACAAACTGGCAGTTATAATTGGGGAGGACAATTTGCATTATGGGAATCTGGACATTGTGCCAAGTTCCATAATCAAAGTTGGTAAAAAGAAACTGGGGTTATGGGCTGGGGCAGTGGTGCATGCCTACAATCCTGGCACTTTGGGAGGCCGAGGTGGGTGGATCACCTGAGATCAGGAGTTTGAGAACAGCCTGGCCAACATGGTGAAACTCCGTCTCTACTAAAAATACAAAAATTAGCCAGGCCTAGTTGTGGGTGCCTGTAATCCCAGTTACTCATGAGACTGAGCAGGAGAATCGTTTGAGCCTGGGAGGGGGAGTGAGACTCTGTCTCAAAACAAAAAAACAAAAAAAAAAAAAAAAAAGGAAAAAAAAAGAAAGAAAAAGTAGGAATAATGGTCTTGTTCACAAATTTCTGATCCTTTTTTTTTTGCAGGCTAGAAATCACTCCAGTTAGTAAAATAATAACAGTAACAACAACAGCCAAAAGGGAAGAGTATTTAAAATGCAGGAGGTGCTGGTCTAGGCACATTTGTAGGTTACATTATTTAGCCTTGACCATCATCTTAGGAGTACATCCTCATATGGTTCCTATTTGACAGGTGGAAAAACTGAGGCACGGAGACCTATACCGTCTGTCTGGACTCAAAGTGGTACTAAGTGGTGGTGCAAATATCACCTGACATTATCTTGTGCACTATGCCTATCTAATTATTATTATTATTTTTGAGACGGAGTTTCCTTCTTGTCCATGCTGGAGTGCAATCTCGGCTCATTGCAACCTCCGCTTCCCAGGTTCAAGCAATTCTTCTGCCTCAGCCTCCCAAGCAGCTGGGATTATAGGCATGCACCACCATGCTTGGCTAAATTTTGTATTTTTAGTAGAGATGGGGTTTCTGCATGTTGGTCAGGCTGGTCTTGAACTCCTGACTTCAGGTGATCCACCGGCCTTGGCCTCCCAAAGTGCTGGGATTACAGGCATGAGCCACCACACCTGGCTTTTTTTTTTTTTTTTTTTTTTTGAGATGGAGTCTCACTCTGTCACCCAGGATGGAGTGCTGTGGGATGATCTCAGCTCACTACAACCTTCACCTCCTGGGTTCAAGCAATTCTCCTGCCTCAGCTTCCCAAGTAGCTGGGATTGTAGGCACATGCCACCACACTGGGCTAAGTTGTGTAGTTTTAGTGGAGTCAGAGTTTCACCATGTTGGCCAGGCTGGTCTTGAACTCCTGACCTCAGGTGATCCACCTGCTTCCACATCCCAAAGTACTGGGATTACAGGCACGAGCCACCTCGCCTGGCCACTATGCCTATCTAATTGTATTTCTAAAAGGAGAGGAAAAAAAAATAGTTGTATTTCCATCCTCACAGTAAATCCGTGAAGGAGACAACATCATCCACTTTTTACAAATAAGAAAACAAAAGCTCCAGCTTTTTTTTTTTTTTTTTATGAGACAGTGTCTCACTTTGAAGCCCAAGCTTGAGTGCAGTGGCATGATCTTGGCTCACTGTAGTCTTGACCTCCAGGACTCAAGTGATACTCCCACTTTAGCCTCCCAAGTAGCTAGAACTACAGGGGGACACCACCACACCTGGATAATTTTTTGAATTTTTTTTATAGAGATAGGGTCCTGCTATGTTGCCCAGGTTGCTCTCAAACTCCTGGGCTCAAGCAATCCTCCCACCTCGACCTCCCAAAGTGCTGGGATTACAGGCGTGGTCGCTCCAGCTTTTTTTCCCAAGGCCACACTAAGTTGTTAGTGGCTGAGTCAGAAGAGTCCCAGGATCTACTGACTCCTACTTCAGTGTTTTTCCAGCTAGACTACAGCCACTGTAATTCCTGGAAGTTGTCTGACAGTGGACTGAGATGGATTATTTGGGTGTAGAGCACAAACAGAGGAACCATCTCTTAGGAGCCTGAACCCCAACGTTCTGATGGGGCCAGGATGTATTTTGGGGAAAGGTTCCATAGCTCCCATCCATGACCAGTCAATAGGAACTAGGCACCAGGCATGGGGGCTCACGCCTGTAATCCCAGCACTTTGGGAGGCCAAGGTGGGCGGATCACTAGGTCAGTTCAAGACCAGCCTGGCCAATATGGTGAAACCCCGGTCTCTACTAAAAATACAAAGTTAGCTGGGGTGGTGGCAGTTAGCTGGGAGTGGTGGCAGACACCTGTAATCCCAGCTACTCCAGAGGCTGAGGCAGGAGAATCCCTTGAACCCAGGAGGCAGAGGTTGCAGTGAGCCGAGATCATGACACTGCACTCCAGCCTGGGTGACAGAGCAAGACTCCATCTCAAAAAAAAAAAAAAATTGGACCACGTGCAGTGGCTCCTGCCTGTGATCGAGAGCTTTAGGAGGCCAAGGCAGGAGGACTATTTGAGACCAGGAGTTCAAGACCAGACTGGGTAACATAGGGAGACCGAGTCTCTAGAAAAATAATTTAAAATTTTGACCGGGCACAGTGACTCACGCCTATAATCCAGCACTTTGGGAGACCAAGGCAAGCAGATCACCTGACGTCAGTGGTTTAAGACCAGCCTGGCCAACATGGTGAAACCCCATCTTTACTAAAATATAAAAATTAGCCTGACATGGTGGCAGGCTTCTGTAATCCCAGCTACTTGGGATGCTGAGGCAGAAGAACTGCCTGAACGGGGAGGCAGAGGTTGCAATGAGCCCAGATCGAGCCACTGCACTCCAGTCTGGACATCAGAGCAAGACTCTGTTTTAAAAAAAAAAAAAAAGAAAAAAAATTAGCTGGGTGTAGTGGTGCACACCTGTAGTCTCACCTACTTGAGAGGCTGAGGCAGGAGGATCACTTGAGCCCAGGAGATTGAGGTTTCAGTGAGCTATGATTGCAGCACTGTGCTCCAGCCTGGGTGACAGCATGAAACTCTGTCTCTTAAAATGATAATAATTTTTAAAACTAACAAAAATTTTTAAAAAAGAATTATTTTGGAAAGGCACAGTGGCTCCTTCCTGCAAATCCCAGCACTTTGGTTCCAGGAGTTCATCACCAGCCTGGGCAACATAGTGAGACCCCGTCTCTACTAAAAATATGAAAATTAGCTGGGTGTGGTGGTGCACACCTGTAATCCCAGCTACTTGTGAGGCAGAAGAATGTCTTGAACCTGGGAGGCAGAGGCTGCAGTGTGCCGAGATCGTGCCACTACACTCCAGCCTGGGTAACAGAGACTCCATCTCAAAAACAGAAAAAAATAATAATTACCAAAGGATGAATGAAGCTAAAGAGTAGTTAGATCACAAGTTGTTGTCCTTATGACTGTGTTCCTCCTTCCCCCAGCCCTCTCTCCTTCCTTTTATCTCTTCCTTTTATTTTTCCCCAAGATGAAGTCTTGCTCTATCACCCAGGCTGGAGTACAGTAGTGCAATCTTGGCTCACTGCAACCTTCACCTCCCAGGTTCTCCTGCCTCAGCCTCTCGAGTATCTGGGATTACAGGCGCCTGCCACTACACCCGGCTAACTTTTGTATTTTTAGTAGAGGATGGGGTTTTACCATGTTGACCAGGCTGGTCTCAAACTCCTGACCTCATGAATCACCTGCCTCGGTCTCCCAAAGTGTTGAGATTACAGGTGTGAGGCAGGCACCTGGCCCTTTCTCTCTCTTTCTTTTCTTTCATCTACCTTCTTTAAGTCTCCATCATGAAATAAAATTTAAATCTCCAAAAAAACAATTAGAATGACTGGATCTCAGGAATCACTTTCTTCTCAGTTGGCAGACCAATCCATGTGGTGGGAGGTGGCCCTGATGCTCAGGAGCCCAGGGATTGTGGAAATACCCACTGCAGGATTCAGCCTTTCAGCTTTAGATTCCAGAAGTGCCTTATGAATATCCAGGTGCTTCTCATGGATCCTGAATTCCACATTGGGAGGCGCAATGTATGTGATCCTAACTGTTTACACCAATGTTCATCGCACACTTTTTTAAAAAGACAAATTCAAGCTGGGCATGGTGGTACATCCCTCAGGAGGCTAAGGCTGGAGGGTTGCTTGAGGCCAGGAGTTCAAGACCAGCCTGGCAACATAGACTCATTTCTAAAATAAATATTTTTTTAAAACGTGCTAGCCGGCTGGCTGCGATGGCTCATGCTTGCAATCCCAGCACTTTGCAAGGCCGAGGTGGGCGAACGACCTGAGGTGAGGAATTCAAGACCAGCCTGGTCAACATGGTGAAATCCCATCTCTACTAAAAAAAAATACAAAAATCAGCCAGGCATGGTGGCAGGTGCTTGTAATTCCAGCTACTCAGGAGGCTGAGGCAGCAGAATCGCTTCAACCCAGGAGGCGGAGGTTGGAGTGAGCCAAGATTGAGCCATTGCACTCCAGCCTGGGTGACAAAACAACACTCAGTCTAAAAAAAAAGAAATGCTGGGCATTGGCCAGGTGCAGTGCGGTGGCTCACAGCTGTAATCCCAGCACTTTGGGACGCTGTGGCAGGCAGATCACTTGACGTCAGGAGTTCCAGACCAGCCTGACCAACACGGTGAAAGCCCATCTCTATTAAAAATGTGAAAATTAGCTGGGTATGGTCGTGGGTACCTATAATTCCACCTACTCCGAGTGCTGACGCAGGAGAATTCCATTAACCTGGGAGGCGGAGGTTGCAATGAGCCGAGATCAAGCCACTGCACTCCAGCCTGGGTGACAGAGTGAGATTTCATCTCAAAAAAAGAAAAAAAAAAGTTAGGTGTGGTGGTGTGTGGTCTCAGCTACTCAGGAGGCTGAGGTGTGCGGATCACTTGAGCCCAGGAGTTTGAGGTTTCAGGGAGCTATGGTGGAGTCACTGCACTCCAGCCTGGGTGACAAAATGAGACCTCTATTTCTAAAAATCAAATTAAAAAATTAACAAAATAAGAGAGACAATAGGATAGTATTCATCACCAATAAGAGATCAATCACATCACCCACTGAATCTTGCCAGCACGATCAAACTCTAATCTGATGGGGCAAGCATTAATCCAGCTGCAAATGTGCCACAAATACAAAAGACAGAGAATGGGATCACCTGCAACAGGCAAACCCAGACTTTGAGAAATGCTACAGGCCCAACAGTGTGGAGTCTTCCAAAATCCATAGAAAGGAAAAGGGATAGGCCAGGCAAGGTGGCTCATGCTTGTAATCTCAGCACATTGGGAGGCCAAGGCAGGTGGATCATGAGGTCAGGAGTTTGAGACCAGCCTGACCAACATGGAGAAACCCCATCTCTACCAAAAATACAAAAATTAGCCAGGTGTGGTACCACGTGCCTGTAATTCCAGCTACTCAGGAGGCTGAGGTTGCAGTGAGCCGAGATTGCACCACTGCACTCCAGCCTGGGTAACAGCAAGACTCTGTCTCAAAAAATAAATACATACAAATAAAGAGAAATAACAAAGGAAGTGAGACTATATCGTGAGTGACTCTGGTAAGTACCGAACGCGTTCTCAGCTGCTGATAGCATTACTACCAACCAGCTCAGTGATGCTGCTTTTCCCCGGCCGGGAAGGCCTGCACTTGTCCCCCCGGGGCTCACCTTTCTGTACACCAGGCCAGTGCTGGCCAACTGCAGCCTCATCTGCAGCACCTTGAGCCGGTACATGTTCTGCTGCTCAAACAGCGTTTGCAGGCAGGCCGAGAGGAACATCAGCACGGCAAGGAGGTAGCCCTTCCAGGCTGGAGACTTGGGATCACCCATAAACTCCAGGAAAAGGCTTACAGAGGAAGGAGGGAAAAGGCACAGCTGGTGAGAAGAGGTGCCCTTGTGTGTTGCCTTTGCCCAAACCAGGCCAGGTGTAGAGGATCAGTCGGCGTGGTTGACTTTTCGCAATCATGATCTCGGTTATTTCCCCCCACTGTCCATGCTTCTTTTCGATTTGACTGCAGCTCCTTAAGATCAAGAGATGGTCTTTTTGCCCCCCCCTCCCCCGTTATGGGCTAAATTGTGTCCTCACAAAATTTGTATGTCGAAACCCCAACCCCCAGTACCTCTGGATGTGACTGTATTTGGAAATAGGGCCTTTAAAGAGGCAATAAAGTTAAAATGAGATCATTAGGCTGGGCCCTCATCCAGTCTGGCTGCAGTCCTTGTAAGAGGAGAAAATGTAGACACACAGGGAGACACCAGGGCGCACAGAGAGGAAAGACCATATGAGGACACAGGGAGGAGGCCCTCACGCCAAGGGCAGAGGCCTCAGATGGAACCAACTTGCAGATACCTGATCTGGAACTTCCAGCCTCTAGAATCATGAGAAAATACATTTCTGTTGTTGAAGCTACTCAGTCTGTGATGCTTTGTTATGGCAGCTGAGCACACACCACTTGAATCTGGGCTGGCCACAAAACCACCTTTGACCAACAGAGTAGAGTGGAGGTAAAGCTATGCCGGCTCTGAGCTTCAAGAGAAAATGTGGCTCTTGGCCTATTGCTTAGAAGCCTCCCAAGCAGCCACATGAACAAGTCTGAGCTAGCTTTTTGGAGGATGGGAACCCACATGGAACAGAAAGCCATCCCAGCTTCAGACACACAATTGTAGACACATGAGAAAGCCAGCCAAGGAAAGAAAAACCACCCAGCTGAGCCCAGTCAACATTACTGACCCACATTACCATGAACTAAATAAATGAATGCTTGCAATTTTAAGCCACTCGCTTTTGGGGCATTTTACAGCAAAAGCTAATTGATGCAGTCAGGTAAGAGCTTGCTTATTTGCCCTTCTGGCGGACACTTTCTCATTAATCATTTCCTTCCTCAGTATCCTTCTCACCGACCCTCCCGTGTCCCAAGCACCAGATCTACAGGCAGTGGCAGGAGAGCTGAAGCCCCCTGACCCTGGAGGGATGCCATTAAGAGACCACCAACCTTAGCAGAGCTCTTGAAGTCTAGACTCACCTAAGCAGCTTGGAGGCAGTGAAGCTGAAGACATCACCGATGAAGAGGCTGTGGATCCCAGGAGGAAGGTAGAATGGAACACCTCCCAGATGGCCCTCAGCAGTGGGCCCCACTGGCTCCCTTCTTGCCATAGGAAGGGCTCAGTCTCTGGAGCCTCCATGCCACTGCCTCCTTTCCTTTTAAACACTATTGCCTTGGTGTGCTTCAGAGGAAAGGAGAGGCTGACTCTGGCCTCCATTTTATACTCTCAGCCACCAGCAGCAGGGCCAGGCATTAAAAGCTTGTTTTCCTAACAATGGGCGTGGGTGGGTGTGGATCCAGCCTGGCTCCCTCACCTGTGCCTCCTTATCATCCTGAGTACCCATTTAAGAGGCAGTCGCAGGAGTTGTGGGGGAAGTGCCGGAGGACAGCCCTGAGGCTTCTTAGATGGCCATGGGAAAGCACACATGTTGAGCACCTACTACATGCCAGACACTCCCCAGTCATCCTAAGACCCCCGGCAAGCCAAATGTTGTTCCCATTTCACAGACAAGAAAACTGAAGCTCAGAGAAGCGAACTTGTCCAAGGGCACACAGCTGAGAAGTAAAAGCTGGGATTCAATTCCCTCTCTCTGCCTCCAGAGCCCATGCACTTTTCTTTGATTTTTTTTTGAGATGAAGTCTCACTCTGTCACCCAGGCTGCAGTGCAGTGGTGAGATCTCGGCTTACTGCAACCTCTGCTTCCCGGATTCAAGTGATTCTCCCACCTCAGCCTCCTGAGTAGCTGGGATTACAGGCAAATGCCACCACGCCCAGCTAATTTTTGTATGTTTAGGAGATGGGGTTTCACCATGTTGGCCAGGCTGGTTTTGAACTCCTACCTCATTGATCCAGCAGCCTCAGCCTCCCAAAGTGCTGAAATTACAGGCCTGAGCCACTGCACCCAGCCTCCCACGTATTTTTC
Source organism: Ateles fusciceps (assembly GCA_036589455.1). Lineage (NCBI taxonomy): Eukaryota > Metazoa > Chordata > Mammalia > Primates > Atelidae > Ateles > Ateles fusciceps. The sequence goes on along the minus strand of JAZHEH010001790.1, from coordinate 1,897,673 downwards.
AATCTACCATGTTGTCAGCCTGGAGGAAGAACAGCACCCCCTGTTCCGCACGCACAACCAGCCACCCCTCAGGTGGTTTTGAACCGGTGGAGAATCACAGCTGATGTGCATGGGGCCTGGGGCTCTGGCTCTGGGTGAAAGCACAGAGAGATGCTCAGGCTGCCTCAAACTCATAAGATCCGCAGCCTTTGGCCATAAACAGGGGCACAGAGAAAAGCTAAAGTGAGGAAGGGAAGGGAGGTGGTAAGGGGAGGCCCAAGGGCCCCTCCAGGGCAGGTCAGAAGCCCTGGGCCATAATGGAGAGGCTGGGGCTATGCAGCTGCTGACAGCCGTCGCTGTGTGGTCTAGGGTAGGTAGACTGCTTCCCCTCTCTGTGTGTGAGAGGATGGGTGTGGTACCCCCTCTGAGTCCCTTGCGTGCCTCTGATAATCTGTAAGATTATCAGTAATTGCTTGCTTGCTCTTTTGAGACAAAGTTTCACTCTTGTTGCCCAGGCTGGAGTGCAGTGGCATGATCTCAGCTCACTGCAACCTCCACCTCCCAGGTTCCAGCGATTCTCCTGCCTCAGCCTCCCGAGTAGCTGGGACACACTCCATGCCCGACTAATTTTTGTATTTTTAGTTGTGATGGGGTTTCACCATGTTGGCCAGGCTGGTCTTAAACTCCTGACCTCAGGTGGTCCACTTGCCTCGGCCTCCCAAAGTGCTGGGATTACGGGTGTGAGCCAACATGCCTGGCCACTTGTCAGTAATTTCAATCCCGATTACAAATCTCTGACCCGGGGCCACATGCAGACATCAGCTATTTACATGAAGGAGCTCACTGACTTCCCTGGACCCCCTTGCCAGGTGGGTATTATTAGACTCTCCATTTTACAGAAGGGGAAGGAAGCTGAGGCTCTGAGAGGTGGCGATAGCAGCCCGAGGTCACACAGCAAGGGCACAGCAGGGATTGCAGCCTAGATCTTGACTTGTGGTTCCTAGAGTGTTTCTTGTGCACTAAGGACCCCCAACCCCACCATAATAATAACAATAATAATAATAATAATAACAAAAGAGGCATAACAAAAATCCCCTTGTGAGCTCAGGTGGCAAGACCCTTCCAGGCCATGGTCTTTGTCCCTCATTGCTGGCCTGATCTGGTGTTTGGTTTGGCATCTATGGAGGGTTGTGGCGCAGCTCTGTTACTAAGTGGGCATGGCCTGCTGCTCACAGGTATTTTGGCATTTGGGTCTCAAAGTCAAGAAGATGCCCCTTCCATGCAGAGAGCATCCCCGACCACGCTTCCTGTCTGACCCCACCATTTCATTCATTGCCTACCTGCCTTGCCCACAGCACCAACCCTCTCTTTGTCTTGTTAGAACCCCAGGTGCGTAGACTTTGACTGAGTTTTTACCAAGATGTCCCTAGTATCGAGTCCAGCTCATGCACACAGTAGGAGCTCAATAAATACTTGTCAAATGAATGGGAAAAGCAGACTGAGTGAAGTGTGTGAAAGGGCCTAACAAGAGTGCCCAGCACATACTGTTATAGACATTTACAGAAGGAAGGATGGAGCCTGGCTGAGTGGACAGAACTTGGCTTTGGAGCCAGGAGACTATGGTTCCAATGCCTGCTCTGTCTCCTCTCCTCTGAGCCTTAGTGTTTCCATCTGTAAAATGGGGTCAGGGAAGAGTTGACTGGGAAGTTTTCTTTCTGGCTGGAGACTTTACTCAGTTTGGTTCTAGCTGTTTGCCCGGAGAGTCACTGTGTTCAGCCTGCAGGCTCCATAGCTGGCATTTTCCTCTTCTGGAGGTCTCACCTCCCATCAAGAAGAGGTCCAGATTGCTGTCTGATGTCTGGTCTCTGGACTGAAAGCCATTTAGTGCAGGACTCACAAATGACCGTGGGGAAAGGCAGGGGGGTATGCATGAGTGGCATGGGCAAGGTGTGAGTTGGGGGATACAAAAGGGAGTGGTGAGGGCCGGGTGCGGTGGCTCACACCTGTAATCTCAGCACTTTAGGAGGCTGAGGTGGGCAGATAACCTTAGGTCAGGAGTTCAAGACCAGCCTGATAACCTGAGCAACATGGAGAAACCCAGTCTCTAATAAAAAATACAAAAATTAGCTAGATCTGGTGGCGGGCGCTTGTGGTCCCAGCTACTTGGGAGGCTAAGGAGGAGAATCATTTGAACCTGGGATGTGGAGCTTGCAATGAGGCAAGACAGTGCCACTGCACTCCAGCCAGGGTGACAGAAGCAGAGGGAAGGAGGGAGGGAGGGAAGGAAGGAGGGAAGGAATGAAGGAGGGGGGAGGGAGGGAGAAGAAAGAAAAAAGAAAGAAAAAGAAAGAGAAAGAGAAACAGAGAAAGGAAGAAAGAAGAGAGAGAAAGACAGGAAGGAAGGAAGATAAGAGAGAACAAAAGAGAGAAAGGAAGGAAGAAAGAGAAAAGAAAGGAAGAGAGAAAGAGAGGAAGGAAGGAAAGAAGATAGGGAAGGAGGGAGGGAAGGAAAATAAGAGAGAAAGAGAAAAAGGAAGAGAGAGAAGAGAAAAAGGAAGAGAGAGAGAAAGAGAGAAAGGAAGGAAGGAAGAAAAAGAGAGGGAGGGAGGGAGGGAAGGAAGATAAGAGAGAAAAGAAAAAGATACATGCATGCATATGCTCATTGCAGCATGATTCCCAATAGCAAAGACATGAAACCGACTTAAATGCCCATTGATGGTAGACTGATAAAGAAAACGTGGTACATGTACACCATGGAATATGATGGAGCCATAAAGCAGAATGAGGTCATGTCCTTTGCAGCAACATCGATGAAGGTAAAAGCCATTATCTTACGTGAACTAACAGAGGAACAGAAAACCACATACTACGTGTTCTCACAAGTAGAAGCTCAACATTGAGTACGCATGGACACAGCAGACGCTGGGACTTATTTGAGGATGGAGGGAAGGAGGAGGGTCAGGACTGAAAACCTACTTATCAGGTACAGTGCCTACCACACGGGTGACTAAATAATCTGTACACCAATCTGTATAACCAATTTAGGTAGGCACTCTATAAGCCCTTTCTCCTTTGCTGCTTTTCCCAACAGGATCTAATTAAATTTAAGAGCTTCTGCACAGCAAAAGAAACAATCATTACAGTGAACTGGCAACCAACAGAATGGGAAAAAATTTTTGCAATCCACCCATCTGACAAAGGGCTGATACCCAGAATCTACAAATAACCTAAACAAATATACAAGAAAAAAACAACCTCATCATACCCTTTGCCCAAAGGATATAAACAGACACTTTTCAAAAGAAGACATTTATGCAGCCAACAAACATATGAAAAAAAGCTAATCATCACTGGTATTTAGAGAAACGCAAATCAAAACCGCATTGAGATACCATCTCATGCCAGTAAGAATGACGATCATTAAAAAAATCAGGAGAAAAACAGATGTTGGAGAGGATGTGGAGAAATAGGAATGCTTTTACACTGTTGGTGGAAGTGTAAATTAATTCAACCATTGTGGAAGACAGTGTGGCGATTCCTCAAGGACCTACAACTAGAAATACCATTTGATCCAGCAATCCCATTACTGGGTATATACCCAAAGAATTGTAAGTCCTTCTGTTATAAAGACCCATGCACATGTATGTTTATTGCAGCACTGTTTACAATAGCAAAGGCTTGGAAGCAACCCAAATGCCCATCAAGGATAGACTGGATAAAGAAAATGTAACAAATATACACCATGGAATACTATGCAGCCATTAAAAAGAGTTCATGTCCTTTGCAGGGACATGGATGATGCTGAAAACCATCATTCTCAGCAAACTGACACAAGAACAGCAAACCAAACACTGCATGGTCTCGCTCATAAGTGGGTGCTGAACAATGAGAACACATGACAGGGAGGCGAACATCACACACCGGGGCCTGTCAGGGGTGGAGGATAGGGGAGGGTTAGTAGGGGGTGGGGGGGATTGGGAAGGGATAACATTAGGAGAAATACCTAATGTAGATGATGGGTGGGGGGGGATGGATGCAGCAAACCACCATGGCATGTGTTTACCTATATAACAAACCTGCACATTCTGCACATGTACCCGTGAACTTAAAGTATAATTAAAAAAAAAAAGTAAAAAAGAAAGGCCAACTAAACTCAAAGCAAACAGAAGGAAGGAAATAGTAAAGATTAGAGTGGAAGTAAATACATTGGAGAAGAGAAAAATCAACAAAATAATGCTTTGTAAAGATTAGGAGAATTGACAAACTTACAGTTAAACTCACCAAGAAAAGCAGAGAGAGCAAAAAGAGAGAAGGAAAGGGAGAGACAGACGGAGAGAGAGACAAAATATTCAATTACTGCAACTGGAAATAAAAGTGAAGACTTTATTACTGACCTTAGATAAATAAAAGGGTTATGAGGAAATAAACAATTGTATAACAACAAATTAGAAAACATAGATGAAATGAAAAAATTCCTAGAATCACAAACTACCAAAGCTGACTAAGTAATAGAAATCTGAGTCATACAACTATTTTGTATAAGTTTGGCAGGTATTTTTTGGGAAAAAAAATGATCTAATCATTCCATTCTTAAGGGTTTAGCCAAGAACACTATAAGCTTATGTTCATGCAAAGATTCCTATATTAGTGTTCATTGCAACTTTAATAGCCAGAAAGTGGAAACAACCCACATTTCTATCAACAAGTGAATGGATGTGTTATATTCATACTTATTACTAAGCAATAAAAAGGAGTAAGTCATTAATCAATGCTACAATATAGATGAATCTGAAAATAATTATGCTGAATGAGAGAAGACAGAAAAGTACACATAATGCATGATTTCATTTTTATACATTTTTAGAAATGCAAAATTTCAGAGAAAGCAGGTAGCAGGAGTAAATTTAAGACAATGAGGCAGATTATGAGTTAACTTTAAAATGAGATGTCAGAAAGGCAACTGGATATGACTTTGAGATTCAGGGTAAGACTTCCTTGGAGATGATAAGTTGAGAGTCATCAATTTACGGATTGCATTTAAATCTATTCACTTGAGAAGAGTGACATCAGCAACACGGAAGACTAGGATACTCCCCAGTCCACACCACCCACAGATGTATTATAAAAAAAAAACAAAAAAAAACTGAAACTGGCTAAAGTAACTTGGGAGGAATTCTGAAAAACAGACCATGTGTTCAGTAACCAAGTAAAAGTAAATGACCAGTCAGGAAAACCAAGTAAAAGTAAATGACCAGTCTTCTACATTCTTTCTGTTTTTTGTTACTCATTAACCATCCGCACAAACGCTTCACCCTCTACTACCCTTGCCAGCCTCTGATAATCATCTTTCTACTCTTCTTCTCTATTAGTTCACTGTTTTGATTTGTAGATCTCACAAATAAATGAGAAAATGTGAAGTTTGTCTTACTGTGCCTGGTATATTAGTTCATTTTCACACTGCGATAAAGAACTACCTGAGACTGGGTAATTTATAAAGAAAAGAGATTTAATGGACTCACAGTTCCACATGACCTGGGCAGGCCACAGGAAACTTACAATCATGGTGGAAAGCAAAGGGGAAGCAAGGGATGTCTTACATGGTGGCAAGAGAGAAAGAGAATGAAGAGGAAACTGCTACACTTTTAAACCATCAGATCTCATGAGAACTCACTATCATAAGAACAGCATGGGGGAAATCTGCCATGATCTAATCACCTTTCACCAGCTCCCTCCCCCTGACACATGGGAAGAGGGTCCCCTGGCCCAAAGCAGGTCCAGAAATGCTGTCCAAGAGCCTAGGTGTAGACTCAGGGACCCCAAGAGCCTGCTTTTTGCTCTGCCACCCTGTGGCCAAGCTGGCACCTAAGGTGCAAGATGAAGTTCCCTTTAATTTTCCCTCTGCTTTTCTCAAACATCAGGAGTCTTTTGCCATAGCCATCGCAGCTGCAAATATGCTGGGTTACCCCCGAAGCCAGCATGTCTAGGAGCCCAAGGCCCATAGTTTACTACCTAGGTATCACTGCTGTTTATTCTGGACCCTAGGGCTCTTAGTCAGCAGGAGATAAATCCTGCCAGGATGGAAAGTTTCCTTCAAGGCAGCAGGTTCCGTTTTGGCCCAGGGAGTGTCTAGGAATATGGTCTTGGAGTTGGGGCCTGGATTGGGAACCTCGTAACTCTACCCAGTGCTGTATCCTACTGTGTAAAATTCTGCCCCATAATACTTGTTAGAACTAACAGATAAATTAAACAAAGTAGAAGGATAAAAAAAACTACCACATAAAAATCAATTGCTAGGATGGCTACATCAGGGACTGAAAAAAAAAAATCATTTCCATACACTATGATTGAAGAATCTGAAAAAGAAAGAAAGAAAATAATTTTATAGAAAATAATAAAGTATTTATAATAAATACAATCAAGGAGGTAAAGACTAATACATTGAAAACTATAAAACATTGCTGATACAAATTAAAGAAGATATAAATAAATGGAAAGACAACTTTGCTCATGAATTGGAAAAGGTAATATTGCTAAGATGTCACTACAACCCAAAGTGTTCATCCCTATCCTATCCAAATCCCAAGTGTTTTTTCCAGAAATAGAAAAAAATATAAAAAATTCCTATGAAATTCAAGGGACCCTGAGTAGCCAAAATAATCTTGATAAAGAACAAAGTTGTATGCCTCATATTCTCTGATTTCAAATTTTACTGCAAAGCTACAATAATCACATTCGTGTGGTTCTGGCATGAAAACACACACATATACCAATGGAATATACTAGAGACTCCAAAAATAAATCATTGTATTTATAATCAATTGATTGTTGACACAGGCACTAACATTCAATGAGGAAAGGACTGTGTATTAAACTATTTGGACTTCTATAACAAAATAACTTGGACGGGGCAATTTGTGAACAACATGATATATCGCTCACAGTTCTGGAGCCTGAGGAGTCCAAGATCGAGACGCCAGCATACTCAGTGTCTGATGAGGGCCTATTCCTCATAGATGGCACCTTCTACGTGTTGTGTTCTCACATGGTAGAATGGGTAAACAGGCTTCTTTACGCATTTTTTTTTAAGACAGTCTCCCTCTGTCGCCCAGGATGGAGTGCAGTGGTGCTATCCCAGCTCACTGCAACATCTGCCTCCCAGGTTCTAAGCGATTCTCCTGCCTCAGGCTCCAGAGAAGCTGACATTACAGGCACACATCACAAAGCCTGGTTAATTTTGTATTTTTAGTAGAGACGCGGTTTCACCATGTTGGCCAGGCTGGTCTCAAACTCCTGACCTCAGGTGATCCGCCCACCTTGGCCTCCCAAAATACTGGAATTACAGGAGTGAGCCACTGCCCTCGGCCTCAGCCTCTTTTGTAAAGGAACTAATCCCATTTATGAGGATGAAACTTTTATGACCTAACTAATCACCTCTCCAAGGTCCCACTTCTTAATACCATTATCAAGGGGGTTAGGGTTTAACATATAAACTTTAGGGGAACAAAAACACGCAGACCAAGCAGACAGTCTTTCAAATAAAAGTGATCCTGCATAAACTGGGTATCTATATGCCAAACAAAAAGTTGGATGCTTACCTTACACCCTATACAAAAAATTAACTCAAATTGGATCAAAGAGGTAAATGCAATAGCTAATAGTACTAAAGTCTTAGAGGAAAACAGAATGGAAACATTCGTAATATTGGATTTGGCAATGCTTTCCTAGATGAAACACCAAAAACACAGGCAACTAAATTAAAAGTAGATAAATTATACTTACTTGAAATTTAAAACTCTTTTGCATCAAAGAATATGTTCAAAAGAGTGGAAAGGCAATCCACAGAATAAAAAAATATTTGCATGTCTTATGTCTGATATTTATAAATATATACTAAGATACAGATTATGTATATTAAAGAATTATATTCTACATTCTAAGATATACATTATGTATGTTAAAGAATTATATATATATATTTTAATTTCTAGATCCTTGAGGAATCACCACACTATCTTCCACAATGGTTGAACTAATTTACACTCTCACCAACAGTGTAAAAGTGTTCCTATTTCTCCGCATCCTCTCCAGCATCCGTTGTCTCTAGATTTTTTTAATGATCGCCATTCTAACTGGCGTGATATGGTAACTCAGTGTGGTTTTGATTTGCATTTCTCTAATGACCAGTGCTGAGGAGCATATTTTCATATGTTTGCTGGCCTCATAAATGTCTTCTTTTGAAAAGTGTCTGTTCATATCTTTCGTTCACTTTTTGATGGGGTTGTTTTTTCTTGTATATTTAACCTAACAATCCCAATACTGGGTATATACCCAAAGGATTATAAATCAATCTATTATAAAGACACATGCACATGTATGTTCACTGTGGCCCTGTTTACAATAGCAGAGACTTGGAACCAACCCAAATGCCCATCAAAGATAGACTAGATAAAGAAAATGTGGCACATATACACCATGGAATACTATGTAGCCATAAAACAGAATGAGTTCATGTTCTTTGCAGGGACGTGGATGAAGCTGGAAACCATCATTCTCATTAGGAGAAATACCTAATGTTGGTGACGGGGAGTTGGAGGCAGCAAACCACCATGGCATGTGTATACCTACCTAACAATCCTGCAAGATAAGATCTGCAGGATCCTTTTCCAAATAGTTATTCACCACTAACTGCCCATCAGGCCAAGGTCACTGGGCTTTCAGAGACCTGTCCACTATGAAATACACTCCAGGCCCCACCCCAGCCACCAGGCCACCCACCACTGGCCACATCTTTGCCACTGCCTCACTGGAACAAGTACACCCCTGAGGATTGAGGGGCTCTCCCACAGACACTGCCCCACCATGAGCAGATCCAGGGCAGTGGGGGACATATCAAACCACTTCTAGGTGGGAGGAGGGGCATCTTCTGCCAAAAACTAGTTGCCAATCAGCCCTCAACAAGACTTTACTCCTGAGTCTGAGTAAGAGTGGCCGGAGCATCCACACAACATGCCTGGCAGCTGGACCAATGAAGAGCTCAGCCACCATTAGAACTGCAAGGCAAAAACAAAAACAAAAACAAAAAACAAAAAAAAAAGAACTGCAAGGCACGCAACCCCTCCCACCGCCTCACTTCAGCATCTGTGGGGGCTGTACTGGGACATTTCTTGCTCTTGGGCCCCTCTGTTCCCGTCCCTGAGACAGCCAGAGTCCTACCTGCTTGTGGGGCCACTTCAGCCTCTCCTCTGGGGTCCTGATCTGGGGCTTGAAGCCTCTCTGGGTGTCTCTATGGTGCTTTGCCTTGGTAGGTAGGTTCAGTGACTTGGGCCTCGTTTTGTGCCTGCTGGGGCTGTAGCTGGCCTTGCTGGGAAGGGAGGCCTCTGCAGAATCCCTGGCCTCACTGGTGCTAGTGATCCTGGTCATGCTCAGGCTCATGTTGATCTCGGCCATGATCTGGTTGATGTCCTCCTCCTGGTCCTCCAGGTCCCCATCCCCCACACCTCAGGTGGTAGGGGGGAGGCACTGGTGTTCCCATTGGCCTCCATGGGGTAGCAATCCTGGTAGCCCTGTTTGCTGGGACAGTAGTGGCCATCTTCTTCCTTGTCATGGGCCTCCAGGACAGAGGGCTCATCCTCCAGGATGGGCAGGTGGCCGTCTGGGTAATCCTGGCTTCCCCTCAGCCCCGTGGCCATAAGGGTGCAGGCCCGCCGAGACCACCCTCCGCCCACTCCCTCCACCGCCTCCTGGCACTCATCGGTGTCCACAGGGTGCATGCCGTGGGCCAGGTACTCCTCGCAGTTATAGTCCATGCCCTCCATGTAGCTGTCATCCTTGGGGCACTAGAGAATATAAGAGGTGATGCCCTCTTCCTCGGGCAGGCCCTTGTCGTAGTCCTCCTCTTCAGAGGTGTTATTCACGTGGTAGGAGCTGGAGTCCCCATCGGGGCTGTGGTAGTGGCACTCCTGCTCCTCGGGCATGAGGATCTCTGGCCACAGGGCAGCCAGCTCCTGGCCCTCGGGCACACAGCCCTCCTAGGGCAGCTCCATGTCCTCGCTCCTGGCTGTGGGAGACAGGGCCTGGCCTCGCCCTGTGGTCCAACATGCCGCTCCCCCGTGCTCTCACACTTCTGGTGGGCCATGGTGGGCACTCACACAGCCATCATCATCCAGGGACAGCCACTGTAGGAGGAACATTGGGAAAGACAGAGTCAAAACTTCACAAAGCCTGGCCACACATGGGGTCACTCACCCCATGGCACCTCCCACCACGTTCTCCCACAGCAACGTGAACAATGACAGCTGAAGATTTTCACTGCAGCATTCTTTTAAAAAACTGGAAATGACCTAAGTACTCATAAATAAAAGAATGGTTACATAAATGACGGCAGAGTTTGCATGCTGTAAGAGTTGACGGCATTTTTAAAGAGGCAGGAAAACACGCACTACAGTGAGGGATCTTAAAGGCCTGTTTTGGAGGAAAAATGGCAAGTGAGCTACAGTGAGCGCACGTGCGTAGATCCCCAGTTCCATCTCCGTCAAGATGGCTAGAGAATACACACACACTCCCCAGCCCATACATAGATGCAAAGGCACACACAAAGGGGGAGCCCCCCAATGGCTTGTCCTCTGGGGAGGGGAGGAGAAAGAGGTGGGAGCAGAGAGGCTGTGCACATTTTACTTTATTAAAGATGTATGTACTGGTTGAGTGTTTTACCAAAACGCACTGATTGTTCACCAGCATTATAATCAAACTGACCTGCACGCCTTTGAGGGTCTCCTCTTCTAGCTGGGGGAGACGTCAGCACTGAGACAAAACAACTCGTGGGGAAGGGCAGACACCGAGGGGAGGAAGCGGGACTTCCCACACCAGCCACCGCTCTGGGCATCATGAGAGGTGGCAAACAGGCCAGTGTCCTCCAGGAAGCTGGCCACAGTGGGAGAGGGGCCAGCCTCCTAGGCGATCGGGGATGTGAGCACGCCCCAGGGCACAGCCAGAGATATCAGAAACACAGGAGGCAGTGCTGACCCAAGGGAGTGTGGGACCAGGGGATGTGCTAGCCAGGATAGCTGTGGTCTCGCAGATGGGCAGTATAAATTTTGGGAAAACTAAATCATTCCATTTCATTCAATGAGTAGCTTGTGTGGCGGGAGCTGTGTGGTGTGTGCATGAGACACAGTGTGTGTGGTGTGGTGGGTAGGGAGTGTGTAGCGTGTGGTGTGTGTGTGTGGTGTAGTGGTGTGTGCAGTGTACTGTATATGGTGTGTGGTATGTGGTGTCTGTGATGTGTGTGTGGTGTGTGTGGAGTGTAATGTAGTGTGGAAGGGTTGAGTGTGTAAGTTTTGTGTGCATGGTGTAGTGTGTGGTGTGTATGGGGTGTGTGTGGTGTGTAAGAGATGTGTATAGTGTATGCATGTGTAATATTGTGTGGTGTGTGTGGTATCTGTGTAGTGTGAGTAAGTTGTCTATGTGGAAAGTAAGGTGTGTATGGGTGATGTAATACATATGTGGAGCGTGTTGTGCTGTGTGTGTGGTATTTATGAAGCATGTGAGGTGTGTGGCATGTATGGGGTGTGTGGGTGTATACAAAATGTGTATGGTGTGTATGTACAGTATTATGTGGTGTATGTGGTACGTGTGGTGTGTGTGGTGTGTAGGGGGTATGTGTGTGTCGTATGTGTGGAGAGTGCATGGTGTATATGAAGTATGTGTGTGGTGTATGTGTGGTGTACATGGGTTAAGTGTGTGGTATGTGTGAGGTGGGCATGGCATACATGTGGTGTGTGGTGTGTGACGTGGGTATGATATGTGTGCAGTGCATCTGGGGTGTGTGTGGTGTGTGTGAAGTAGGTATGTTATGTGTGTGCTGTGTCTGTAGTGTAGATGGGTTAAGTGTGTGGGGTGTGTGAGGTGGACATGGTGTATATATGGTTTGTGGTGTGTGAGGTGGGTAATGATATGCGTGTTGTGTGTGGTGTGTATGGGGTATGTGTGTGAGGTGGGTATAATACGTGTATGGTGTGTGTGCAAGGTACATATGGTATGTGTGTGTTGTGTGTGATGTGTGTGATGTACATGAGTTAAGTGTGTGGTGTGTCTGAGGTGGGCATGGCATACATGTGGTGTGTAGTGTGTGATGTGGTTATGATGTGTGCAGTGCATCTGGGGTGTGTGTGGTGTGTGTGAGGTAGTTATGATATGTGTGTGCTGTGTGTGTGGTGTAGATGGGTTAAGTGTGTGGGGTGTGTGAGGTGGGCACAGTACATATGTGGTGTGTGGTGTATATGAGTTAAGTGTGCTTGGTGTGTGAGGTGGGTATGATATGTATCTTGTGTGTGGTGTGTATGGGGTACCTGTGTGGTGTTTGTGAGGTGGGCATGGCATGTGTGTAGTGTGAGGTGGGTATGTGTGTTGTGTGTGCTGTGTATGGGGTATGTGTGTGGTGTGTGAGGTGGGCATGGTATGTGTGTGGTACGTGTACGTATGCGCACACATGCATACCTGTGCACTGCAGATGACAGGCAGGCTGGCAGCCCGGGACACGCAGCGGTGACCAGCTCAGCCAAGGCAGGGCTCCGGGGGGGAGTAGGCAGGCACCTGGCAGCTCAGGATCCTGGATGCACTAAGAGCCTAGGAGGAGAGAACAAGCTGTGTCACCATCTCCACGCAAGTTCATCACTAACATGAACCTATAAGCTGCACTGAAACTGTTCCACTTCTGATTAAAACCAGAAACACTCCAGATGGGCTCAGCACAGCCAAGGTGGGAGAACTGTCCTCAATGTTCTCCTTCACCATCTGCGGCCAGATCTACCACCAGCAGCCTTGCCAGGCAGTGCCTGCCTTGGGGAGGGGGCCCGGCACAGGGGCGGGTCCCCCACCATGCCCCCAACCCAGCACCTGCAGCCCAGGGGCAACAGGGGTGTGGGGTCTTTAATTGAGAAGTTTTTCCCTCTGGGCCTTATTATAAAGGGAAAGGGAAGGGGGCGAAGATCCGGGCTCAGGTTCTCTGGGGACAGCGAACCCAGAGGCGACCCCAACCCAGCTGCCGCCCGGCACTGGGACTTGATGCCAGCGCCAAGCGAGGACGGGGGAAGGCACCAGCGGCCCGCCCAGCCCAGCGGCAGGACCCCAGTGCCCCTCCATCCCCAGACAGCGCCTCTAGCCAGCGCCGAGTGGCCATCGGCTGCAAGGCCCCCACCCAACCCGGGGAAGCGAGAGCCGCCGCCTAGTACCCACTGCACCCACCCACCGGTCATGGGAGAAGGAGTGGCCGGTAGGAGAGAAGTGGGGCCGCTGGGCTGAAACCCAGATCCCAGCAACAGCCTCCCCCGCAGCAAAGCCGAGCTCCTCAGCGAGCGGAGCCCGCGCCCAGCCGCACACACCCAACCCGGCGCCTGCAGCCCAGGGGGCGACAGGGTGTGGGATTTTTAATTTAGAAATGTTCCCCCTCTGGGCCTTACTATAAAGGGAAAGAAAAGTGGGACAAGATCCGGGCTCGGGTTCTCCGCCCAAGGAACGCACCAGCGGCCCGGCCAGCCTGGTGGGACCCAAGCGGGCACCCTCGCTCCCCCCACCACTACTCCCCCACCCCCACCCCCCACCAGACAGCGCCTGTAGCCGCCGCAAAGTGGCCCGTCGCTACGGCGCCCGCCCCGCGCGGGATGCGGCAGCCGCCGCCCTGTCCCCGTTGCACCCGCCTGGGGGTCGTGGGAGGAGGAAGTGGCCATGGGAGAGGAGTGGGGTCTCCGGGCTGCACCCTCCCAGATCCCAGCAACGGCCGTCCCGCAACCCCGCGGAGTCCAGAGAGCAGGACCTGGAGCATTCGGGCAGCCACCTACGCGCCTCCCCCGACTCGTCCCGGTCCCTGAGGCGCCCCGCGAGGCCGCAGGCTGCCACCGGCGAGTCGGGCAGCCCGGGTCCCGCAGCTTACCTGGCCAGGGCGCGGGGCTGCTCCAGCTCGCTGCCGTCCCCCCGAGTCGCCGCCCGCTCAGTCCGCGAAGCCGAGCTCCTCAGCGAGCCAGCGCCGAGCGGCACACACATTCTGCAGCGGAGCAGCTGCCGGGCGCGTCCCGGAAACGGCATACGGCAAGCGCGCAGGGCCACCTCTACCGGGCGCACGCGCACTCACCTGAGACTGCGGGACACGCGCCCCCAACCGCTCCCTTCGCTTCACCCTCTCTGGGTTACTGGGGCGGAAAACGCTTCCCGGCCATAGGGCGTGGCGTGAAGAGATGGAATACAAAGATGAGTCGGAGCCGGGGGTGCACGAGGCCCTGGCCGCCTGGCCCCCCTGGCCCCCTGGCCCCGCTGGGACAGTAGCCAGGGCGGGCGGGTGCACCCGGACCCAGGTGCGCCGGGCTGGTCTCCAGGACTGGGGCTGGAGCTGGAGCTCAGACGCTGGAAGGCGCGGCGCCCCCGAATGCCCTGGGCCCTGGGGGAGCACCCCCCGCACCCAGATTCCCGAGGCACGTCCTGGCCCTGCTGGCTGGGGAGCTGCAGGGGTCTGGTCTCGCGGATAGAGCCGTTGAACACGAGGCCCCACCGAGCCACGGCCGCCTCACTGCACCCTACTCACTCGACCCCCCCCCCGCCACCGCAATTGTAGGAGGCGACCCTAGACCAAGGAACCCTCGGGGATCGCAGCCTCAGAAAACCCCATCTGGCAGGAGAAGCCCCCCTGCTACCTCCCCCACTGCAGCTCCCCTAGGCGCATGCAAGACTCCAAGTATTCCCTACCGGTCCTCTCTAACCACCCCAGCACCCCGTTTCCATACCTGTACTGCTTTAGCCCCCAACCCTAGGGCCTCACTCCAGGCCGTTCTCTCCTTGCTGTCCTGAATGGGAAAGGACCCTGACCTCCGCGGGGCCCTGGGGGAGCACACACACACATCCCCCAGGGGGAGCCAGTCTTCCACCCCCACAGCACGAGAGATTCCCTGGGGGCCCTGGAAGGTGGTGCCGGAGACTCCCGTGCACCCTTTGGCCCTCTGGCCCTTTCGTCGAATCTCAGGTAGATGTGGTAAGCCCTGGGAGACGCACAGGGTGCCTTGTCTGGGCAGAGTGGGGGCTCAGGTACCTCCTTCCCTGAGTGATTTGCCCTCTTTTCTCCTTGTGGCTGGATTAGGTGAAGCTGTGTCCGAAGTTGGGGGGTAAAGAAGGACAGGGGACCTAGAGGGTGAGGAGGGCCCATCTTCCTGCTGTCTTGAGGGCCCGAGCTGAGACCCTGAGAAGAAGGGGCTGGTGGAAGCCGAATCCTGAGCTGCACTAGGGTTAGATACAGTGTGGACTTGGCCTCTCCACACTCTGCCCCCCACCAAACACAAATCCCCAGGGCCAGAGCTGCCAGTGGGGGCTGCTCCTGGTAGGGCAGCTTTGTAGCCACAGGGCCAAACAAAGGGGCAAAGGCAGAGCTGGGGCAGGCCAGCGAGGTTCGTGACCCCCTCCCCTGCTCAGGTGAGCATACCTTCACTGCTTACTTTCCACCTTACTTTCCATTCTGCTTACCTGGCCAACACAAAGTTCATCCAGCCTCCTGTGGCCCAGCCTTTCTCCAATGCCAATAGTGGGAAGCAACAATTACGAAGCAATGATTCCGAGAAGATAAATTCAGTCATCTTCTTGCCTGACTGTTATGTGGTCACATCCCATAGGAAACCAGACAGCTGTGACTGAAGCTGATCCACACAACCCCCTCAACCTCCTCAAACCCCCATCCCAATCTGTGTGAACGTGTGCGGGCGGGCAAGTTACATGCTGTTCCTTCAACAGCCTCCCTTGAGATCTTCCCGTGGGCAGGCTCTGGGCCAGTCACTGGAAATTAAACCCCATCCCAGCACCCGGGAGTGAGTGGCTTATGTCCACGTCCACAGGATGACAGGTACAGGCTTAGGGCCAGGAACAGTGGCTCCCACCTGTAATCCCAATGCTTTGGAAGCTGAAGCAGAAGGCTCACTTGAGCCCAGGAGTTCAAGTCTGGAGTGAGCTATGATCATGCCACTTGCACTCCAGCCTTGGTGACAGAACAAGACCCTATCTCTTTAAAAAATGAAATAAATTAAATAAATTTAAAAATAAAGGTACAGGCCTGCCCTCAGCCTCACTCAGGACCCAAATCTGGTGGGCTTGAGCCGACTGCCAGTATTCAGAGAATTTTTAAAGAATCATTAGGACAAATAGCTAAAGCATGGGGGACTTAAAACCTAGATGACAGGTTGATAGGTGCAGCAAACCACCATACACATATCCCCCATGTAAAAAACCTACACATTCTATACTTGTATCCAGGAACTTAAAGTAAAATTTTAAATAAAAAAAGGATCAGCCTGGGCGAGGTGGCTCACGCCTGTAATCCCAACACTTTGCGAGGCCGAGGCAGGCAGATCAAGAGATCAGGAATTCGAGACCAACCTGGCCAACATGGCGAAACCCCATCTCTACTAAAATACAAAAACTAACTGTGCGTGTTGGCAGGTGCCTGTAATCCCAGCTACTCAGGAGCTGAGGAAGGAGAACCACCTGAACCCGGGAGGCAGTGGTTGTAGTGAGCCGGGCTGGCACCACTGCACTCCGACCTGGGCAGCAGAGTGAGACTCAACCTTGGGAAAAAAAAAAAAAGAGCGGGGGGGATACAAGAGAGTTGCTTCCTGTCTTTCTTGCTCTCTGCCGTGTGAGGATACAAGAAGATGGCCCTCTGTGAACCAGAAGGTGGGCCCTCCCCAAGAACCAACCATGCTGACACCCTGATCTTGGCCATCTAGCCTCCAGAACTGGGAGAAATCAGTGTTTGTTGTTTAAGCCACCCAGTCTATGGCATTTTGTTAGAACAGCCCAAACTAAGACACTGCCCCAATCATATGATA
The DNA here is from genome assembly GCA_036589455.1 of Ateles fusciceps. Lineage (NCBI taxonomy): Eukaryota > Metazoa > Chordata > Mammalia > Primates > Atelidae > Ateles > Ateles fusciceps. The sequence continues at coordinate 1,880,838 of JAZHEH010001790.1, read as the reverse complement.
TCCTCCTACGTTTCCATCTAAATGCTTTCAAAGTTTGTTTTGTTTTGCTTTGTTGTTTTTTTTTTTTGAGACAGAGTCACTCTCTGTCACCCAGGCTGCAGTGCAGTGGCACAATCTTGGCTCACTGCAACCTCCGCTCCCAGGTTCAAGAGATTCTTCCGCCTCGCCCTCCCAAGTAGCTGGGACTACAGGCACGCACCAACACGCCTGGCTAATTTTTGTATTTTCAGTAGAGATGGGGTTTCACCATATTGGCCAGGCTGTTCTCAACTCCTGACCACGTGATCCGCCCGCCTCGGCCTCCCGAAGTGCTGGGATTACAGGCATGAGCCACCGCGCCCGGCCCGCTTTCAAAGTTTTGCCTTTCACAACTAGATCTTTAATCAACTGGCTTTTATTTTTGATATGATGTGAACGATCTAGTCGTATTTACTTTGCATATGGATAATCAATTGTGCAAACACCATTTGTAGAATATTCCGTCCTTTCCCCAATAATCCACGAGGCAACTTTTGTCTCATTTGAAGTTTCCATGTGTCATGGGTCTTTTGCTGGGTTCCTCTTCTCTTCCAGTGGCTGATTTGTGCATCCCCTGAACACTTCACTGTCCTAATTCCTTTACCATCATAGTATGCACACAAATCTTCAACCTTCCATTACTCACCGACCTCTATGCCATTCTTATTCTTTGAAAATATCTTCATTTAAGTTCTGCTAGAAGCAAAGCCTGAGTCAAGGATTCAGGTACAAGCATTTGTTAAGAAGGTGCTGTCAAGAAGCACAGGTAAGAGGGTGGGAAGTGAGAGAGGAAGGGAAGAAAGCCAACAGATGGTGCATTTATAAGCAGGTTGCCACAAAGGGTAACTGGGGCTCAATCTCACTAGGCCCTTCAAAGATACTGCAGCTGAGGAGAGGGGGAAGCTGCCATATTTATCCATCAACTCCCATTCCTCATGGATGTTTTAAAATGGACACAAGATTTACTTTAATCAGATATATTAACACACACAGATATGGAAATGACTGTCCCGAAGGAAGGAGTTTTTCATACTCAGAGGGCCCTGAGTTTTCATACTCAGAAACAAGTGCCATGGCATGCTATGCAGGGATACATGGGGAGGCACCAGGGTCAGTCAAGAAGTCAAAGGCGCTAGGGGAAAACATGGGCAAGAGCTTTATTTGTGGCATCCAACAGAAAGGCAAGTCAAGGCAGGGTAAGCAGGCACAGGATTAGCTATGAATAGTTTGAATAATTTCGCTCGGCTCTGGGGCATAGGGCTGTCCCTAGTTGTCTGGTTCATGGCCCTGGGGTGATGAAGGCAGGTGGACAGCGGCCCAGTGTAAGAGCCCGATGAAGGAGGTGGTTGGGGGTATGGGCTTTGGATTGGCTGGTTTGCAGACGGAAGGTGCACTTGCGGATGAGTCCTTTACTGTCTCTAGGAACTGGCTCACCCTGGGTGGAGCAGTCTCTCCAGGATCAGCAAGGCCCCAGCTGTCAACACATCAGGAAATACAGGAAATGAAAAGGCATGATGAATACACTGAGGGTGCTCTCAAAGGCATCAGCCCCTGGCATCATGTATGTGGCTGGCAATGCTGAGGGCCATGGGGATGGCACCAACAGTTTCTGCTACACTATCCTTTTTTTTTTTTTTTTTTTTTTTTGAGACAAAGTCTTGCTCTGTCACCCAGGCCGTAGTGCATTGGCAACATCTCGGCTCACGGCATCCTCCACCACCCAGGTTCAAGTGATTCTCTTGCCTCAGCCTCCCAAGTAGCTCGGACTACAGGCGTGTAGTTGTATTTTAGTAGAGACGAGTTTTCACCATGTTGGCCAGGATGGTCTCGATCTCCTCACCTCGTGATCCACCTGTTCTCAGACTCCCAAAGTGCTTGGATTACAGGGGTGCTGAGCCACAGTGCCAGGTTCACTACCCCCTCCACCTCCCAGGTTTGAGCAATTCTCCTGCCTCAGCCTTTCAGGTAGCAGGGACAACAGGCACACGCCACCATGCCCAGCATTTTTGTATTTTTTGTAGAGATGGGATTTCACCACATTGGCCAGGCTGGTCTCGAACTGCTGACCTCAGGTGATGGCCAGGATCGTGCCACTGCATGCCAGCCTGGGTGACAAGAGTGAAACACCATCTCAGAAAAAAAAAAAAAAAAAGAGAGAGAGAAGAAGATAAAAGGAAAAAATCTAGATGACTTAGAGTTTGGCAATGACTTTCTGAATACAATACCAAAGGCACCATCCATGAAAGAAATAAATGATAAACTGAATTTTATTAAAATTAAACATTTGTTGGCCAGGCGTGGTGGCTCACACCTGTAATTCTGGCACTTTGGGAGGTGAAGGTGGGTGGATTACTTGAGGTCAGGAGTTCGAGACCAGCCTGGCCAACATGATGAAACCTCATCTCTACTAAAAATACAAAATTAGCTGGGCATGGTGGTGCATGCCTGTGATCCCAGCTACTTGGGAGGTTGAGGTACAAGAATCGCTTGAACCTGGGAGGTGGAGGTTGCAGCGAGCTGAGATCGTGCCACTGCACTTCAACCTGGGCAATAGAGTGAGACTTAATATCAAAAAACAAAACAAAAGCCATTTCGGATCCTCAAATGACACTTTCAAGAGAATGAAAAGAGAAGTCACAGATTGGAAGAAAATACTTGCAAAAGACATATCTAATAAAGGATTGTTATCCAAAATGCAAATACAAAGTACTCTTAACACTTGACAATAAGAAAACAAATAACCCTGTTAAAAAATGGGCCAAAGACCTTAACAGACACCTCCCCCAAAGAAGAAACACAGATGACAGGTAATCATATGAAAAGATGCTCCATATCATACATCATCAGGGAAATGCAAATTAAAGGAACAACCTGATAGTAATGCACATCTACGAGAATGACTAGTTCCGGAACACTCACGATGCCAAATGCTGGCAAAGAAGTGGAGCAACAGGAACCTACATTAATGAATCATGGGAATGCAAAATGCTATAGTCACTTTGGATACAAATCTGGAGGTTTCTTGCAAAACTAAATATACTCTCAGTTTCTTTTTGGAATATTTACCAAAAAGAGTTGAAAATTTCTCTCTTTACAAAAACTGCACATGAATGTTTATAGCAGCTTTAGCTATAATTGCTAAACCTTAGAAGAAGCCAGGCTGTCCTTCAGTAAGTGAACTGAGGAGCAAGCTGTGGAATATCCAGACAATGGAATATTACTCAGAGCTAAAAAGAAATCAGCAATCAAGCCACGAAAAGACATGGAGGAAACTTAATGGATATTACTAGGTGAAAAAAGCCAGTCTGAAAAGAGTACAGAGTATGATTTCAGTTGCATGACATTCTGAAACAGGAAAAACTGAAAGACAGCAAAAAATCAGTGATTGCCAAGGGTTAGGTGGGAGAGGGGATGAAGAGACAGAGCACGAAGGCCTTTTAGGGTAGTGAAACTACTCTATATGACCCTGTAGTGGTGGTTACATGTGTCCAATCCACAAAATGTGCAACATTTCCATGTTTCCAAGCATGAAGGCTGGCTTATCCCCAGCCATGAGACCTTAGCTTGCTAGATAGGTGGGAGCCTTCTGTGACCTGCTGCTAATCTCCTCCCCTTTGAGCCAGGGGAAGCCAACGAAACCTCTATGACTTTTCCTCACCCTATTCTTTGCACTACATGATGTTCAAGGCGAGACTTTGACCACCTGTTGCACCTGTGTGACCACAGTGCCACGCTGCAGACCTTGAGGACTTCCCTGATACACTGGGCCCTAGGGTGAGGGGTGGAGGGAAGCCCCCAGAGACCCTTATCTGCCCCAGAGCCCCCAGGACCCTGAGGGTCACACTCTGTTCTTTCAAAGGCCGGGGATTGAACCCAATCTGCAGCTGGGCACAGCCACAGCCCTCCATGGGCTGGAGTTCCCAGCTCTCCTATGCTTGGGCTACCTCTGCAGCTGGTCTCCCTGCCCAGGGAGCCACATCCCACTTAAAGGTCTCCCTTACGTTGATGGCTTCAGAGAAGCCAACAATGAACTCTTACCCAGACCTATAGAGAATACTGGTTCAACCAAAGCATTCACACTAATTATGTTTCAGCATAGGCAAAACGAATTTGAAGCGCAAGCCAGAGGAGTCAACCTGGGGAGTGGAGGCAGGAAGAGGCAAGGATTGCTTGACCTGAAGGGCAACTTCAGATACAGAGCGGAATATGAACCATCAGCATCATAGCATGTCCCAACGACACTCATTTCCTATTTTCCATATGATCAAAGAGTTTCATGTCAACCTGCAACTGTGGCTGCCCTCACCCAGGTGGGGCACAACATGGATTTGAGACAGATCCTCTCAGGACCCTCCCTCTAAGAAAGCCCAGCCTTAGGGAAGAGGCCTGTGTTAGCTCAGGTGCTCTAAAGAGGCCAAAATGGGATGATTTGTGCCAGAGATTTGTTGAGGGAAACACCTGTGAATGAGGACGGGCAGGAGCAGGAGAGCCTTCAGATTGTAACGCCATTTGGACATCTATGAAAGGAGACAGTAAAGGAAGGGGCGAAGGAAGGAAGGGTCTCAGACTCAGTGCAGTTCTAAGAAAATTCCAGCCTGGATAATAGGAGTCCTGAAGCCAAAGTTGCCCATTAGAGGAGTCCCGTATCCCGCAGGAATGGGCCAGCACTAGTGCCCCATCATGTCTGTCTTTGGCTGGGAGTAGCTCAAGCAAGTGTGGCCTTGGCGTGAACGCAGGGATAGCTCCAGAGGGTGGCCAGGGGCTGGTGGTCACTACGTGCCTGCAGCAGGTTCTCTTGAAGTAGGTCTGATTTTTGTGATTCCACGGGGTCTTGTCTTCAGTGCTCCCCATTTCTTTCTGTCTTCTGCATTTGTTTTGGGTTTTCGGTCTGTGTCCCCCCCTTTTTTTTTATCACAAACTCTTGTTTTTAATAATATTGTTATATATCCTCAGTTGAATACTTGTTTTGTGTCAAACATTTTACATATATGTTTTCCTTTATCCTCACAATTCTATGAGGGAGGTAATATATTCATGTTTTATAGATGTAGAGACTGAGGCTCAGAGAATTGTTATTTATCCAAGAACATTAAAGTCAAAAGTGACAAAGCCATGTGTTGAATTCAAACTCAGGGCTTTTTTTTTATTCCAGCACCCAAGCAATTAGCCACCATATACCCTATGTCTTTGAGCATTTGGGTTTTTTTAGCGCCTGTGTTTTAGGCATGAATGTGGAGAAAGTTAGAAGGGGCCTGAGTCCTACAACAACAAAAGGTCTTTGTGTTTGGGAAACTTCCAATGAAGCTGGATACAGGGCTGACAGGAGTGCCTTCAGCCTCCAGAGTGGGCTGAGCCTAGTCTCAGGGACAATACGTGTGTGTGTGTGTGTGTGTGTGTGTGTGTCTGTGTGTGTGTGTGTGTGTGTGTGTCTACCCTGATCTGACTGGCTGCTGTTACACCCAGGCCCTGAAACCCTGAGGGCTCCCCGAGCCACACCCTGATCTGGGTGAAGAGAGGCTTCCAGTGTGGATTGCACAAGGTATTTCTTGCAGCCTGCAGACCCCTCCAGGGCCAGGCCCAGAGACAGCAGCAGAGCTTAAGCTCAGGACTGGGGCAGGGAGGTCCAACAGGCTGTTAGTCATCAATACCAGGGCTGGCCTGTCACTTGGCTTGTTCTGTCCAGTCTGTAGTACAGCCGAGCCCTTTTGGGAGTAGGCACAAAGGGTGAGCGTGTTTATGCTAATGACAGTGCTGGCCACTCACAGAAGGACAGAACAACCAGATGAGTAGGATGGTTCGTCCAGTGGTTGTCAATCAGCCCTGTCCTCAGCCATCCCAATGTTTTTGCTCCCAAATGGAGCAGAGATGGAGGCAGTACATGGGTCCAACAGCATGCAATCCCCTTTCCAAGACTGATCTGGCTACTGACATTGTTATTGTCCAACCTTCCAGCTACAAAGACTGACACTGAGTCTGCAATGTGGCACCCAGGAGCTCGACTAGCCACTGATGGCAAGCTGATTACACAGGACCCCTTCCATCCTGAAAGGGACAATTCATGCTGACTGAAATGGACACACATTCTGTATGTGAATGACCTTTCCTGCTTACTGCACCTCAGCAAGCACCACAATCCAGGGACTTACACAATGTTTAATCTACATATGACTCTGCATAACATCAGCTTAGCCTAAAGGAGGCAGGGTGGTGTGTATCACATCAACCAGAAACTGCTGCCCAACAGAGCAGTGTCATGGCCTCTTGAAGACGCAGTAGAGGAGCTAATTTGGGGATAGTGCACTATCTTCAGGATGCAATATACAACAGAAGCCAATGGCCATTGAATGTATGTTTGTCCCCTCTAGGCAGAATGGATGGTCCAGGGGCCAAGAGGTAGAAGGAGGAGTGGCTCTCCTCATCACTATTCTAAGTGACCCACCTGGGAAATTGTGCTTCTCTTCACAGAAACTTTAGGCTCTTTGGGTCTAGAGCTCCTGGTTCCTGGGGGCAGGAGTGGGAAATGCTTCTATCCTGAGGATACCATAGGACACGAAATAAACTTCAGCTATGGCTACAGCCTGGCCACACTGGCCTCCCTCATGCTGGTAGACCATCAGGCAAAGGAAGGGATTACAACTCTGGCAGGGGTAATTGATCTGGTCATCAGGAACAGAGGGAGCTGCTGCTACACAATGGGACGATGCAGGCAGGGAGGATTATGTTTGGCACTCAGGTGATCCTGAGTTTGCTTTTCTCTGTGTGAAATTTTCATGTAAAATGGGTAAATATAGCAACCATGGTCTGAGTAAAGCATAGTAACTGGAGCTTCAGACCCCTCTGAGATGAGGGTCTAGACTACCCCAACCCCAAAGCCACAGAGAGCAGCAGGAGTGCCTGCTGAGAGGAAAGGGAACCTAGAATGGGTGGTGAGAGGAAGATGATGAGTATCAGTGACAGATTGAGACAAATTGTGGTGGTGTGGGCTACAGTTCATTCCACTAACTCTTCTCCTGTAAATGTTTCCACAAATTGTGACCAACCAGAATCCTGGAAAAGCTGTGCCTAGATTGAATGAAGTTAACATGGGAAGCAATTGGATCTGAGTTGTTTGGGAGGTGGACCGTAGCGCGTGCCGTTGGTGGCCTGCACAGCGTCCTTTGACCAGCCTGGGGGCTGAGAGGGTTGGTCGCTAATGGCTCTCAGCTAACCCCTTCTCCAAAGATTTGTGTTTGGCTGAATGAGAGCCCTGTACCTGCTTTATCACTCAGGATTCTTCAGAGAAACAGTATCAGTGAGAGAGGGAGAGAATTGGCTCATGCAATTGTGGGCTCTGACAAGTGGGAAATTTGTAGGGCAGGCTGGCAGGCTGGAAACACAGGCAAGAGTTGAAGTCTTGAGGCATAATTCCTCCTTTTCTGAGAAACCTGTTTTTGCTCCTAATGCTTTTCAACTGATTAAACGAGGCCAGCCCACATTACTGAGGGTAATGTCCTTTACTTAAAGTCAACTTATTGTAAATTAGTCACATCTACAAAATACCTTCCTAGCAATATCTGAACTGGTGTTTGACCAAACTGCTGAGCATCACAGCCTGGCCAACAAGAAAGCACATGCAATGAATGATCACACCTGAGAGGTTAAGTCCTCACTCATACCCACAACCCTGAGGCCGTCAGCAGTCACCCCTGACAGACAGAGGGGCTCAGAAGGCCAGGCCCTTTGCGCCAAAGTGGGACCAATCCTGTTGCAATTTGTCCTGCAGAGGTCCCAGTTGGATCAGCCTGAATCAAGGCAGCTGAGACCTCGTGTTTGTTTAGCTACTTTTCCTCCCTGCTTCTCGCTCTCCCTGTCTCCTGGGAATATTCCCCAGCTCTGTTTGGTTAGGAATCAAACCTAAGACACCTGTGATGGGTAGTTATGTATCAATTTGGAGAGTGTTTTGGAAAGAGATTAACATTTAAATTGGTGAACGCTGAGTAAAGCAGACTGCCCTCCATAATGTAGGAGGCCCTCATCCAATCAGTTGAAGGCCTGAATTGAGCAAAAAGACTGAACCTCCCCAAGCAAGAGGCAGTTCTGCAGCAGACTGCCTTTGGACCTCATCTGTACCATCAGGTCTCCTGGGTCTTCAGCCTGCTGGCCCACACTGCAGATTCTGGATTTTCGCCGCCATAATTGTGAGCTGATTTCTTGTAATAAATCTCTCTCTCTCTCTATGTACACATCCTATTTGTTTTGTTTCTCTGAAGAACCCTAACACAGACACCAGCTATTTCAGAAAGTGAGTCTCAGGGAGGGGTATGGGCTGCTCATGCTGCAGCAGGAACTGTCTTTTCAGGGGAGTATGCCTGAGTTCCTTTAGCTTTACCATTACTCAGCCAAAGGAGACAGGCAGCTGTTGGAATACGCAGCTTCTCGTGGAAGAGCCTTCCTTCTGGGATTCGTCAGTCAGCCCTGCCCCCAGTATTTCCCATAACTAAATCAATTCCAGAGAAGTTTCTGCCACAAGTCCATGTACCCCATTCATTATTTGGGCTTTGCAATTCAAGGTGTGTTCCTCCCATTGTCACGTGTACCCTGTAGATGTCTGTGAGCTTGGAAGTTGCAGGCATCCTTGATCCCCTTCCCTCCACACTCCCGTTTGATTTTCATTGCTTCTGGTAGTCCACATATATGTGTGGACTGGGATTCAAATTTTTAAAAATTTCATCAAAGGTAGAGTTTGTGTTTCTGTTATTATTTTCTCCTGTTGCCTTCCAATGACTTAAGAGAAGGGAAAATGCTGAGTTCAGGGATCTCGAAAGACTTGAGATTTTGCAAATCTGTTGTGTTTGACATATTATCTCACTGTGGATTTAATTTCCATTTCCCCAGATACTGGTGACATGCAGCATATTTTTGGTGTGTTTTTGTCTACTCTGATTTGCTTGTCTGTGATATGCTGGTTTATATATTCTGCCCTTTTATTCTTTTCTTTTTTTTTGAGATGGAGTTTCGTTTTTGTTGCCTAAGCTGGAGTGCAATGGCACAATCTTGGCTCACTGCAACCTCCACCTTCTGGGTTCAAATGATCCTCCCACCTCAGCTGGGACTACAGATGCGTGTCACTGTGCCTGGCTAATTTTTTTTAGTAGAAATAGGGTTTCACCATGTTAGCCAGGCTGGTCTCGAACTCGTGACCTCAGGTGATCCGCCCGCCTTGGCCTCCCAATGTGCTGGGATTATAGGCGTGAGCCACCGCTCCCGGCCTATTCTGCCCATTTTTCTATTCAGTTCTTTGTCTTTTTCTGATTTGTAAACGTATGTTATTTTTATTCTAATTCATTTTTGGCTAAATATATTGCAAATATCTTCCCCTCAGTCTGTGACTTATTTTTTCAACTCTGGAAGGTGTCTTTTGTTTTAAAGTTTTATATTTTAATGTAATTGAATAAATAATAGTTTTCCTTTATGATTTATGGGTTTTGTTTCTTGTTTAAAAAATCCTTCCTTATCTTGATGTTCTAAATATCATATATTTTATTCTAAGAGTTTTAACTTTTACTTTTAAAATATAGGGGCTGGCCAGGCACGGTGGCTCATGCCCGTAATCCCAGCACTTTGGCAGACCTCTCAATGAGGTGAGGATTGCTTGAACTCAGGAGTTCAATACCAGCCTGGGAAACATGGCGAAACCCCATATCTGTAAAACATACAAAAAATAACCACGCAAGGTGGCTTGCACCTGTAGTCTCAGCTACTCAGGGGGCTGAGGTGGGAGAATCACTTTAGCCTGGGAGGTGGAGGTTGCAGTGGACTGAGATTGCACCACTGCACTCCAGCCTGTGTGACAGAGCCAAACACTGTCTCAAAAAAATAAAATAAAATATAGGGCCTGAATTTTATTGATTTTATGATTTTATGTTTTCCCTAGCACATAAAATTTATTGATTTTATGTTTTCCCTAGCACTATTTAATAGCTAGTATGTTTTCTGCCCCTGATCTACACTGCCACTTTTATCATACAACACATTTCCAGCTGCGTGTGGATATATTTTTGGACTCTGTTTTCTATATTTGTCTATGTGTCTGTTCTTGCCCCAAGACTCAGCTGCTCACATTAATTTATAGTAAGGCAAACCTCCTTTCTGTTCTTTTATAGTGGTCTTGGCTATTATTGTTTTTTTGATCTTCCATATAAATTTTTGATTCAGCTCATCAAATTACATGAAAAACTCCTTTGGAATTCTATTTGAAATTGCGTTAAAAATAGAGATTGGTTTTGGAAAGAACTGATATCTTTAGATAAAGATTCTATCTAAGAAACATGGCATATTTTTTCCATTTTTTTTTTTTGAGGGAAGTCTTAGTTAATGTTTTTCAAATGCACATTTAAAATTGTGTCTACTCTTTAACTACCTGGTAACACTTGCCTATAAAGTAATCTGGGTATTCAGTTTCTTTTTTGTTGTTAGTAGATTTTTGATTACTAATTCAGTTTTTCTTTTCTTTTCTCTCTCTCTCTTTTTTTTTTTTGAGATGGAGTCTTGCTCTGTCACCCAGGCTGGAGTGCAGTGGCACAATCTTGGCTCACTGCAACCTCCACCTCCCAGGTTCAAGCGATTCTCCTGCCTTAACCTCCAAATAGCTGAGACTATAGGTGTACACCACTGTGCCTGGCTATTTTTTTTGTATTTTTAGTAGAGACAAGGTTTTACCACGTTAGCCAGGCTGGTTGTGAACTCCTGACCTCAGGCATTCCACCCGCCTCGGCCTCCCAAAGTGCTGAGATTACAGGCATGAGCCAGCATGCCCAGCCACTAATTCAGTTTTTCAGAAGATATTTGGATTACTAGAATGAACAATGTGGTGCTGGATTAGAGTCAGAGATAGCATGTTTAGTTTAGATATTGATGGATAGATATAAAAATAGTTATAGATATGTGTGTATAAATAGGTCAATGTATGTCATCCACAGATTTATATAAACATATATATTCAGTATGTTACACACACACACACACACACACACTCACATAAAATAGCCTAGCTCTGTCTGCTGAAAGAACCTAGAAGCAATGACACCCCAGTAGCAATAAGCACACACAGTACCCAGATCTTGGCTTCTAATATCATTCTTCAATAAGAAAAAAACAGGGTTTCTTGGAGAAATGGCTCATTCTAAAGTGGAAACAGTAAGTATACACAATGATCCTAAATCATCTTGTAGTGCTAGAAAGTAAGGAAATGATCAAAGAGCAAGGAGGTGCTGAAAAAGCAAAGCAATAGATCTGTGTCAAAAAGAGACACAGGAGCCAACCACAGATGCTCCCCAATGGCCAGAGCTGGGACAATTTGAACAACAAAAATAAATCAAGTCAACTAGGCACAATGGCTCACGCCTGCCAAAGCAGGTGGATCACTTGAGGTTAGGAGTTCGAGACCAGCCTGGCCAAAATGGTGAAATTGGTCTCTACTAAAAATAAAAATGGTGGAACATGCCTGTTATCCCAGCTACTTGGGAGGCTGAGGCAGGAGAATCACTTGAACCCAGGAAGTGGAGGTCGTAGTGAGCTGAGATCACGCTGTTGTACTTTAGTCTGGGTGACAGAGCAAGACTCTGTCTCAAAAAAAAAAAAAAGTTAAATTAAAAATAAAGTAACATTGATTTATAACCCAAAGCATAAAATGAATATCCATGAGTCCATATTAATATAAATAAATAAATAACTGCTAATAAATAATATAAATAAATCAATTGGAAAGAAGAGACAAATCCTTCATGCAGAATAATTCCAATAATTTATGTAGATACTCCTTGATAAAGGAGGTAGAATATGACTCCCTACCCCTTAAGTATGAGCTCCACTTAGTTACTTGATTCCAAAGAGTACAGAATAGAAAGAAAATTGGCAAACATTACTTCAGCCAGGTGATCACATCAATAGCAACATTGATAAGGGACACTGATAGTATAACCCTTAATGTGATGTGAGGAAACTGGCCCTTTGTGGTCTTCCTCCCCCAAAACTAGTCTAATAGTGAGCAAAATATCAGGCACATCTCAATTTAAGGACATTTTACAAAACACCTTACCAGTACTCCTCAAGACTGTCAAGGTCATCAAACACAAGGGAAGTCTGATAAAGTGTCACAGCCAAGAAGAGCCTAAGACATGACTACTAAATGTCATATCCTAGAGGGAATCTTGAAAAAGAAAAGGACCTTAGGTAAAAACTAAGAAAATCTGAATAAAGGATAGATTTAGTTAATAATAACATATCAATATTGGTTAATTGTAGCAAATACATTCATGTGCGATGTTAATAATAGGAAAACTTGCCACAGGGTCTGTGGGAACGCTGTACTATCTTCACAATTTTTCAGTTCTTAAAAAAAGTTTCATTTTTTTTTAAAGTAAGTTTATTCTGTTTCCATTTAGTAATGTGTTTCATAATTCTCAAATCAGAGATTTTGTAAGGCATATTTTTGTGATTGATTTCTAACTTAGCACCTTTGTAAAGGAAATGTTATTTGTTTGGTACCTTTTTCAGATTTTTGAGACTTACAATAAAACCCTGTTCAAGATCAATGTTTGTAAAAAATGTTCCATTGTATTTGAGAAGAAGGTATATTCCCTAAATGTTGTGGCTGTAGGGGTCTGTATATGTCCTGTAGATTAAGCTTGTTAGCTGTGTTGTTCAAATCTTCTCTGTTCTCGATAATATTTTATATGTTTTATATATCCATTATTGAGAGAGGTACAACTGTAAATTTGTCAGGTTTTGCTTAGAACATTTTAATTTTGTCAAGTTTCAGTTAGAACATTTTAAGGCTATGTTATTTAGTTACATGCAAATAGAAAACTGTTATATCTTCCTGGTGAATCATTCCTTTAATCTTTACATAGCAATCCTCCTCATTCGTAATGACTTTTATGTTAGAGTCTCTTTATCTGTATGTACACCAATTTTCTCATGATCAATGTTTGCCTGGTATAGCTTTATCCAATCTTTGATTTTCCACTTTTTTGTGTGTTCTTGCTTTCAGTGTGCTCTTGCAAACAACTACACGTGGGGTTTTAAAAAAGCACTAGATTGACAATTTCTCTTTAAAATTTTTTTATTAGGAGAAATTCAAGCATACAAAAAATTAACTTCATAGCTTTTAATGGATTCTTTAGTCCATTAACATTTATTGTGATTATTGGTATATTTGGATTTATTACTGCTATCTTTTTTTTTGGCAGGGGGAGATAGACTCTCACTCTGTCGCCCAGGCTGGAGCGCAGTGGCACAATCTTGGCTCACTGCAACCTCTGCCTCCTGAGTTCAAGCAATTTGCCTGCCTCAGCCTCCTAGGTAGCTAGGACTACAGCCGTCTGCCACCACACCTGTCTGATTTTATATTTTTAGTAGAGACTGGGTTTCACCAGTTTGGCCAGCCTGGTCTGGAACTCCTGACCTCAGGTGATCTGCCCGCCTCGGCCTCCCAAAGTGCTGGTATTACAGGCGTGAACCACTGCGCCTGGCCTGCTATCTTATTTTGTGCTTTCTATTCACTCTTCTATTTTCTGAGGTTTTGATTTTCCCCTGAAGACTTTTAGATTCCTTTCCTCTTCCCTCCTTCTTTATTGCCTTGGAATTTACATGTTCTAATTTTATTCCTTTTGTAAGTTCCTCTAAATTTTAACCTGTTTATTTAAATTAACAAAGTTTAAAGTTAACCAACTTGTTTACCCTATTCCAGAACAAGGCCAGGTGCTTTGAAAGCTTTGCTCTGTCACAGCTTCCCATTTCACCTGTCACTGTTTGGTGTTCTACTCCCCCTCCTTCATTTTTCATTCCCCGTATTAGTCATCATGATTATTATTTGTACAGTCAATATTTTGGTTTACTATGTTTAATAACCTATTTCCTTCTTCCTGGGGTAAATCTATAGAAGTGCTTGGTGAGGCTTGTCAGTGGTAAACATTCCATTTTTGTTGATCCAATAAATTATTCATTTAATGCTCATTCTTAAATAATAGTTTGAGTATAAAATTATCAGTTGGCAGGTTCTTTTCTCCCCAGCATTTTGAAGATATTTTACTTCTTACTTTACTTTCTTTACTGCTGTTGAGAAGCCTGCTCCAGCCTAGTTGTCTATCCTTCATAGGCAACTTACGTCTTTTTTTCTGAGGACTTTTGTATTTTTTTTTTTTATCTTTGGTGTTCTGCAGTTATACTACCATGTGTCCAGTATGAACATTTTAATTTATTCTCTAGATTTGCTGTGATTCCTGAATAATAGCTCATAATAATAATGTTATAATAGTAATATCTGTTAAGTGTTAGCTGTGTGATATGGTCTGGATTTGTGCCCCCACCCAAATCTCATGACCATTTGTATCCCAGTGTTGGAAGAGGGGCCCGGTGAAAGTTGATTGGATCATGGGGTGAATTTCCTCCTTGTGGTTCTCACGATAATAACTGACTTCTCACGAGATTTGGTTGTTTAAACATGTGTAGCACGTTCCCTCCTCTCTCTTTCCCCCTGCTCTGACCATGTGAAGATGTGCGTGCTTCCTTTTTGCCTTCCGCCATGATTGTAAGTTTCCTGATGCTCCCAGCCATGGTTCTTGTACAGCCTGTGAAGCCTTGAGCCAATTAAATTTCTTTTCTTTATAAATTACCCAGTCTCAGGTATCTCTTCATAGCAGTGGGAGAACTAATACACTATGCACCAGGTACTAAGTAAATGTGAACTCATTTCATATCTGCAATGATACTATTATCATATTCATTTTATAGGCAATTAAGTCACACGGTGTTAAATACCGAAGGTAGGATTCGAAGGTAGGATTTGAACCTAGGTTTTTCCCATGGACTTTATGGGACTCCATAAATTGATTTTCTACTTAAGCCAGTTTGAGTTTGGTTTCTGGTACTTGTAACTGAAAAAATCCTGACTAGTCCATTGGATAACTGGGTGGATATACCTGGAAGGGATAAGTGCTTCTTTTGAAAAAACTAGATACAACCTGACCTTGTCTCATCTAGAAACCTGTTGAATGTCGGAAAGTTTCATAACCATCTCTTGAACTTGCTGTTGCTGTACTCCACATGTTCCTGCCCACACGGCCTCTCCTAGAATTGAGCAGCTGAAGGGAATGAACTGCCTCTGAGCTGTGGTTTGCAGTCCCAAAACAATGGGGAGTGGCAATTAGTTGTGATACGTGTTGTAGGCCAGTTATTATTAATGACAAAACAGCCACATTTTCCAATAATTTTCATCTAATTTGAAATGTTTTGTTTTGATCAAGTAATTATTTTTCAAAAAGTCAGACAGCTTTACAAAGCTTATAATGAAGAAACATTAGGTTCCTGCCCTACTCCTCTTCACCCAGCAGCAACTGCTGAGGACTCTTTTAATTGAGTCTTTAGGTATTTATCTCCAGATTACTTTTTTGTTCTTTTCTTTTCTTTATTTACTTATTTATTTGTTTGTTTTTTATTTTACTTTAGGTTCTGGGGTACATGTGCTGGTCATGCAAGGTTGTTGCATAGGTGCATACATAACCAGGGGGTTTCCGGCCTCTATTCCCCCTTTGTCTATATTCGGCATTTCTCCCCATTTTATGCTTCCCCACCCTCCCCACCCCACTGCTGTCCCTCCCCTAGACCCCCAAACTGCCCCCAGTGTGTGATGCTCCTCTCCCTGAGTCCACATGTTCTCATTGTTTAATACCCGCCTATGAGTGAGAACATGTGGTGTTTGGTTTTCTGTTCTTGTGTCAGTTTGCTGAGAATGATGGTTTCCAGATTCTTCCAAGTCCCTACAAAGGACATGAACTCATCGGTTTTCATAGCTGCATAGTATTCCATGGTGTATATGTGCCACATTTTCTTTGTCCGGTCTATCATTGATGGGCACTGGAGTTGGTTCCAGGTCATTGCTATTGTATACAGGGCTGCAATGAACATACGTGTGCATGTGTCTTTATAGTAGAACGATTTATGGTTCTTTGAGTATATGCCCAGTAATGGGATTGCTGGGTCAAATAGAATTTCTATTTCTAGACCCTTGAGAAATCACCACACTGTCTTCCACAATGGTTGTGTAAGAGTGTTCCTATTTCATCACATCCTCTCCAGCATCTGTTGTCTCCAGATTTTTTAATGATAGCCATTCTAACTGGTGTGAGATGATACCTCAATGTGGTTTTGATTTGCGTTTCCCTAATGACCAGTGATGATGAGCATTTTTTCATCTCGCTCTGTCTCCCAGGCAGGAGTGCAGTGGCATGATCTCAGCTCACTGCAACCTCCGCTTCCTGGATTGAAGTGATTCTCCTGCCTCAGGCTCCGGAGGAGCTGGGATTGCAGGTGTACACCACCACACCCAGCTAATTTTTGTATTTTTAGTAGAGACGGGGTTTCACCATGTTGGCCAGGCTGGTCTTGAACTTCTGCCCTCATGATCCGCCTGCCTTGGCCTCCCAAAGTGCTGAGATTACAAGTATGAGCCCTATCTCCAGATTTCTCAATAACATGCTTATACTATTATTTTTTGATTTTTATTGACTTCCTGTTATGGAGGATAAGGGCTTAATTTTTTTGCTCTGTCCTCTCTCAACTCCTCAATATTGCTCTGTTATAATTTTTTGGTCAATATTCGTTTTTTACATTATTGTGATTACGTAGTATGATGTGATGACTTTCATTCTTTTAGTTTTCCTTGGGGTTAATAATTACCTTTCTTCCTGATTAGCTTAGTTTTCTATGTTACTGTCAGTAATTTGTCTGTAAACTCTCCACCAGAAGTATAAATCTCCTCTCAATATATCAGGTAATCATAGTTTTATTATTTTCTCCTCTTCAACTTCCTTTTTGTTTCACTACCTCCTTATATGTCCCAATTTGGAGTGGTTTCCCTTTAGGTAATGTTCTGGGATCTCCCTGCAGCATCATTTTGGATGTTAACTGGCTTTTACATTGGCGCCTCAATTTTCCGGGTCCTACTTCATCCTTTTTGTTGGTTTATTCTTTCATTTTGGTGAGACACATCCTCTAGTATCTCACTCTCGCCGTGCGGTCTACAGATCAGCATCATTGGCATCACTTGAGAGCTTGTTGGAAGTGCTCACACCCCATTCCAGACCTGCTGAACCAGAATTTGCACTGTAACAGGTTCCTAGGTGATCCATGGCACTTTAATAGGTAGAAAGCGCTGTTCTGGTAGCTCAGGAGGAAAGCTAAAAACAAATTGAGTCCTTGAATTGCTGTATATGCCTATATGCTACTCTCACTTTTGACTAGCAGTTTGACTGGGAAAAAAATCTTCTAAGTTGTAAATAATTTTCCATCAAAAATTTCAAGACATTTTTCCATTGTCCTAACCTCCAGTGCTGCTGTTAGTAAGTTCCATCCCATTATGATTTTTAGTCCCCCCTGGTGTGCGACCTTTTTATCACCAGGTGCTGTTATTTCCAGATTTCTAAAATTTCATGATACATATGCTTTGGTGAGGGTCCTTTTTTTTTTTTTACTTGTTTGCTGGATGTTCTGTGTACTCAGTGAACCCTTTTATTTAGAGTTTCTTCTGCTTCTGCAGTCTTTTCTTACCTTATTTATTAAATAATTTTCTTAATTGTTTCTTCTGCTATCCATTCCTGGAACTTCCAAAAAGATATTACTGTACTTCAGCTGAGCAACAGAGTGAGACCACATCTCTAAAGAGAAGAAGAAGAAGAAAAGAGAGAGGAGAAGGAGGGGGGAGGAAGAGAGGAAGAAAGGGCAGAAGGAGGAGAAGAGAGGGGAAGAAGGAGGTAGAAGGGAGAAGAGGGGGAGAGAAAGAATAAATTAGGCTTCCTGGCATGCTCTTTTAAATAAATAGTCTTACACCGAAAGCATTGGCAGCAAAAGCCAAAATAGACAAATGGGACCTAATCAAACTCCACAGCTTCTGCACAGCAAAAGAAACAGTCATTAGAGTGAATTGGCAACCAACAGAATGGGAAAAAGTTTTTGCAATCTACCCATCTGACAAAGGGGTAATATCAGAATCTACAAGAACTGAAACAGATTTACAAGAAAAAAAAAACAAGCCCATTCAAAAGTGGGAAGGGATATGAGCAGACACTTTACAAAAGAAGACATATATGAGGTCAACAAACATATGAAAAAATGCTCATCATGACTCGTCATTAGAGAAATGCAAATCAAAACTACATTGAGATATCATCTCACAGCAGTTAGAATGGCGATCATTAAAAAATCTAGAGACAACAGATGCTGGAGAGGATGTGGAGAAATAGGAACACTTTTACACTGTTGGTGGGAGTGTAAATTAGTTCAACCATTGTGGAAGACAGTGTGGCGATTCCTCAAGGACTTAGAAATAGAAATTCCCATTTGACCCAGCAATCCCATTACGGGGTATATATCCAAATGATTATAAATCATTCTATTATAAGAACACATGCACAGGAATGTTCACTGCGGCACTGTTTACAAAAGCAAAGACTTGGAACCCACCCAAATGCCCATCAATGATAGACTGGACAGGGAAAATGTGGCACATATACACCATGGAATACTATGCAGCCATAAAAAACGATGAGTTCGTGTCCTTTGTAGGGACATGGATGAACCTGGAAGCCATCATTCTCAGCAAACTGACACAAGAACAGAAAATCAAACACCACATGTTCTCACTCATGGGTGGGTGTTGAACAATGAGAACACATGGACACAGGGAGAGGAGCATCACACTGGGGTCTGTCGGGGGGAAATAGGGAGGGACAGCGGGGGACGGGGAGTTGGGGAGGGATAACATGGGGAGAAATGCCAGATATAGGTGTTGGGGGAGGAAGGCGGCAAACCACACTGCCATGTGTGTACCTATGCAACAATCTTACATGTTCTTCACATGTACCCCAAAACCTAAAATGCAATTTTAAAAAAATAGTCTTATCTTAAATCTCCTATTTTCATTTCTTTGTTTTTTTGGTTTTTGTTTATTTGTTTGCTTGTTTTGAGGCAAGCTCACTCTGTCACTCAGACTAAAGTACAGTGATGCCATCACAGCTCACTGCAACCTCTGCTTCCCAGGCTCAAGCAGTCCTCCCACTTCAGCCTTCCAAGTAGCTGGGACTACAGACACATGCCACCATGCCCAGCCAATTTTAGTATTTTTTTTATAGAGACAAGGTTTCATCATGTTGCCCAGGCTGGTCTAGAACTCCTGGGCTCAAGCAATCTACCTGCCTCAGCCTCCCAAAGAGCTGGGATTGTGGATATGAGCCTCTGTGCCTGGTCCATTTCTTTGAATTTTTGATTTGCTTTTCTAGGGAGATTTTCTCAATTCTGTTATCTAATTCTTCCATTGATTTTACTTATTTCTGCTGTCATATTTTAACGCACAAGTATTCTTCATACTCTGAACATTCCATTTCATGGCATCCCCACCCTTATGGTTGCAAAGATAAAAGATGTTGCATCATCTTTTTTATGTCTTTTCATGTAAAGACACTGTTAAAGTGCAGTAAATATGGCTTGAGCAGCATTCTGTAATTCTATATTTGAGTCCTTCCTGATGAACTGCAACCTAACTTAATAGGTAGACAAGATTGCAGGGAGCCCTGATGTCACCACTGCACTTCAGCCTGGGTGACAGACTGAGACCTTGCCTAAAAAAAAAAAAAAGAAATGAAAATAGGAGATTTATGATAAGACTCTTTATTTAAAAGAGCATGCCAGGAAGCCTAATTTATTCTTTCTTACCCCCTCCTTTTCCTTCTTCCCCCTCCCTCCTTCTCCTCCTTCCCTCCCTTCTTCTTTCTCTTCCTCCCCCCTCCACCTCCTCCTTTTTCTTCTTCTAGGGCTCACACTACCTTGGGAGTATGAGCCTGAACAGTGGCTGGATCTTGGCCAATCCCAGCAGCCATACATCAACCACTCATACATTGTTGAGTATTCAAACTATGTTCAAATAAGGCAAACGCTGAGTTGTAACCAATCCAGTTATTTCCGTACCTCACTTCTGATTTCTGTACGCCGCTTCCCATTTTTGTCTATAAACCTTTTTCTACCATGTGGTTGTGCTGGAGTCTCTCAGAATCTGCTGTGATTCTGGGGGCTGCCCAGTTTGCTAATTGTTCATTGCTCAATTAAACTCCTTTACATTTAATTAAGCTGAAGTTTTTATTTTAACAACAGAAATTGCAGCTTTGTAAAAAGTTTTCTCATACTTCCAGCATTGTCTCTATTTCTGTGTCCCTTTATTTGATTTGTAGTTTTAATCTTGTATCATGTTAGAGGATTTCTTCAAATGTTTGGTGATCCCAGGTTGTCTGGTCACATTTAAGAGTGAGGCACTAAAGTGCTTACTGGAAGCTCTGTGCACATGGTCTGACCTGGCTTAATAGGAACTTCATTGTAGGTTGATTAGGTAGGGACATGGAACTCTGGAGTACAACAATCACTTATTAGCATTGGTAGTTTTTTTTGTTTGTTTTTGCTTTTCCTTTTGTGTTGGTGTGTTTCCCTGGAAGGGAATCCTGTGTTCTTGCCTGGTGATACTGGTGGTGGTGGCAGCAGGGGGAAGCATAAGACTGGCTGCCAGCATTCTCAGGGCTGAGTAGGGAAAGAGGTCGGAAGGTGATGACTCCCATTTCGGTATGTGGACTCCCATGTCCCCTGCTTGTTCCTCTCCAGAATGTAAACCCTTACTCTTCTGCTGAGTTTGGACAGGTGATTTGTGGGACTCTTATGCTTCTGCCAACTTCCAACTAATCCTATTTTCAAGTTGATCTGTACCTTTCCCTTTCATGGTACCTGAGCTCTTCTAGAAGTTGAACCATCAATCAGTTTGCTTAGCTCTTTGTTTCCACCCCCAACTGCAGACTCTTAATTTTTTTTTAATGTTATTGAGTATGACATAGACAGCAAAGCACAAGACTATAGGTGTGCAGCTGGATGGATGCTTACATGTATCTATCCCTGTAACCACCACCTTGATCAAGGTACATAACATTTTCATCATGTATGAGGATTGCCTTGTGCCTCTTTCTGGAAGACACTCCTTAACCAAAGGTAAACACAATTTTACCTTCTGTCACCATTGATTAATTGTGTTCATTCTAGAACTTGGCATCCCTGAATCACATAGTATGCACTCTTCTGTGCCTGGCTTCTTTCAGGCTACCCGGTATTTTGTTTTGAGTTGCTAGTCTTGGTTTCTGATTCACCATGCTTTCTTCTCCACACCTTGACTCTGTGGCCTCCCTTGTCCTTCATAACCCGGCACCTCCTCTGATCAGCTTCCTGATGGCTGTGAAAGGTTGAACCAATCCCAGCATGGCTCCAGCAGGTGGGTGTGCACAGTTTCCTTGATAATTATCCACAGTCAGCTCTTTGAACTTGGGCAGGTACACAACTGCCACCCCATGCAAATATGTTCATTGTTCCTAGCAGCTGAACAGTGTCTGTGAGAAAGTGTGGGGGGGGTGGGGGGGCATGTAAGTCTGGGTTGAATTCTTGGCTCTTTCACGATGCATCTTTTGATCTAAGCAAGTTTGTTTCTTTGTCCCTCTGATTCTCATTCCTCCAAGCCCGTTGGAGCCATCAAATATTGTGAGTTTCTTTAGGGTCAGCAAATTTTAGGCTGTGAAGAGGAGACTCATTCTGACCCAGTGATCTCCTCCTGACACCCCTCACCTTTTTTTTTTTTGAGACAGAGTTTCGTCTTGTTGCCCAGGCTGGAGTACAATGATGTAATGTTGGCTCACTGCAACCACTGCCTCCTGGGTTCAAGCAATTCTCTTGTCTGAGTCTCCCAAGTAGCTGGGATTACAGGGGTCTGTCACCATGCCCAGCTAATTTTTTGTATTTTTAGTAGAAATGGGGTTTCACCATGTTGGTCAAGCAGGTTTCAAACTCCTGACCTCAGGTGATCTGCCCACCTCAGTCTCCCAAAGTGCTGGGATTACAGGTGTGAGTCACAGCGCCTGGCCCCAATCCCCCTTTTTTAAAGAACAGTGGGAACAGCAGCACAAGCCACACAGCAGCCTCACTACAGCAGCTCAGCACGGCCAGGGTGCCAGGGTGGCAGACATGAGACTGCTGGGTAAAAATGAGAGTAATATGTGATATTTTTGAAAAGTATGCTATTGGCCAGGCACGGTGGCTCATGCCTGTATTTCCAGCACTTTGAGGTGGGTAGATCACAAACTCAGAAGATAGAGATCATCCTGGCCAACATGGTAAAACCCCGTCTCTACTAAAAATACAAAAGTTAGCTGGGTGTGATGGTGTATGCTTGTAATCCCAGCTACTTGGGAGGCTGAGGCAGGAGAATTGTTTGAACCAGAGAGTCAGAAGTTGCAGTGAACTGAGATTTCGCCACTGCACTCCAGCCTGGCAACAGAGCAGACTCCATCTTAAAAAAAAAAAAAAAACACACACAAATGCTCTTCTGAATCTATATGAGCCATGGGAATGGTAAAGAGCTAACTTGAAACTAACTTCAAACTTTCAGACTTATAATTTTTCTCTGAGTCTTTCATATTCAAATCAGGCCACCCCTTATTTGATAACTGAGGGCATCTTCTTAATAAAATTTACTTAATTTTTTTTGTAGAAGTTGCCATTTTTTATTCTCACTCTGTCACCCAGGCTGGAGTGCAGCAGTGCAATCACGGCTCACTGCAGCCTCGACCTTCTGGGCTCAAGTGATCCTGCCACTTCAGCTTCCTGAGTAGCTGGGACCACAGGTGAGCACTACCATGCCTGGCTAATTTTTTAAAATTTTTTTGTGGATACTAGGTCTCACTATGTTGCTCAGGCTGGTCTCAAACTCCTGGGCTCAAGCAATCCTCCCACCTCAGACTCCCAAAGTGCTGGGATTACAGGCATGAGCCACCACATGCAGCCAGCAATCTTTTCTCTTTTTTTTTTTCTTACACATTGCTACAAAGACTTATCCAAGCAGCCAGCAATCTTTTAAGATCAAAGAAAGCATTAACCGATTGTCTTGGCCTTTGGTTTCATTGTATACAGACGGCATATTCTGTCTAGAATGATCTTTGCTAATTTCAATACTGCCACGTTTATAGTCCAGATATTCAGAAATTCTTTTTTTTTTTGGGGACAGAGTTTTACTCTTGTTGCCCAGGCTGGAATGCAGTGGCCTGATCTTGGCTCACTGCAACCTCCGCCTCCTGGATTCAAGCGATTCTCCTGCCTCAGCCTCTCAAGTGTCTGTGATTACAAGTGCGTACCACCACACCTGGCTAATTTTTGTATTTTCGGTAGAGACAGGGTTTCACCATGTTGGCTAGGCTGGTGTTGAACTCCTGACCTCAGGTGATCCACCCACCTTGGTCTCCCAAAGTGCTGGGATTACAGGCCTGAGCCACTGTACCCAGCCCAGAAATTCTTTAACTAAAGTATACATTGTTTGTATAGTAGGAACTTTGCCTTGTTGATTATAATTTTCTTTTCTTAAAGAGTAAAGAAGTATAAAGATTAAGGAAAACGTAGAAAGGTTTTACAAACAGAATGGGCCTTGGTTTGGTTTGACATTTGATTGCAGGGCCTGCCTGCCTGTCTACACAGGGGAGAGTTGTATTCAGCAAGTATTTTCAGCTTACACAGAATTATAGTCACTGATATTGGCTTCAGGTTGGTTTCAATTCCATATTTTAAATGCCAAAAGAAAGGATTCTAGGGTCTTGTCTCTGTCCTGCTGGCTCTGACACCTCTGATCTCAGTGCCATCCTCCCTGGGTGTCCTCAGAGGGGCAGCCCTTGATGAAAGGGGCTGGTTTCCTTCCTGCTCTTTGTGGCTTCTAGGAATGGAACTCCCAGGACTTCTGCTTCTGAGCTTCTGCTCTGCCCTGGTGAAGGGGGCTGTAGTGTGGTGGGTGCCTAACCCCTTCCATGCCTGGTGGAGCATCTGCTCCGGAGACCTCCCCTACTCAGGCTTTTGTTTTTGTTTTGAGACAGAGTCTCACTCTGTCACCCAGGATAGAGTGCAGTGGTGTGATCTCGGCTCACTGCAATCTCTGCCTCCTGGGTTAAGGGGATCTCCTGCCTCAGTCTCCTGAGTAGCAGGGATTACAGGCATGCACCACCATGCCTGACTAATTTTTGTATTTTCAGTAGAGAGAGGGTTTCACCATTTTGGCCAGGCTGGTCTCGAATTCCTGACCTCAGGTGATCCACCTGCCTCAGTCTCCCAAAGTGCTGGGGTTACAGGTGTGAGCCACTGTGCCCAGCCCTACTCAGGCTTTTTTGAGAAGGGCTGTCAATATGATATGGAAGAAATGGGGGTTTGCAGGAGCTGTGTGAGGAAGAGGACTTAGGTTGGAGTGTGGTGAGAGGCTCTGTGAAGAGGGTAGGTGGGGAAATAGAGAGGGGTTACTGACAGCCAAAAAGGCTGAATGTGGCTGCTGTATGACCTCTGAAGTAACAACTTATACCTAATTGTGGTACTCTACTTTTAAATAGCACAGGATGCTGTAAATTGGTATTGCAATAATCAGTGAGCCCAACCCATCTTCTAAAGGCTCAGCTTAGAAATGCCTCCTCCATGAATCTCTTTCCAGATATCCCATTTTGATTTCTGCTTTATAGCTTGTGACATCTTATTTTCTAGTCCCCAGTGTAAGGGTTATTGCCAAGTTTAAAATGAGGAAACTGAGACCAGCCTAGGAAAATTAAGTGCCAATTTATTAAGCTCCTGGGCAAGGTTCTGTGGTCCGGGGAAGGGGGGGCCAGAGAAGTCGCACTGGCTTCCCGGACCAGGGGTTTTTATAGCTTTGGGAGAGCAAGGAGTGGCCGGGTGTTCTAATTGGTTGCGGGGTTGTGGGATGGAGACGGGGCAGTCTGCTATTGGTTGGCAGGTTATTGGGCGGGTTTTTCTGGTGCAAGAGCCGGCCAGGGTTGCATCAGCCGGGGCTGTGGGCAGGGCTGTGTGCAGAGCTAGGTGCCGAGTGCAGAGCTAGGTGCCGAGTGCAGAGGTGGGTGCCGAGTGCAGAGCCGGGTGTCCAGTGCAGAGGTTAGTGTCGAGTGCAGAGGTTAGTGTTGAGTGCAGATTCTGGTGCAGAGTTTCCAGGCGTGGAGAGGGATGGGCGTGTCCGAGCTCCCTAGGAGGCAACCGGCCTTACACCCAGGCCTCTGGACAGTTGTGTAAGGAGGAGGTTACAAATAGGCTGGGAGGAATTACAATTTCCCACTTCACATGAAAAATTCAGGTTCACTTTAGGATAAACTCAGCTTCTTTTAGGAAATGCTCATTTTGAAGCTCTCGCTACCTCAATCCTTATAGCTGAGATGGCAGCTAAGCATGGGGGACCCTCAATGGTCTTGGGAGGGTTGTAGTCTAGGATCTGTGTGGGGTCTTCTGAGGTGTCCCTGGCCGGGCCTTTGGACTCCTGCTTGTATGCACAGCCAAAGCCACAGCTGGTGGGACCACTGCTGTGTTCCACACAGGCCAGGTTGGGGCAGGCCCTGGCTCAAGCTGACCACCCCCAGCTTCTGCCATACCTCACCCCTGTCCATGGCAGCTCCAGGCAGGCCTCTTACTCTCAGCTTAGCAACCCCCCACTCCCCCAGTGGGAGGTCAGGAAGATTTCTGGATCCTTCCATCACACAAGAGAGCCTAGGAAGATGAGAGAGCCCCACCACAGACCCCCTTTCTATCTAGGACCATCCCCAGTCATTTCTCATACCCATGGTGGGCAGTCGTCACTATGTGGGACGCAGTGCTTCTGTCCAGGGACATGACTTTTCTCATGATGTTCCTAGGGAGAGACAGCCAAGCCCACAGTTGTGAGATTTCACCCACGTGATCTGTTTGTGCAGAATACCCCCGAAGGCTTGCTCTGGGCTGGGGAGATATGTGAGTCCTTCTCCCTTCTCCCTTCCTGGAAATACGGGGCCTTTCTCCTTTCATCCTATGCTGGGTGGACACTTCCTCCTCTAAGACTCTCTCTTCACAGGACTCACTTTTCAAAGTCGTGCTTATGGTCTGTAAAAGGAAACTTTGGGAATTTAGAAAACTCTTCGTTTTCCTCACAGTGGTCAGCCTTCAAGCCTTGTTTCTAGAACATTGGCTCTGAGACTTGAGGCCAAAGAGGGCACCTTTCTTTTTCTTTTCTTTCTTTTTTTGACACATTCTTGCTCTGTCACCCAGGCTGGAGTGCAATGGCGCAATCTTGGCTCACTGCAACCTTCCCCCTCTTGGGCTCAAGAGATTCTCCTGCCTCAAGTAGCTGGGATTAGAGTTGCATGCCACCATACCTGGCTAATTTTTCATATTTTTAGTAGAGACGGGGTTTTACCTTGTTGGCCAGGCTGGTCTCGAACTCCTACCCTCAGGTAATCCGCCCGCCTCAGCCTCCCAAAGTGCTGGGATTACAGGCGTGAGCCACTGCACCTGGCCAAGAGGGCCCCTTTCTTTCTCTCATGTCCAGCTTTAACAGTCGGTGCCATTGGCTGAGGATGGGAGAAATGAATAGGAGGAAGGGGTAAAGCATTAAAAGCACATTCACGTATGCGTTTCAGATCCTGCCACGTCACGTGAGGGAAGTCATCAAGTGTAGCTGGTGCTGAGGGAGTGTGATGGGGAGGCCTGGGCTTGGCCCTCAGCTCTGGGCTTCATCTCAAATCCCTCTGGGCCACCCCAGGTGCACAGAAGGGAAATCTCCTCTGCACTGGCAGGGACCTCAGGTCCTGCTTCCTCAGGGGCAGGAGGGGGAGCAGGGTGGCCAGGGCCCTGGGCCTTGCAGGTGTCATAGGTGTGCCCCACACCCTCATGAACCCAGGGCCCCGCAGTTGTCCCCCTTGGCAGCTGTTGGTGAGTTGGGTGTTCACAGGAAACCTATTGCCTTTCAGATGAGTCAGTGCCTTGTGGGGCGAGGAGGGTGAAATTTAGACACTCCTGGCAGTAGAGTGGTAGGATGAAACTGCGAACATAGGTCTGGACTGAGGATCCTCTTGCCAAATCCGTGGTCAGCAGGAGGCCACTACTGGAGTTTAGAGAAAGGTATGTTTTCTATTCAGATCCACCAGCCTACAGAAATAATCTTTAGAGGGCCCTCTTCATACTTAAACCAGTTTTGTTTTGGTTTATGTTTTGAAAATGTATAAAAGTCTCTATTTTTTTAAAATATGAACTAGAATATTCACATATTCTAGTTCAAATACAGTATATTTAAAACACGCATACCTATTTCCATTGCTTGGAAGCTTTATGATAACAGGAATTAGAGGAAAAGGCAAACAGGGTGAAGTGGGGGAGCAGGGAGATCCCTTAGAGGACGGAGAAGGCTGGGCGAGGAGAGGCAGGGGGTTCTGGGAGAGGCTGGACTAGGAAGTCTTCAAACATGGTTCCATTGCTTAACTTATCTCCAGGCTCATGCTACCACTGCCTCCAAACCAAGTTAATTAGCTGATAATGTGAGTGTCCAGCTCTTCCACGGCTCTACCTTGAAATTCCAGAGACTCTGTTCTGGGTGGTATATCTGCCCAGCACTCCAGGGCCTGAGGTGGAATGTCCCAGGTTCTGGAACACAGACTTATCCTGTTGGCTGAGGGACATGGAGTGGAAGGTGGATTGTACACTGGAGGTGGGGGATCGGGCCTGTTTTGACTCTCATGGCTCTCTGTCTGGGACATGGTAGACACTCACTCAAGATCTGTGGGAGGAATGAATGGCTTGGCTGGGTGGTGCCCTGCCTCTTGCTTAGAGCAAGGCTTGTCCTTTCCAGTTGCCCTAGAATGAGGGCAGGGGTAAGGTGTCCCTTTCTGCTTGGTCCCGAGCATCCTGGACAGGAAATGGTCCTTTCTCTCATGTCAACAGAGCAAATAATCACTTCCTCATGAGGCAAGAGTACAGGCCTGCCTGTGCCTTCCGGTGGCACTCAGTGCTGAACACCGAAGCATGTGTCACGCGTGCCTCACGCTACACACCTCGCCATCTGACCCACCACCTGCTCCAGGGCTTTTGCCTGGAATGGAAATTCAGCAGGTCATTGGCCCTGACACCCCCTCCACCCCTTTCAGTCAGCTGCCTCCTCTTCTCTGTGACAGTGTCATGGAGTGCTGTTCTAAGCGAGGGTAAAGGGAAGGGAGTGACCATACCCTTCTTTCCTGGGGTTAAGTTGATAGGGAGGTGTTGAGACCCAAGTGAAATGCCCAGGACTGGATCTACTCCTTCAGGCAAGGCTTGATCCAGGAACTGTCTGTGCTCCCTTTTGCCTGCATTTCCTCTTGGAGGGAGACTCGTACTGTGGCCTCTGGGCTCCATTCCTTGGGTGACCTGGGGGCAGTTCATCAACCAAGTCCTGCCTCCGTTTTCTAATTTGTAGAATGAAGATAAGAAAACTTCCCCACCGGACAGCATTTGGGGGGATCTCCTTAGCCAGATCCTAAAAACATCCACACCTACACCAATGTTGGCAGAAAGGCAGAAACAGGAAGGCAGCTGGCTTCACCAGCTGTGGATAAAATTACGATGTTCTCTACATAAGTGCTGTGAAGGGTGTGACACAAGGGCGTGTTTTATGGAGCCTGAAGGTTATACAAGTTGACACAAAGTTAGGTACAAAAGTTAATATTCATTGTAAATGATAAAAAGAAATCATACAAAAATTCAAATTTTAAAAGGTTGATAAATTCTAAAATATCACAAAATGTAAAAAAAATACCTTGATATGGGCTGGGCGCAGTGGCTCACGCCTGTAACCCCAGCACTCTGGAAGTCCGAGGTGGGTGGATAACTTGAGGTCTGGAGTTCGAGACCAGCCTGGCCAACATGGTGAAACCCTGTCTCTACTAGAAATACAAAAATTACCCAGGCGTGGTGGTGCACACCTGTAATCCTACATACTGAGGAGGCTGAGGCAGGAGAATCGCTTGAACCCGGGAGGTGGAGGTTGCAGTGAGCCAAGATCATGCCACTGCACTTCAGCCTGGGCCACAAAGTGAGACTCCATCTCAAAAAAAAAAAAAACAAGAAAAACCACGATATTTGTGTGAATCAGCTGCCAGGTGCACCTCCACGCTGTTCCTTCTACTGCTTGCCTCAATACGCCTTGATTGCCTTTACGTTCAACACCCATTTTGTGAGATATTTTTTTTTCACTTCTTCCTTGCTATATAACACCAATTTTGTAATATCACTTTCTTTGGTGCAGATAGGTAGCAATCTTTCCTCTAGTCTGGTTGATTGAAACTTTTAGAAAATTATTGATAGTTAATAGTAGTTCATGATTGATTGTTTCCTTCAGCTTCATAATTCTTTACTTAAAACTTCAGGATCATTACAAATTTAGAAAAACCTCTGCTTTACTCACTATGGCTATGTAACAAATCACCCCAAATGTAATGGCATAACACAGCAACCGCTCTGTTAGGCTCACAGATATTTTTTGTATCAGAAATTCACCCCTGACTAGGGGTGACCCAACTGCTGGGGCTAAAAATCATCAGAAGGCTCATTTGTCTGCCTGTGTGGAACCTGGGCTGGGCGGGCTGGAGATGAGGACTTCTGACTGCAGTGCCGACTGATGGCCTGTCCCTGTGACTGGCCTTCCCCCACGGCATGGCTGCCTCAGGGGGAGTTGGGTGTTTCACCTGGTGGCCCAGGGCTCTAAGGGGGAGTGTTCTAGCCATTAAAAGAGAGCTACATCACTTTATGATCTAACCTTGGGAGTAGTCAAGCAGTCACTTTTCTCACATCCTGTAAGTTACCATGCAATCACAAGCCCACCAGATTTAAGAGCAAGGGAGTTGTCGTCTACTTTTTGATAGGGGGAGTGGTGAGGTGCTGGAACAGCGTGGACAGGAGCCATCAGTGCAACCATTGCTGGAAAGCATCACCTGCCACAGCCTCTATCCAGCTTCTTCGGTGCATAAGCTGTCGTAGGTGTTGTGTTAGCTACTCCAGCACAGGAATCACGGTACATTCTATTAATGTTCTTAAAAATTACCCTCTAAGGAAAACATGCATTCAAGGCATGATCGGAAACACGCTTTTCAGGAGAGAACTTCTGTTTTGATCAGGTGTCAAGGAAAACTAAGTCTTCCACTTACACTGTTGTGTGTTGGATTGGAGGAATTTTTCAGATTGGTTTCTGGTTCTGGATATTTCAGACCTCGTTTCTCTTCCTCTACCCAATTCTTCCAGCACCAAAGGACACACCCACATCACGGTGCAACCTCTGGCCTGGTACCTTTGTGTCACAACATCAAATAAGTCAGCACAGTGGGCAGTAGGAGTATTTTTGGAAACTATTCCTAAACCACACATCTAGCAGTAACTTCAGTGTACGTGAAGCTGACTGTAAACCACATACACATATCTCACTAAACTGAAATTAAACATATCTCTAACTCAACCTCTTCTTAGCCAGATCCTAAAAATATCTATAGCCACACCAATGCTAAAAGAGGTGGAGGAATGGGAAGACAGCAGTCTTTACCAATTGTGGATAAAATCGTTTGCAACTGTGAATTTTACTAAAATATATGGTCATAAGAACCTACTGCTAGGGCTCCCCGTGGAGCCTGGGAAGGGTGTGTGCAAGGAGAAGACCCAGCTTAAGGATCATTAGCTGCACAATAAACCCGCCTCTGCCTGGCACATAGGAAGTGTTAGTTATACAGGTGTTCATTATTATTGGCTCCATTTTCTTGACAAATTTTCCTCTCATGGTAGAAAGATGGATACATTTAGCAGCCCCAGCTTCATATCCTCCCAAGTTCTGCCCAGCAGGTGTCTTTCTTAGAACTCCATGCACCAGTATTTACTGTGATTGCACCAGCTGGAGTCATGAGTCCAACGAACCCCACACCTTCGTCAGAAAGATTCCAGGATCTGATTGGCCAGCTTGGGCCACATGCTGTGTTCTTAGAGCTCGAGGCGGAGTCAACAGCACCCAAACCAAGGGGGAAGAGAGTTGGGGGAGGGCCGGTTTCCAGAGGAAACCTGAGGAAATTAAAGGAGCTATGAGTGCTGAATGAAAAATGTTGATTTACTGTGAGTGTAGAGCAAACGTTGAGAAGAGACAGTGGTGGGAAGGACGCCCAGCAAGGGAGAGGGAGGAGAGAGTGGAAAGCATGGCGCCCAAGACCTCCTCCAGCGTGGCGGCTTAGGTCAGGTCTGCTCTGATGGGCTCTCCAGGCATGACCCTCCTTTGAGGACCCCCCTGGCCTGCTGAGCAGCATGCAGCCTCAGCCCAGCCCTGCTATGCCTGCCAGCCCTGTTCCAGGCTGACTGCCTCCAGGTCACCTCTGCCTGTCTTCTGTCTTCTCGTCTTGACCTTTGTCTTTCTTGGTCTGATCCCTATTCACAGCTCCCTATTTACAGCCCGTGGAGGGTTGGAGTGGGGAGATCTTTAGGACTTCAGCCTGAGGCCACCCACTGTGCTGCTTCCCTACTCCGGGTTCTTGCCCCTTCCCGCCTTAGGTCTCCACCATGTGTCAAAACCCTAAGTCTTGGCACATAATTCATGGAAACTGTGATGGGAGCATCCTAAATAGGTCCTCTCATCCATGCAGAGTCCTGCAGCTGTCTTCAAGTGGGGGGTAACCACATGTGACCCATTGAGCAATGGTTTTCCATCTTTTTCAAACTCTGTTGAAAATCTGATGGAAGCTGTAGACCTGGGCTCTCTGGTAAGCTGGGCCGTAGCCACCTGCAGCTTCTGGACTCTCCAAACGTGGCTGGGCTGAACTAAGATGTGCTGTAAGCATAAAACACACAAAAAGTAAAATATCTCCTTAATGATTTTATATGTTGATACAGGTTGAATTGATGCTACCTTAGATTATTGGGCTAAATATATATTAAACTTGATTTCATCTGTATCATTTTACCCCTTTTCTTGTGGCCACGAGAAAGTTTAATACAACGTCTGCAGAGCTCCCAGAACATTGCTGCTGGACAGTGCTGCGCTAGACCCCTTTTCTAGAAACATTCACACATGCATACACAGTCACATCATTGTGTATACAATTTCAGAGACGATTAAAGGTATTCTAATTCCCATCCATGGACCCTAGCCCCAAATTAAGAATCTCCGAATCAGGAATTTCATGGTTTTCACCAGGCTCAGCATCTATCCCACCATCATTTGCAGAGATGAGGAAACTGAGCACCATGCCCTCCTCTGGGCACAGCTAGCTGTCCCAAGGGGGTGAGGGGGGTGCCTGGCCCTCCCATACTGGAGTGGAGTGCTGGGGCTGGGGTCACCTCATGGAATGTGTTGTTGTGGCTTTGCCTCCCTAGGTTCCTCCAGCGGACACCGGAGGGCATATGGGGATGACAGGGGACAGGGAGGTTAATCAGGACTCCTAAGGTCCTGGGATTCCTCTGGGATGGGCCTGAACAAAGGAGGCCACCAAGACCAGGTAAGTTCTGGTGTGGGTTTCAAGCCAGAGAGTACAATCCCAGCCTTGCCAGTCACTGGCTGGGTGACTTTCTACATCGCTTCGCCTGTGACCCACTTGAAATGAGTCGTTCTTTGTAATTTTCTACATCTTACATTTACTTCCTTTCCCCACCCCCCCACCCCCTTATTTTTTAAAGAGACAGCGTCTCACTCTGTCACCCAGACTGGAATGCAAAGGTGCAATTATAGCTCACTGTAGCCTTGAACTCCTGGGCTCAAACAATGCTCCCACCTCAGCCTCCTGAGTAGCTGGGACCACAGGTATGTACCACCATGCCCAGCTAATCTAGAAAAATATTTTGGCAGGTTGCAGTGGCTCACACCTGTAATCTCAGCCCTTTGGGAGGCTGAGGTGAGCGGATCACAAAGTCAGGAATTCGAGACCAGCCTGGTCAATATGGTGAAACCTCGTCTCTACTAAAAATACAAAAAAATTAACTGGACGTGGTGGCACATGCCTGTCATACCAGCTATTTGGGAGGCTGAGGCAGGAGAACTGATTGAACCTGGGAGGTGGGGTTGCAGTGAGCTGAGATTGTACCACTGTACTCCAGCCTGAGCAGCAGAGTATGAATCCATCTCAAAAAAAAAAAAAAAAAGAAGAACAAACTTTTTGTAGAGATAGGGTCTCACCGTGTTGCCTAGGCCGGTCTCCATTTCCTGGCCTCAGCAATCCTCCCTCCTCAGCCTCCGAAAGTGCTGGGATTACAGGCAAGAGCAACTACACTCAACCACTACGTTCACTTTTTTATTAGATTTCATATCTGGTTCATGCAAATGACAGGTATTTCCACCCAAATAATGTTTACTTGTTCATAGACCATTAGATTTCTATTTTGGCCAATTCTAAAATAACACATTTTAGGTCCATTTGTAGTAATTTAACATCAGCTCAGTTTCATTGGCTTTCAAAAACAAATCATCACTGTTCAACTGTATATGGAACTGATGGTAAAATGACTGAATTCATGTCATGTTAGGAGAGTGGTCAGTGCTGACGTGTACACTGAATGCTTTAAACAGTGAGGTGGCTTCAGAAAGTTTTCTTCTACAATTTTCATAACCCAAGAGTCTCCTGATTGATCTCTTTTACCTTTGTTACAGTCTAACTGAAATCCCCTAAATTATTAGGGGCAGCCTCATGGAGGTGAGGGGCCTGTGATGGGGGGTGTCCGTACCCCTCTGCAGCTCCCCGGAGTCTGCTCAGGTCGGATGAGGAGGATGCACTAGCCCGGGGCCTGTCACCACGCCTGCTCTTGTTTCTTTTCTTCATCCCCTGACTCCCAGCTGCACGGAGCTGCCCAGGAAGGCTGGCCCCTTGCCTAGTCTCAGGTGCTCAGCCCTCCTCCCCCTAGAAGCTGGCCTGGCTCCAGTAGGGCTGGGGATTCCCTCAGCTCTACCCCGACCCCATCCTCTGCCCTCAGCCTCAGGGGAACCAGCTTCCTGCTGCCACTCCTGGGACTAATCTAGCCTCCCCCTGGCTGCATCTTCTGTCCTGAAGCTCCAGGTCTGGAAGAGGTGCTTCACCTGCAAGTCCTGGAGCCCTGCCAGAGGTTTCTGGAGATGCTGGTTGACCCAGCCTCTTGGGGGAAGAGGACAGGTGCAGGGCTGAAGGAGGGACCTGGGGGGTGGAGCCCCAACCTGTTTATAGGATAGTGGCTCCTCAGAGGCTGGCAGATTCACGCTGGTCCCATCCCACTGGGACAGTCGCTGCCACCCAGCTGGAGAGCCTCACGCCGGTCCCATCCCACTGGAACAGTCACTGCCACCCAGCCGGAGAGCCAGCATCTTGGCAAGGACTGGGCCTGGAGTGGAGCTGGAAGGGCTGGCATGGAGAGCCTGTCACCTGGGGGACTACCTGGCCACCCTCACCAGGTAACAGTGTCTGCAGAGCATGTGGGCACCAGTCAGGGTGGGCCTGGGGCCAGGGTGCACTCTGGCAAGTGTAACAGCTGGAATCAGGGTGATTTCGGTCTCTGCCCAGACTGGGCCAGAGGGTGAGGGAGTCTGAGATTTGGGATGCAGAGCAGGTGGGGTGGGTGAGCAGCATCTATAGATGCGGGGGCTGGGAAACGTGAGTCTGGTCAGCAGAGCTTCCCCTCCCCCACACCCAGTGACTGTAGCAGTGCCCTTAGGGACCTCCCCTGCCCCCAACATTGAAGAACATAGTGGCTGCATGTGTCACAAAAGGAGACCTGCCAGGCCCACAGCCCCACCCCCCACAGGCCAGCAATTTCCCAGAACCGGCTGGAACCCTGGGATCAGCCTGTGTGTCTCTGGAGCTCTGGGACACCAAATCCCCATCCATTCTGCACTATTTACTAAGCCCAAGAGCTGTGGGGCTGCACCCAGGCCAAAGAGGCCTGCAAGCTGCTCACCCCCAAAGTTTCCCAAAATCCAGAATTTTCATCCTCTGCCGGGGACCAAGGCCAGCAGGGCTGGCTCCTGAGGTCTCCCTGGTGCCCCAGGCAGTGGCCAGGAATGAGGCTAAGTGTGCCAAAGTCACTGTCCTGAGGTCCTTTGCCTCATGTGCAGACCCCGCTGGGCTTCTAGAGCTGTGTCTCTGAGACCCAGGCCTGAGCTGGATCCGGGCAGGCAGCTCCAGTCTAGTGCTCCTGGAAGAGGCTCGGCCTGGGGCAGAGCGGACACCGCAGAGCCCTGGGGGGAAGGTGAGAGGGACCCCTTGGTGAAGGACCACCCTGCTGCCCCAGTCTGAGGTCAGGAGGAGCCACCCACAAATCAGACATCATCGGACATTTGGATGTGGGGGAGTCCATGGCTGCAGGGCAGAGGAGGGGCTGGCAACCCTGGGTCCCCCACCCATCCCATCAGGAGCCCTGAGCCCAGAATGGCCCGCTGTGGAGGTTTCTGAAATATACCCACTCTAGGCTTGTCTCCCTGGCGAAGGCTGTGCCCCTTCCCCCTTTCCTCTCAGCCTGCTCCAGGTCTGGCTCCCCGGTAAAACAAAAGCCTAAGTGCCAGCGATTCGGGAGCCTGAGTCTGCCCCACACTTGGGAAGCACCGCATTCCCAGCCAGCATTCACAGGACTGAGTCCCCAGGACCAGGTCCTCAAGCTCCAGCCTTCAAGTCAGCTCCTATGGTGGCGAGCGTCAGCAGCGGCTTCTCCTAGCCACGCTCCTGCTGGAACAGGGGCTTGGAACCTGCCCCAGAGTCGCAGCTGGGCTGGCAGGGCGGGCTGGCCATCCGGGACCTGTTCTGAAATGTGCCTGCTGTGTGGTCCAGTCCAGGAGCCTCTGCCCAGCCTGAATGAGGGAGGTGCAGGGCCAGGGGCTGTGCCCAGGGGTTCCACTCCTGTCTCTGACCTGCACTGCTCCACCACAGGCACCAGTGCCAGCAGGGGACAGGGTCTGCTCATTCCCCTCTTCCTGCCGAACACCCCAGGATCATGGGCAACTGGACCCCAGTTGGGGGAGACCCAGCCCTGTTAAGCTCCCTTGGGACACATCTCCCAAGACGGGCAGGGGGCAGCACTGAGCCTCTCAAAAAACTTCCTGACAAACATGTGCCCTGCGCCTCTCCACCCAGAGCGGAATGGCAGAGCCTCTGGGGTCCCTGCACAAGGCTCAGAGAATGGCTGAGATCCTCAACAGGGAGCTACTCCTGGGATCCTACAGGTGACTGGGCTGCCGAATGCCCTCCAGAAGCCTCTGAGTTAGTCATCAGTTAAGGTGGTATTTCAGGTGGGAGGATCTTTCAGAAGGGAAGGTGAAGGCCCTATGCCCTCAGGAGAAAAGATTCATATCAGTTAATATGTCATTAGCTCAGTAATCATATCAGTCAAATCTATGACAAATCTATGAGTATCTATTAGTCAAATTAGACAAACCTATGAAAATCTAGTGTCTAGCTATCCGTGGGGCAATGAGGGAGAGTTGCATGCTTTTCCAAAGAAGCAAAGTCCTGGGAAGGTAGAATAGAGAGGGGTTGTGAGCTCTGGCCTTGAAGTTTGAATTCCAACTCTGTCGCTTCTAACTCTGTGACCTTGGACATGTTAACCTCTCTGAGCCTTAATTTCCTCATCTATAAAATGGAAGGAAATGGAAGTACTGTCTTTTGAAATGGTGAGAGGATAAATCAAGTGACAATAGGTAATATGCTTAGTACAGTACTGTCACCCTACAGAAAGACACTAGAGTAAATTATCTCTATGTCGTATTTCCTCTGGAATAAGAAATGACTGTAGCCCGGAATGCGTGGAATGACAGACTGCCAGTGCCACAGTGAGGGAAGGGGAAAGGGAAGCTTTTACTGGAAAAAGGGGAGAGGCTCACAGAAACCGCATGGAAACAGAGTTCCTTGTTTCCAGAGGCTCAGAGCCAGGGCTGTCAGTTCATGGGTGGCCATGCTATTACTGGGCACGTGTGTTTTTTAGAGTGTCTTATCTGAGTTACTGCCGTCCTGAAGGATGTCTAGTGATAAACCTTCTCCAAGCAGCAGATGCATGAAGTAAGTGAAGGTGTTTTCTGTGGGGTTTGTAGGAAGTCCTTGGAAACAGCTCTTATCTCAGGTGTGTAAACATGAGCTCTGCTCTTTCGTGCGTTCCCAGCCCTGATTTGTTGGGGTCTGACAAAAGTGATTTTATCTTGGTGTCTGCGGCATTCACAGTGCCTGGAACCGTGACAAATACTTAATAAACAGTGGTAGTCGTAGCAGTTACCTAGAAACTGCTTACTTTATTACTAAGCAGTGTGCAAGTATTAACATTTTAAGCCTTAGAGTACCATGTGAGGTCAAAACTATTATTATTTCCACTGCACACGAGGAAACAGACAGAGGCACAGAGAAGTTTAGTGACTTGTCCAGGGTCACACAGCAAGTAAGTGGCACAGGCAGAGTTTAAATCCAGACAATCTGGCTCCAGAGTCTGCCTTTAAGCCCCGGTAAAGACCAGTCATAGTAATCATTGTCACAATAATCCCATGTTCTGCGCACTCCATGTTAGCGCCTATCTTAGAGGTGAAGAGAATTGGGATTTCACTCTAGGAAAAATAACCTGCCAGGGAAGCAGCCCACACGCTTGGGACCTGTGGAGTGTCGGCCTGGCCCAGGGAGCAGGGGAGTGAGGCCGGGCTGCCTCTGCCCTTCCCCTGTCTTATCTTGGAGTGGGACATTGAACTCAACACCCCACAGGGGCCCAGCATTCCAGCCGTCACCTCCCTGTGGCCAGCAGTGGTGCAATCGGAGCGAGGGGAGAAAATGGAACCAGATGTCTCAAAGTTCATGAAATCTGTGCTGCTAACAACCCCTGCAAGGCTTAAGGCTTATAGAGTTGACATGTTGCTGATGCCACTGAAGCTAATCCTCAAGAAGGGACAAACAAGTCTGCCTTGCTTGGGGGAGGTCACGTGTGCTCTGCTTGGAAGTGGCCTGGAATGACAGGGATGTTGGCATGGAACCACAGAGAGGAAAGATGCAGGGGCAGGGCCACCAGGCATATGGCTTTGCTGTGGCCCATGGTCCTTCACAGTTTTTGGTGGAGAGTGGAGAGTCAGGTGGGCGATGAGCCAGTCCCTAGCAAGCAGCATCTGTGCAGAGTGGAGATGAGTCATGGGCACCGAGAACTTCCAGCCACATGCATAGGTGTGGATCTGGTCATGGGAGGGTGCAAAGCAGGAAACAGCTCTGGTTTCACCACAATCATCTCCCAGCTATGTGATGCTGAATGTTCCCTGTGCGAACACTGCACTGCCTCCTAGCTCCCTCAGGGATGGGGGGGTGAAGGGGACATACGAGTCTGAGAAGATCGTACTTAGTGCCATTCAGAGCCGCTGAATGGCAGAAGCCCCAGCATGGGTTTTTTCTGGAATGGAGATGGTCTGTGGGTTCTTCACCAGGGCTGCCACACTGCATGCTCCCGGGGTTAGCATTTTATAGGCCTTCATGTGCCTGGTGCCCCCTGGGGGTCCTGCCACCCTGCAGCCCTGCTGGGTCCCCTCCTGGCTGGGGGCTCCCACTGCCCCACTCCCCCGGCACAGGCAGTGCTCCTTCCTAATAGCCCCTGTTCTAACGGTCCTTTGGACACAGGCTCTTCTGCTGGGTCCACGTGTCCCATAGGTGGTCCTCCTGGGC
Organism: Ateles fusciceps; assembly: GCA_036589455.1. Classification (NCBI taxonomy): domain Eukaryota; kingdom Metazoa; phylum Chordata; class Mammalia; order Primates; family Atelidae; genus Ateles; species Ateles fusciceps. The sequence goes on along the minus strand of JAZHEH010001790.1, from coordinate 1,842,307 downwards.
AGGCTCCCTTCCAAGAGGATGCAAGGCCAACCACCTTCCTTGGGGTCAGCCCACAGGAAAAAATGCTATTTGCCCTGCCAGACCCATTTGAGTAACCTCACTTCCAAGAGGCTTGTAAGAAACTAATGCCAGGTGCCCAGAAAAAGCTGAGCAGCAGGGCCCAGGAATAACAGAAACCCCAGGGCCCTCCTGATCCTGGCAGTGGCAGGGACCTCAGCAGTGGGGCGTGGGAACACCTCCAGTGCCCTGTCCCAGCAGGACTCGGCCACGCCGCACTCACCGCCTGCTTTCCCTCCTGCCACCTACTCTCTGCTCATCTCCTCTAGCTCTGCCCACTCAGCAGCTTCTCCCCTCTCACCTGGGCTGTCTGTGGCTGACGTGGCCTCATAGCATCTTAATACAGTGGCCTTTCACCCACAGCACCCGCTGCTCCCGGTGATGGCCCGATGCTCTCCGAGTCTCCTCATTCATACCCCATACAGTGCAGACAGCTGAGATCCAGGGTAGCGCCTGTGGACTGGGCTGCCAAGGCACAGCCTCCCTTACGTCATGCACCTGCTTTCTGTCTGGAAGGGCTGGGGTGGGGTGCTGGCAGCAGGGTCACCAAAGGTAGCCCTTGCTTTGCCAAGAGGCTGCGGGCTGCCCTCCCTGGGAGCTCTGGGAATGGCTGACATCTAACTGACCCATGTGGCGGCCACTCCTTGGCCCTCAGTTCCTTGCTCTGTCCGCTACCCCATGTTAGCCTGTTCTAGAAGGGGAAGGGGGTCCCACAAATTCCACCCCTGGATGGTCTACTATTCCCTGACTGCTGCAGCCCAGAATCGTGACCCCAAAGACAGAGGTGAACAAAGGCTGATTGGTCCCCAGAAGGTGTCCCCCGGAATGCCTGGCAGCATCATCAGCCACCACCAAGTACCAGGAGGGTGGTGAGGGGTGTGGGCAGCCCGGGGCTGCAGCACAGCGACTCCAGGCTTGGTGGGGGTGAATGCAGGAGGGACTCTGGAGTTTGATTTTCTCCCCCCAGGTTGTGACCTCTGCCTGCTGGCAGCTCACCGTGAGGGTCCTGGAGGCGCGGAACCTGCGCCGGGCTGACCTGCGTGAGTAACCGCCCTGTGCATTCTGGTGGGAGCAGGGAGGACCGGATACCCTGGGAAGGGCCCAGATGAGCATCCTGGGGGTGGGGCTGGGCTGGGCTTGGCCGCCCGTGGTGACACCAGGGTCTTAGTAGGAAATTGTCGGGGCCTGTGGAGAGGGTGTGAGGACTGCCCCCTCACAAAGGCTTCCTTAACCTTGGCAGTGAGTGAGGCCGACCCTTACGTGACCCTACAGCTGTCTACCGTGCCTGGAATGAAGTTTAAGACCAAGACGCTCACAGACTCCAGTCATCCTGTGTGGAATGAGGCCTTCTGCTTCTTTATCCAAAGTCAGGTCAAGGTGAAAGCGGGGGGACTCCTGGCCACTCCCCCTGTGAACAGGCCGGACCTCCATGCGAGGGTTCCTGGGGCAGAGAAGCTCTCAGGAGAAAAGGTCTCTATGCCCAGCCTGTCTGTGCTGTGTGCAAGGGAATGCATTAAAGAATGAACATGGTCCTTCCACCAGCTGGCTGTGGGACCCACTCCCGCAGCTGGTTCCTCTCTAAGCCCAGCTATGAAACAGAGACAGTAAGAACCCCCTCCTGAGTAAGTCACTGCGGTGGGGGAGAGGAGACCGTGTGCGGGAGACTGTGGAAGATCACCAGCACATACCTTACGGCGCACCTTAGGGAGCCAGAAAAGCCATGGACAGAGACAGAGACAGAGAGGAAGAGAGAATTCTTTTGACAGAAATTCATGTTTGAGAAAAACATTAGAAAGGGGAAATTAGGAATTTTAGAAGATTTCCTTCTATTTAAATTTTACAGTTCTTTTTATTTTGAAACACAAAAGTGTGGGGCATAATGATCATCTCTGGCTCTAGACATCAAGTAGGGGGCTCAAGCCCTTACGTGAGCAGGTAAAAGGCTAAGTCGCTCTTCCTGGTTTCTAGAATGTTCTGGAGCTTATCATCTATGATGAAGACTCAGTCACGGCGGATGACATCTGCTTCAAGGTTCTCTACGACATCTCAGAGGTCCTCCCTGGCAAGCTTCTCCAGAAAGCCTTCTCCCAGAGTCCCCAGGTGGGTGGGGAAGTCCCCGGGGGGCCCCACCTCTTCCAACTTCAGGCTGAGGAAGTTGCTGCTTCTCCCACCTATGGGGAGGCTGCTGGGGTGAACTCATTCACAGAAAACTCTAAACCCCTTCCAGAGATATTTGCATTTTAACAAGCAAGGAGAAGGCTTAACTTGACAGTTATGGACTGAATTACCCAATGGAGGGATTGAGCCACCTGTGGCAGGAAGGATTTGGGAGGTGGAGAACTTCCTGACATCCATCAAAACAGCTCAGCCCCCATCACTCCTGCAGGCGGCCAAGGCCTGCTTTGTGAAGGCCTCAACCCCCTTCCTGCTGCAGCCTGGAGGTGGGGACGGCAGTTCTGGGGTCTGGGCCCTCCTCAAGAAGAACAAATGAGTCCTGCATGCCACGCCTCCTTTGGCTGTGCTCTTTGTCTTCCCCTTCAGTCTTGCCCAGAGTTTTGGGACCTCCAAGGGAGGGAGACCCATTCTCTGCAGACTTATTAGCCATGGGTAATGTGGGTAGGTAGCCCATCTGGCCCCATACCTCAGCTTCCTCATCTGTAAGTTGGAAATAATTGTACTAACGTGCCTCCCTCAGAGACTGCTTGAGAGGATGAGATGATGCCTGTAAAAGAACTGTGTCAACTCTGAAGACATAGGTAAGTGCTTGTGACTGGCTCATCCTCTCTGATTGCAGGGACAGGAGGAGCTGGACGTGGAGTTCCTGATAGAAGAAACGTGAGTAATGTCTCACAGCGCAGGGAGTGTCTCAGGACTGAGGCTCTGTCTGAGGAAACGGCCCTGACCTAGATCTCCCCTGTGGTCAGTCCAGCCTGACTGTCCCTCATCTCCTAACTCTGCCAGGGAGGTCTGGTCTTGGGCGGGGCTTCTCATATCACACCACTTAACTTCCTTCACGAAACCTACTAATATCAGTTTATTACCCGTGTCTCTATAAATCTACACATGCTTTCAGGGAGAACAATCTGTTCATACTACATAAATATTACCTCTTATAATTTATAGGTATTATGATGCTTATCAATATTATAATGAAAAATTTATCAATGTTATAAATGAAAAAATGCAGAGAGGCAGGCTGATGTTTTCTCTCCCTGCTCTCTCCTCTCCCGTCTCCTCCTGCAGAAGCATCTCCCCTTCCCCCTGAACCTTATCCAGAACTTACAGAGCCCTCAGCACTAACCAAGGAAACCCCACACGGGTGGGAGGGGGGTGTCAATACGAGAAGCATTTGCCTTTGCAAGGTTTGATTTTTCTAGGTCGAATCGCCCAGAAAACCTCATCACCAACAAAGTCCTTGTGGTAAGTGCCTTCCCAGGCTGAGGGAAGGGGCTCCCAGAGCAGACACGTGGCAGGGAGGACAGCTGCCTGGGGTGCGGACCAGCAGGGGCAGGGCTTCATGGTAAAACCACGCCTGGCCTCCCCAGCCAGGTGGTCACCTGGGGCTGCCGGTCTTGGCGGGGCCTGGAGCTAAGGATGCATGGAGAGAGGGGAGGCAGGGCTCTGCGGAGAGGAGGCTCCAGCCCGCTGCTGTTTGGGGTGCTTCCCCAAGGTGTTTAGTCACCTGCAGTGAACTCATAGTTCTAGGGATTGACAGTGCTTCCCTGGGAAGCGGTGAAGAAATCAGGCAGGCCAGGCCCACCTTCCGGTTGTTACTGTTGAGGTCACTGAGGCTCAGAGGGCGATCCCAGCGCGGTTGCTTCCAACCTAGGAGACCACAGGTTCAGCGGCTCAGTCAGCACCTCCTCGGGGGGAGAGTCCCCGTCAGCGCTCCTGACCATGGGCTCCCGAAGCTGCAGTGGACAGAAATGGCCACAAGGTGGCGAGCAGGCGATGCGCTAGATACATGCTTTTATCACAGTGTGACGGCCAGATCAGCAGCGCAGACCTGGGAGCAGGTGGGCCCAGGGTCACGCGAATGCACCTAGAGCCAGCTGTTAAGGAGGCGCTCACTCCCAGGGCTGTCTCATGGGCTACTGTTACTTTTTAAAATACGCATGAAAATATAGTATCACATGGCACTGGTTAAAAAATAAAGTCACGCCGATGGCACTGCCTCTTAGGAGGTGATGGAGACCTGCAGGGGGTGGCCTTGACAGTATCCCCCAGTTAGGCCACAGAGGACAGCCAGGAGATGTTCTGAGTGTTTCTCTGACACCCAGTCCAGCCTCCTGTGGACGGGTGGCTCACTTAGATTATTTGGAGTTGTGGTAGAATACCTCTTCCAACTCCAGCCACAGGGAAACAGGAGAAGAAAGAGCCGTGTCCGAGGGCTGGGCGCACTAGGAGGTTTCGGAAGTTTGGCAAAGCCAGGAGAGCTTGCAGGGAGGTGTGGAGCTCCGGCCCTCCTGGCTCAAGAACATGAGGCTCAGCAGTAGCAGAGGACCGGCGATGAGCTGAAGGGCCCCTGCAGCCAGTCCCATCCTGAGGATCGGCAATGAGCTGAAGGGCCCCTGCAGCCAGTCCCATCCTGAGGATCGGCGATGAGCTGAAGGGCCCCTGCAGCCAGTCCCATCCTGAGGATCGGCGATGGGCTGAAGGGCCCCTGCAGCCAGTCCCATCCTGAGCCCACACTACTCCTTGTTGTGTGTGTGGCGGATGTGGACACTGGGGCTCAGAGGGTTGAGGATGAGGCGACCTCAGCTTACCCTGCAGAGGCCCCTGCCCATGACGTGGTCTCCCCCAGGCCCGAGAGCTGTGCTGCCTGGATGTGCACCTGGACAGCGCAGGGAGCACCGCTGTGGTTGCAGGTGAGACTGGCTTGGAACCAGGCCTGGACTGTGTCTGGACATGGGGGTGAGGAGGATTGCTGGGAAGCCTGCACAGGGCGGGAGGCAGCAGCAGGATAGAGCTTGCCTCTCCCTTGCCACCCACATGGTCCCCTGACCTGGGGGAGAGCACGTTGCACAAGGCAGAAGTCCAGGGTGGGGGGTTTGGGGCCCCATGGGCTGGGCAAGGGCCTTTTCAGAATGTCATTGACGATGGCCCAGCCTCCTGTGCATGCCGAGTCCCGGTGGTGGTGCCGCTTTCCCAAGTCCGAGCTGGGGGTCCGGGCTCTTGTTGTCATGCTAACCCGCCCTCTCTCTCCCTAGATCAGGACAAACTGCAGCTGGAGCTGGTGCTGAAGGGGTCCTATGAGGACACCCAGACATCCTCCCTGGGCACAGCCTCTGCCTTCCGCTTCCACTACATGGCAGCCCTAGAGACAGAGCTGAGCGGGCGCCTGAGGGTGGGTCTTGGCTCTAGAGCTCTCCCAAAATCCCAGGCTGGGCAGCTCCACTGCAGCGGACCCCTCCCTGCCTTCCCTGCCCGCCAGAGCCAAGGCCCCTGTGGCCTTGTCAGCCTCCCCTAGTTAAGCACCTCACCCTTGGCAGACACGGAAGACCACCAGGTGTTAGGTGGGCATGGGACTGCTGCACCATGTAAGTCTTTTGAATCCTCCAGCGGCCCCTCCAGTGATACCCTTAGAATAAGACATGATGTCTGTGCCCACAAGGCCCTGCACAGCCTGGCACCGCCCACCTGTGCCACCTCATTTTGTTCCACACCCCCCCCACCCCATGCACGATGCACCAGCCATCCTTGTCTCCTCTCTCACTTCCAACATGCCAAATGCTCTCCTGTCCCCCACTGGCTCCTTCCAAGGCTGCCTTTTCCTCCCCCCTCGTCCTCCCCTCCTCCTCCTCCCCTCCTCCCCGCTCCTCCCCCTCCCCTCCTTCTTCTCCCCCCCCTCCTCCCCCGCTCCTCCCCTCCCCTCCTTCTTCTCCCCTCCTCACCCGCTCCTCCCCCTCCCCTCCTTCTTCTTCCCTCCTCCCCTCTCCTCCCCCTCCCCTCCTCCCCCTTCCCTCCTCCTCTCCTCCTCCCCCTGCCCTCCTCCTCTCCTCCTCTCCTCCTCCCCTCCCCCTCCTCCCCCTCCCCCTCCTCCCCCTCTGCTCCTCCCCCTCCACTCCTCCCCTCCCCTCCTCCCCTTCTCCTCCTCCTCCTCCCCTCTTCCCCCTCCCCTCCTCCCCCTCTGCTCCTCCTCCCCTCCTCCCCCTCCACTCCTCCCCAGTCTCCTCCTCCTCCTCTCCTCCTCCTCCTCTCCTCCTCCTCTCCTCCCCCTCTGTTCCTCCTCCCCTCCTTCCCCTCCACTCCTCCCCCTCTCCTCCTCCTCCTCTCCTCCTCTCCTCCTCCCCTCTCCTCCTCCCCCTCTCCTCCTCCCCTCTCCTTCTCCCCCCTCTCCTCCTCCTCCTCTCCCTCCTCCCCCTCTCCTCCTCCCCCTCTCCTCCTCCTCCTCTCCTCCTCTCCTCCTCCCCCTCCTCCTCCCCCTCCTTCTCCCCCCTCTCCTCCTCCTCCTCTCCTCCTCCTCCTCTCCTCCTCCCCCTCTCCTCCTCCCCCTCTCCTCCTTCCCCTCTCCCTCCTCCTCTCCTCCTCCCCCTCTCCTCCCTCCCCCTCTCCTCCTCCCCCTCTCCTCCTCCCCCTCTCCTCCTCCCCCTCTCCTTCATCCCCTCCTCCTCCTCCTCCTCTCTTCCTCCTCTCCTCCTCCTCCCCCTTCTCCTCCCCTCCTCCTCCTCTCCTCCCCTTCCTTCTCCCTCCTCCCCTTCTCCTCCTCCTCCTCCTTCTCTTCCTCCTCCTCGATATCTCAGCTTAAATGAGGGCCTTCCTTGATCCCCCACCTCAAACCCCATGTACTCCACCTTTGGTTGCATTAGAAACTGTCATATCACACCACTTATTTCCTTCATGACTTACTAACATCAGTTCATGACCCATGTCTTTCTGAATTTATACATGTTATTTGGTGAGAACAATGCCTTCGTACTAGATAAATACTAGCTCTTATAATTTTATAGTTATTATAATTATGATACTTATCAATGTAATTATAATACTTATCAATATTATAATCTGTATTATCAGGGGAGAGACATGTCTGTCTGGATTACAGTCTAGATACTCAGTAAGGATTTGTTGAATGAATGAATGAATGAGTGAATGAATGATATTTTCCTTCCAGAGCTCCACAAGCAATGGCTGGAATGGAGACAACTCCACTGAACACCTCACTATGCCCCTGAGGCCCTTGACCATCGGGAAGGAGGTGACCATGGATGTTCCTGCTCCACATGTAAGTGGCTTCAACTGGATGGGAAATGCCCATCCCGTAAGAATGAAGATGAGGCCGGGCGCAGTCGCTCAAGCCTGTAATCCCAGCACTTTCAGAGCCCACAGCAGGCAGATCACCTCAAGTCAGGAGTTTAAGAACAGCCTGGCCAACATGACAAAACCTGTCTCTACTAAAAATGCAAAAATTAGCCAGGCGTGGTGCTAGGCGCGTGTAATCCCTGTTACTCAGGAGGCTGAGGCAGGAGAATCGCTTGAAGCTGGGAGGCGGAGGTTGCAGTGAGCTGAGATCGTGCCATTGTACTCCAGCCTGGGCGACAGAATGAGACTCCATCTCAAAAAAAAAAAAAAAAAAAAAAAAAGAATGAAGATGAAGGGGACCAAGGCCTCAGGGGATTCCCATGTGGCGCTTAGGGTCTAGGAGGATCTCAGCAGGGTCTCTGGCTTTGATTTCAGGCCCCAGGAGTGAGGCTACAGCTCAAGGCAGAGAGCTGGTAAGGGACATTCACATCTGTGGGGGACAGTGAGAGACGGGCATGCCAGAGGGGGAGGGCTGTGGACAAGGGTGGTCCTTGAGATTGGAGGAGGGGGCTTCTTTGGCAGCTCATTTTGGGCTTGGCCAGCCAGTGACTGAGCTGTGCAGGTGTCCCCTGACCCCGGGATCCTCCATTGCTGCAGCCCGAAGGAGCTGGCCATGCACCTGAGCTTCAATCTGTGTGCAGAGGAGCAGGCCTTCCTGAGCAGGAGGAAACAGGTGGTGGCCAAGGCCCTGAAGCAGGCCCTGCAGCTGGACGGAGACCTGCAGGAGGATGAGGTCTGGGGCACAGGGGATGTGGGTACAGATATCCTGGACTGCCCATAAGGGAGTACCTGATTCCTATGCCTCTCCAGAAACTCCAGTCAGTGGAGACTGGGCATGTGTCGGGAGACATGGGAGTGTGGCTAGGCTTTGGGGTTCTAACTCTTAGGAGTTCCATCCTGGGCTGAGAGCCATTGCTTCCAGAGGAGGGCTGGACCCAGCCTTAACCCTGACTCTGTCAGGCCCTGATCCTGCGGTCCCTTCCCTGGAGACAGGTAGCAGGACAGGGCCCTGTGTGAGACAAGAGGTAGCTGGTCCCTTTCCTTGTTAATCCAGCCTGTGTCTGTGTGTGGTCCAGGTACCCGTCGTGGGCATCATGGCCACAGGAGGAGGTGCTCGGGCCATGACCTCACTCTACGGCCACCTGTTGGCCCTGCAGAAGCTGGGCCTCCTGGACTGTGTGACTTACTTCAGTGGCGTCTCCGGCTCTACGTGGTGAGGATCCTGGGGGACTGGACAGCAGAGACAATCAGGGGCCCTAGCGGGACAGAGTGGACACCAGAGGGACCCTCTGTGTGGGGGAGGCCAAGTAGGTGTGAGCAGTGTGATCTGATAGGAGCCAAACAGCTTTCCCACAAGGGAGGAAACAGGCATTTACAGAAGCCCTACCATGAGCAAGGCAGCAGAGAAGGTGCGTTCTGGAAGTTACTGAAGGGCTGTGAGGTGGGTTTGAGTCCCGGCAGCACCACTTACTGGCTGGCTCACCCTGAGCAGCTCATCTCCTCTGATTCTCAGTTGACGCAGCTCCAGATGGGGGCAATCATAGTGCACACCACATGGGACTGGGGTCCCATATGTTGAAATAAAAATTTTTGAATATAGTGTATTAAGTAAAATTTTAAAATTAATTTTTACAGGCTTTTATATCTTTTTTAATGTGGTTACTAGGAAATTTAAAATTCTGTGTGTGGCTCACATTGTATTAATATTGGACAGCGCTGATCTGGAAGGAGAGAAAGCCCTGAGACCCATTTCCCAGATGGGCAGAGCCTTGGCGGCAGGAGCCACGTGTTAGGAGAAGCTGTAGGGTGGGGAAGGAGGAGTTGCAGCTCCCCATGCCAGGCCTCGGCCTCCTACTGCTCTGTCTCCTCATTCTCCCAGGACAATGGCCCACCTGTACGGGGACCCTGAGTGGTCGCAGAGGGACCTGGAGGAACCTATCAGACACGCCCGGGAGCACCTGACCAAGAACAAGCTGGAGGTGTTTTTCCCCAGAGCGCCTGGTGAGCTACCGCAGGGAGCTGGAGCTGCGGGCTGAGCAGGGCCACCCCACCACCTTTGTGGACCTGTGGGCGCTGGTACTGGAGTCCATGCTGCATGGCCAGGTAAGGCGCTTACGCATGTGGAGAGGAGCGTATGTGCACCCTGGGGGTCAAGGTAGGGCTCCTTAGCAGCTGACATGCTCATGCGCATTTCCTGCAGCGTGGAAGAGCCCCTGTTTTGATGTCATCCTGACTTTGGAATTTAGGTTTATCATCCTGTTGCAGGGCAGGGGGAGCCTCAAAACTGGGGTTCTGCCCATAGAGGTTCTTGGCTTCCCCCAGGAAGAAATTCAAGGGCTAGCTGGTGGTAGAAAAACAGCTTTATTGAGGGCACAGTGTTACAGCTCTGTGACTGCTCCTGCAGAGCAGGGCCACCCATCAGCAGTGTGTCCAGAGCAGCAGCTCAGGGGCAGTTCCATAGTCACATTTATACCCACTTTTAATTATATACAAATTAAGGAGTAGGTTATTCAGAAATTTCTAGAAAAAGGGCAGTAGCTTCCAGGTTGTTGCCAGTGAAGGAGTAAACTGTCATGATACTGGTGAGCATGTCTTATGGAGAGGTGCTTTCAGCCTTCACCTGTTTAGCCAGTCTCCAATCTGGGTCCAGAGTTGAGCCCCACCTCCTAACTCATTCCTGTCTCAGAGATTAGACACTCTTCCTTAATCTTAACAGAAGGGTGGAAATCTGTCATTTGTAACTAATTCCTGCTTATTTTATGGGGGTAGGCCCTGGTCAAGCAACAGAGGAGTAAACAAATCTCTGGATACCTGATCTAAGGAGCCCAGAGGCAGAATACTTAAATTCTCCTGGTCAGCAGCCTGGATAGATTGGAAGCCTTGTGCCAGCATTGTCTTTACCTGGAACTGTCGTAATCTAAAAGACACAAGCTTTACTAAGAGGTTAATCAAGCAAGGCCAAAGATTAGTAATAACAAGATAGCTTTCAAAGGTCCTAGGAGAGGTAAGAATGAGGTGAGACTTAGGAAGGCATTTTTGATTATGTAACCAGGGCACTGATCCCAACTATATCTGTTGATGTGATGTATCACATTTATTGATTAGTCTATGTTGAACCATCCTTGCATTCCTGGGATGAATTCCACATGCTCAATGGTGAATAATCTTTTTGATGTGTTGCTGAAGTTAGTATGATAGTATTTTGTTGAGAACTTTTGTGTCTCTGTTTATCAACGATCTTGGCCTGTAGCTTTCTTCTTTGTTTGTGTCCTTATCTGGCTTTGGTATCAATGTAGTTCTGACCTTGGGTAATGACTTTGGAAGTATTCGCTCCTCTTCAATTTTTTGGAATAGTTTGAGTAGAATTGATATTAGTTCTTTAAATGTTTGGTGGAATTCAGCAGTGAAGCCATCAGGTCCTTAACTTTTCTTTGATGGGAAACATTTAATTACTGCTTCAGTCTCATCGCTTGTTATTGGTCTGTTCAGCTTTTCTCTTTCTTCATAGTTCAATCTTGGTAGGTTGAATGTGTCCAGGAATTTATCTATTTCCTCTAGGTTTTCCAGTTCACAATGTTTTAACATATATATCCTTAAGAAAAACGTGATATTATTTGCGAACAATTTTGTACAAGTCTCCTTGTACACCTGCATTAGAGATTCTCTAAGTCTTCCAGATACATACCCAGTAGTTGAATTGTTGGGCCACTGGGTTTGTACACCTTCAGCTTTCCTAGCTACTGGCAAACCATTCTCCAAAGGAGTTGTATTAATTCACACTCCCACTACTAGTGTGTAATAGTTGCTTTCTTTCCATATCCTGCGCAGAGTTTTAATTTTGTGTTTAACATGGGGTATGAGAGGGACATTTATCATAGTTTTGCATTTTTTTGATTTTTAGTTAAACAGCTCATGTTTTCAGGTATATTTATCATTTAGGCTTCCTCTTCCATTAATTACCTATTCAAATCCCTTTCCATGTTCCTGTTTAATTTGTCTTTTTCACGTTGTTTTATAGGGATTCTTTATATATTCTTGATGTGAATCCTCATTAGTTCTAATGGTTTTAATCCATAATTTCCATATAATCTAATTTATCATTCTTCTTATGTTTGGGGGGAGGTCTTCCTTTTCTCTCCTCCAAAGTTATAAAATCTTTCTATACATTCTTATAAAATTTTTAAAAGATTTATTTATTACTAATAGGACTTTAATCCACCACGAATTTATCTCCAGGTATCATGCGGATAGGGATACATTTCTTTTTTCTCACATTAATAACAAATTTTCCCAGTCTCATCTATTGAATTTTTTCTCCACTGACCTGTATTGCTAATTCTGTCATGTATCGGGTTTCATATATTTTTCATATATTTATATTCCTGGGACTCTTCCTGAGTGCCCTCTTCTGTTCCAACAGGACAGATTATCTTTCTATGCCAATGGCACGCTGACTAAAGTGTCATAAATCTTGGTATCTGGTAGGCTAAGTTACCGTTCCACTTGATTCTTCAGAATTCCCTTGGCGGTACTTACACCTTTGCTGTTTCTTTCTCTCTTCCCTTCCCCTTCCCCTTCCCCCTTCCTCCTTTCCTCCTCCTCCTCTTCTTCCTCCTCCTCCTCCTCCTCTTCCTCCTCCTCCTCCTTCTTCCTCTCTCTCTCTCTCTCTCTCTCTCTGTGTTGCCCAGGCTGGAGTGCAGTGGCACAATCTTGGCTCACTGTAACCTCTGCCTGGGGTTCAAGCCATTCTTGTGCCTCAGCCTTCCGTGTAGCTGGGACTACAGGTGTGCACCACCACACCCAGCTACTTTTTGTATTTTTAGTAGAGACTGTTTCACCATGTTGGCCAGGCTGGCCTTGAACTCTTGGCCTCGAGTGATCTGTCTGCCTCAGCCTCCCAAAGTGCTGGGATTACATGTGTGAGCCACTACGCCCAGCCTGCTGTTCTAATTATATGATAAAATCACCTAGTCATGCTTTCTGATAAATGTTGTTGGGGTTTTTATTGAAATGGCATTGAATTTATAAAGCCAACATAATTACTGGAAATATTTTTGTTTTATTACTATGTCCTGTGTATTCTTTGGATCTACTGTTTAAGTTCATATTCAACTTTGAAGGTGTTGTGTTTTAATAACTGGCTTTCCTGCCTGGTGGCAGCGATTAGTTACTATAGAATGGGAGAAGCTTGTTTTAACAGTTCACTTTACAAGGTGATAGAAAATGCAGTTTGATCCTAGGCTATAAAGTAGACTTTTATTTAATTACCATTGGATCCTACAGAAATGACTTAATGCATGATTTTGTGTGTAAGCTTTATAGGCATTTTTTTTAGAAGACAATTTTTTAATTGTTCACAAAAATAGCAATGCTTGTGATATTATGGGACATCTATATATTCTTAAAAATGAACCTGGACAACATAAGGAGACCTCCATCTCTACAAAAAGAAATAGCTCGGTGTGGTGGTGCACGCCTGTAGTCCCAGCTACTCAGGAGGCTACAGTGGGAGGTTCACTTGAACATGGGAGGTCGAGGCTGCAGTGAGCTGTAATCACGCCACTGCATTCCAGCCTGGGCATTAGAGTGAGACTTTATTAAAAAAAAAAATCACTTATGCTACTTTAAAAATTTTTTCCCAATATGAAAGGTTTTCAATTTATAATTTCTTTTCTTCTTGTTTATCAAACCTTACCTCTTAAAGCTAACATTCACTGTAGACTTCACAAAATAATATTTTATTCAGGCAATTTTAATGTTGATTTCTAATTTTTTAAAGCCTTAGATAAAAACAGGTATTTATTACCTCTATGATATAATAATCTAAAGTACTAAAAGTCACTTAACAGCATCAGAAAAATAACTCCGTTTATGACAAATCACAATTTCATTAATATTAAGAATTATCATACCCTGAAACTTTGCTCAGAATGACTTTATTAGTCTACATATATCTCTAATATTGATTAGATTTTTATAAAAACCCACTCATCAAATACACTAGCTGCAATCAGTGCTTCTCAAATTCTCATCTCTTGGAAACTCTTTTCATCAGTCTTTTGCTGGCAAGTACCAAACTGCTTAAAAGCTGCTTATCATTCCTCAGAGGGAAACTCAGAGTGTTTCTCTTATGCTTTGCTTCAACTCTGAAGAAAAGGTTTTGCACACCCTTTAGTCTATGTTACCAGTACTGCACCAAGCTCCAGTGCCTCCCGTGGGACCCTCAAATCATCAGAATGGTGTTTTGCAGGGTTGAGGTACTCGCTTGGAAGCTGGTGGGTTAGAGACTGAGAGTCCTGCCACAGCTTACTGCTGAGCCATGAGACACACTGGGTGCTGTTTCAGTAGATGGAGGGGTGTGCTGACCTTTTTCCAGAGCTTTCCCTAGGGCATAAATTGTGCAACTGTAGTAAAAGGACACATTTTCCCTCATCATATGCATCAAAAGAGCAACAAACAGGGTTTCTAAATAAAAAGACTTTGAGAAGGGATCATGTATACACATTTGTACCTAAGGACTGACTTGTACATACACCACCATCATCAGTGGCGGGGGATCAGGCCCTATTTAGAGATTTCCTGTGAATTCTCTATAGCTCGTACTGGGGACCATTGAAGAACGGGGTGGAAAGATGACGGTGGTGGACACAGCAGTGCTCTCGTCTGGGACAGAAGGGCTGCCAGTGAGGAGGACATACACATTGGGTGTGTTGGGTTTTTGCCATGGATGTGGGAGAGGGATCCTCCTTGGATAGGCTGGGCAGGAATCATCACACCTGGCTGGGCATCAGGATCATCTGAGGGTTTTTAAAAGGCAAATTCCAAAGTGACTTCCAACAGGTGGATTCTCAGTGGAGACCCAGACACCCACATGCTTCCCATGCTCTCACATGCACACATTCCCTGAGTCAGTCTGATGACAAGGGCAGCTGTGGCAGGTTGGAAGCCTCTAGGCCTAGACCTCCTTCCAGCCTGGAGAGCCCAAAGGGGGATAACGTAGTCACGGTACATGTACTGCCCAGTAGGAACAGCCTAGGGCTGACGGCATCAACCTCAGCTGTGGCGGCAGAATCCTTCCCAAGGTGGCACTGTAGGCAGGCACCATTAGCCTTGCTGGTGCCCGGGAAGAGCTCTATTTGCAACACTAGTTCAGCATAGAATGAGGTCTTTCTGTTCCCCTAGAATTCAGGGACTCTGTGGGGGCTCCCCCAAAAAGCAAGCTACAGTCGTTGCCATCAAAGACAGAGTTTAGGCCAGGTGCCGTGGCTCACGCCTATAATCCCAGTACTTTGGGAGGCCAAGGAGGGTGGGTTACTTGAGCTCAGGAATCTGAGACCAGACTGGGCAACATGGCAAAACTCCATCTCTACAAAAAATACAAAAATTAGCCTAGCGTAACTTGTAGTCCCAGCTACTCTACTCAGGAGGTTGAGGTGGGAGGATCAGCTGGGCCTGGGAGGTGGAGCTAGCAGTGAGCCAAGATCACGCCTGGATGACGAAGTGAGACCCTGCCTCAAAATCAAATAAAACAAAGACAGAGCTTGGAGCTCTATTGAAGAGGAAATTAAGAACAGAAGGCAAGAATAAACAATGGGGCACAACCTGGGAGTCAACGATGTCAGGAAAGCATTTGGAAGGGGCTGAAACTTGAAGTGCATTAAGGTGAACCTGGCAGAGGGGGCAGTCCATCCCCAGCGTAGCTTGCAGTGTATGCACAAGGGGCATTGCTGGGTCCTTTCTGGAAAGCAATATGTGTATATGTGTGTGTGCCTTGTGTCTGTGTGTCAGTATCCACACCCACCTCACTCTTAAACCCATGAAGATGGGCCTGAAAGCACTGCTGGCATTGTGGTCCCTGTGAATGGCCCTCCCTGGAGAAACACAGCACGCAGCCTGCATGCCCTGTCCAGAGACCCTGCATCTGGGGCTGGTCAGAACACGGGGGCAGGAGTGGGAACTGACCCATGCATGGCCCCCAGATCCCACTGGAGGAGCTGCCTCCTCAACCCCAGCCTGGGCTGCTGCCTCCAGGATGCTCCCAGCCTCACTTAGGCCCTGACACCCTCTGGCCCCAGGTGATGGATCAGAAGCTGTCAGGACAGAGAGCCGCCCTGGAACGGGGTCAGAACCCTCTACCCCTCTACTTGAGCCTCAATGTCAAAGAGAACAATCTGGAGACAATGGACTTCAAGGGTACAGTTCTTCCCACTCCCCCACATGCTCCACCCCCAAACCCTCTGCACCCTGAGAGTCCCCAGAGAATTCAAGCTGGAAACTCCGCATAGATTGCCCAACCTACGGGAAGGGCGGTGGTGCTGAGGGCTCAGGGGGCTCTCTGTGCATGGGAGTGGGGAGAGCTTGAGGGTGTGGACCAGGGACTGGGAGGGAGAGCACGCTCCCCATGTCTGCTGCATTGGTGCCAGGCACAGGGTGCACAGGCCTGCTGGGGCAGTACCTTTGGCCAGAGTTGGGGCTCCTGCCATCCACTCCCCCTCACACTCCCGCCTCTCCCTCCCACCTCATTAGAGTGGGTTGAGTTCTCCCCCTATGAGGTCGGGTTCCTGAAGTACGGAGCCTTCATCCCTCCTGAGCTCTTCGGCTCTGAGTTCTTCATGGGACAGCTGATGAGGAGGACCCCTGAGCCAAGGATCTGCTTTTTGGAAGGTGAGGGTGGTGGCTCTGAAGGCCCTGGGCGGCCCCGGGTCAGGCGTCTGAGTGAACATGGGTCCTGTAGCTCAGGTGGGGCAGAACCTCAGGATGAGGGGTATGGGTGGGTAGCACGGGGGGCATCATAGGGGCAGCCCTCTCCCCACCCCCGTTTCCCATCAGCACCTGTGAGAGGGCCGCTGGTTGGGGCCTCAGGCTGACCTCTCTTGGGGTTCCCTCAGCCATCTGGAGCAACATTTTCTCCCTGAACCTGCTGGACGCCTGGTATGACCTCACCAGCTCTGGGGAGGCCTGGACACGGCACATCAAGGACAAGACCAGGAGCTTAGGTGGGAAGTGGGAGCTGAGGGGCCTGGGATGAGGCTGCTCCTTCAGACTCTGCTTGCAGTGTGGGGGGTCTGAGGGGAAGAAGTGAGGGGAAGAAGGGACCAATGTCTGTTTCTCTGGCTTCAGAGAAGGAGCCCCCCACCTCCTCAGGGACCTCGTCGTGGCTGGGGGCCTCGTGGCTGCAGCCAGGAACGGCGCTGGCCCAGGCATTTAAAGGCTTCCTGACTGGCAGACCCCTCCACCAGCGCAGCTCCAACTTCCTCCAGGGCCTCCAGCTGCACCAGAACTACTGCAGCCACAGGGACTTCTCCACCTGGGCAGGTAAGGGCAGTGGCCAGGTGGACGCGAGACTGGGCTCTGGGTGGTGTGGTGGGGACTGGCAGAGAGAGGCCTAGGAGGTCAGCTTCCTCTTCTGGGGTGTGGCCTGGAGAAGATCCCCTTGGAAAGTCCTGGAGCAGGTCTGGGGTGGCATGCACATTCAGGGAGTGATCCAGAGGACAGAGGGGACCTGGATGACCCGTGGCACGGTGGCGGCCTCTGACCATCCTGTGTTTCCCAGCAGACTGCCAGCTTGACTCCACGCCCAGCGAGCTGACCCCCCCAGGAGCCTCAGCTCTGCCTGGTGGACGCTTGCTATTTTATCAACACCAGCTGCCCCCTCCATGTTCCGGCAGGGCCGCAGGCTGGACCTCATCCTCTCCTTTGACTACTCCCTATCTGCGCCCTTTGAGGTACCCTGGTCACCCCATGGGAACCCCTCTGCCCAGCCACGCCGAGCTCCAGAGGCGAGCAGCAGGGCCGCTGAGCCACTGCCTCGCACCACCCAGGTCCCGAAGGGAAGGAGGGGGTGTCAGACCTTCATCTACTGGCTTCTGCCAGGGTCCTCACTTGGGAAGGGCTGTGATGGTGCAGGGGCCGTGGGTCTCAGGACAGCTGAACAGGGAGGGACATCCCCACACTCACTCCAAAGAACAGCTGGAAAGAGCTGAGAGGAGACCCTAAGCATCTCCATGTCCACCCCTCCGCAACCCAGACTTCTTCCCTTGCAGACTGTGTGCAAATGTGGGTCCCCTCTTGGCTCTGGGATTTGAACAGTCCAGCAATAGCGATCCAGAGTTGCGGTTTGGGGGCTTGGGGTTAGGTTTGTACCCCACCTAAAGATTTTAACCAAACAACATTGCAGACCACTGGGGTCCTTGGACTCCCCTGGGTCTCCCTCCGAGTCACTCTGCAGCTTGGCCCGGCCACAGACAGGACAGAGCCAGGCTGTTGTCCTGACACTGAGGCAGCCGGCGTGGGCTGGAACTGTCCCAGCACTGAGCTGGGCTGGCCCGGCTCTCTCCAAGCCACCTTCTCCCCCACCAGGCACTGCAGCAGACGGAGCTGTACTGCCGGGCCCGGGGGCTGCCTTTCCCTCGGGTGGAACCCAGCCCTCAGGACCAGCATCAGCCAAGGGAGTGTCACCTGTTCTCAGACCCCGCCTGCCCAGAAGCCCCGATCCTGCTGCACTTCCCACTGGTCAATGCCTCCTTCAAGGACCACTCAGCCCCCGGTGAGGCAGCCCCTCCCAAACAGCCAGGCTGCCTGGCCCCTCACACGCCTGCCCTGGGCACCCTGCTGCCCAGCAGAGGGAAGGGAAGCAAGTCTGCCAGGAGAGGCTTCAGGCTAGACCCACCCATGCCTTGGAGCCCACCCTGGCCTCCTTGCTGATGCCCACATCCCTGCAGGCCCTCTGTTTGCAGGGTCGCTGTGTGGGGGGGTCCCCCTCTGTCATGATGCTGGCCTCCTGTGGCCTCCCTCCTGCCCTGGTACCCCCTCTGCCCCACCTCCTCTGCTGTTCTGCTCTGTGGGGGACTCAGTTGGCCTCTCCATCATCCTTCCTCAGCCCAGGCTGGGGCCCCTTCTCAGGGAGCTGGGCCTCTCCTCAGGGGCTCCCGAAATTGAAACCCCCTATCGCATTCCTTCCTATCTTCTCTTCTCACTAATTGGTCAGAATTTTATTTCCTTTCGGTGGGAAAAACTCATTGCTGCCTTCGCGCGATATTCCCAGCTTTCTGTTTCCCACCGTAATTCCAGATCTCCCAACTGTCCTCTGAACATGCTCAGCCACATCTGAGAATTCTAAAGAACTTTCATCTCGCAACAAATTCTCTCTGCCCTCTTCTTCCAGCATGAGTTCTAAGAATCCACTCTCAAACGCAGTTGAATCCCCCCTTCTGGCTGTTTCCACCTTACCCCCCAAGCAATGTAGGGACGTGGGGCTGCCTGAATAGCATTAGGAGTGTCACACTGTATTTTCTACCACCGAATAGTACCCATCCAAAGAGCACACTGCCCCCACGCTTATATTTCTGGGAAAGGACGCAGAGAGCTGGGAGGAAAGCAGGGGCCCCTCCAGTGGGGGCAGCCCTCCCTGTGTGCCGCTGCCAGGCTGTGGAGGCCCTGGCGACCTGTTCCTGACACCCCTCCCACCCTTGAGTAGGTGTCCAGCGCAGCCCCGCCGAGCTCCAGGCTGGCCAAGTAGATCTCACCGGGGCCACCTCCCCCTACGCCCTGTTCAACATGACCTACAAGGAAGAAGACTTCGAGCGCCTCCTGCAGCTCAGCCACTACAACGTGAGGACCAGCCAGGGTGCCATCCTGCAGGCCCTGAGGACTGCACTGAAGCACCGGGCCCGAGAGGCGACGCCTTCAGGGACACAGACCTGAGGCTGCTCAGAGGCCCCAGGACCCTGAGGGCCACACTCTGACCCTCTAGGGCCTGCAGGCATAACTCCAGGGTCTGCAGGCTGAGATCTGCAGCTGGCCTCAGCCACAGCCCTTCCTGGCTGGAGTTGTGGGCTCTCCCAGGCCTGTGTGGCCTCTGTAGCTGGTCTCACTGCCCAGAGGGAACTGCGTCCCACACAGAGTTCTCCCTTACATTCATGGCTGGCTTAGGAGGAGCCGAAAATCACTTCACCAGGCCAGTGTGTAGAACAGCTGGTACACCCCCACCTGACTTTCACACCATGTTACTTCCATGCCTGAGCAGAATAGATTTGAGGTGTAAGCTGGAGGTGGCAGATCAGGAGCAGGGACAGGAAGGACAGGGGATGCCTGACCTGACAGGTGACTTCAGGCCTCGGGAATCACGGGACATCCTGAACACACTGCCTCCTCGTCCTCCTTCTGCTCTTCCTCCTCTCCTTGTGCTTCTCCTCTGCCTCCTCCTGCTTTCCGTATACAAGTCTTGTACTTGTTTAAATTTATTCCTAAATATTTTATTCTTTTTGTTAAGTGGAGTTATTTTAATTTTATTTTAGATTATGCATTGCTATTTTATAGAAATACGATACATTTTTAAATGTTGATCTTGTATTCTGCAATCTTGCTGAAGTTGTTTACTGCCTCTAATACTTTTGTGGATTTTTTGGAATTTTCTATAGATGGATCATGCCATCTCCAAATAGAGATGCTTTTACTTCTTCCTTTCTGATCTGAATACCTTTTATTTATTTTTCTTTCCCGATTGCCCTGATTAGAACCTCCAGTACAATGATGAATACATGTGTCAAGAACAGACATTTCGTCTTGTTCCTGACACTGAGAGGAAAGCGTACGTCTGTCACCATTTAGTATGATTTTAACTGTGGGTTTTTCTTAGACACCCTTTATCTGGTTGAGAAAGTTCTCTTCTATTTCTAGTTTATTGAGTGTTTTATGATGAAAGGGTGTTAGGTTTTGGCGAGTGATTTTTCTGTGTCTATGGACATAATCGTGGTTTTGTCCTCTATTTTATTAACGTACTATATTGCATTCACTGGTTTTTGGATATTAAATCAACTTTGCAGTTTCCATTTCATTATGGTATATAAACCTTTTTGTGTATTGCTGGCACATTTTTTTTTCTTTTCTTTTTTTTTTGAGATAGGATCTCATCACACTCTGTCACCCAGGCTAAGTGCAATGGTACAATCATGGCTCATTGCATCCTCATCCTCCTGGGCTCAAGTGATCCTTCTGCTTCAGCCTCCCAAGTAGCTGGGACTACAAGGCATGCAACACCATACCTGGCTAAATTAAAAAAAAAATTTGTACAGATGAGATCTCACTATGTTGCCCAGGCTAGTCTCGAGCTCCTGAACTCAAGCAATCCTCCTGCCTCAGCCTCCCAAAGTGTTGGGATTACAGGCGTGAGCCAGCATGGTCAGCTGCTGGCATATTTCTTACCTCCCCTCATGCAAAGGTACACACGCAGACACACACATGCACACACACACGCGTGCACACACACACACACACCCCTGGCCCCAGGTGGGGGTCACAGTGGGAGCTTTGGGACTGATCTTGGCTCAGGGACTGCCCTCATCTCATGTCTTCTCTCAGTGTCTTTCCCTATGCATCTTCTGCATTTGGCTTTATTTTAATTCTTCACTTTTTCCATTTTATCACATACTCTTATTTTTTAACATTGCTATGGGAATCGACTGGCTGTTGTGTTTTATTTTATGCTGGGCATTTTACATTATTCCCCTTAATTCTCATAGCTGCCTAATGTGTTAGGTAGAATTACTGTCTCTGTGTCGGGGGGAAAGGAACAAAGCATCCCGTGACTCGTCTGGTGGGCCCTGGTGTCTGCCTGATGCACACCAACTTCACAGAGCACCCACGTCAGGCAGGGTTACCGTGCACCCGTGCGCAGCAGGACACAATTAAGGCCACTCCGTAACTATGCCTGAGCATGGACAAAAACGATGTCACTGAGAAACCATAAAAATGGCCAAACGTGCCCTCTCCTGTTTCACGTGAGAGACTGCTGTTTCTCTCCCAGGCTTTCGGCCCTCCCCTGTTCCTCCACCTCCTGGATAAAAATTGTGAAGATCCCCAGTTGTAGACACGCCCATTCCCCGACAGCACCCAATCCAGAGCAACACTTTGCTTCCTTGAACATTTCCTAAAGTCACCCTACAAATGCCCAAATCCTTCAATAAGCACCCCCCGACGCACACACTGAGACTCTGCGCTGCCCCCTAGTGTGCAGTCTTCTTAGTGCAATGGGTACCAATTAACACATTTGTTTGGCTACCAGGCTGTTCCTGCTGGCCTCTGGCTGGTGAGTGTCCACAGGGAGTAAGTAACTTGCTAACCTCAAAGGTGGCAAAGCCAGGACTGGAGCTTCTCACTGCCGCATCACTCTGCATCGTTGGGCACTGGCTTTGTAACACACCCTGTTCATAGTTCAGAATTAGCCTCACCCAGAGAGAGGTGCAGCCTCTGCCCTTGGCTAGTGGGAGGTGACCTCTGGGTCCTGGAATGTCGTGTCTGATGGGAGTGTCTTTGTTTGCCTGGGGGGCTTTGGAGACTAAAGGCAGCGTCTGGTCAAGCCTCAGTATGTCTCTGGACAGCAAAGGCTCAGGTAGACTTTCCTGGTGGACAGTGCCCTGTGCGTTTCCTCACACATTGTGGCCCAGAGGAGGCAATGCTGCCCAGAGCCCCAGAGGGAGAGGATGCCTCCCTGGAAGCTCACAACTGGACCCTTTCCCGGATTCTGCCCTAAGCGTCTCTTCCTTTGGCTGATTTTAATTTGTATCTTTTCATGACCATAAAACTGTAATCATAAGTTTAGTGCTTTCCTGAGTTCTGTGAGTCACCCTAGAAAACTTCTGAAGCTGAGTGTGGTTGTAAGCACCCCCACATTTGCAGCCAGCTGGTCTGAAGTGGAGGTTGCCCTGGGGACTCTGAACTTGCAGCTGGTGGCTGATGTTGGGGCAGTCTTGTGGGGACTGTTCCCTTGGACTGGACAGTTTGGTAACCTCTGCTGCAGAGGAGGTCAGACGTCCCAGAAGATGTGGTGGTCTGGAGGACTGTGCCCCCAACCTCAGAGTCTGGCCAACTGCAGGCACTGGTTCTCTGGAGAGTGAGCAGCCACGGTAGGAAAAAAGACCCTTTCCATTTAGGGAACTTCCAGATAAAGCCAGCCAGACAGCTGAGGAAAGTGGGCCGGGCTGAGGCTCAAAGCCACACCTGGCATGTGAGTGTGTTTATCTGTCTCATACACCTGACCCCACAAGCTGCTGTCACCCTAGCTCCTGACTAACCGAGCACCAGGGGGCCCTGTCAGCCCCACCTTGATCTGGGTGAGGACCGTGACTCCAGCAGCTGTCAGGCCCCCACCCAAAGGCATCCATATAAATTGCGCAATGCTCTTCCTGCAGCCTATGGGCCCCTCCCAGGGCTGGCCCAGAGACAGGAAGACGGCAGGCTGTCTGTCACCAGTCCCAGGACATGGCCCGCACTCTGCCCTCTGCTCACCACAGGCTGTGACCAGGGGAACAGCAAGCAAGATGAACTGAGAGATACTCTCATCAAGTTGGATTTATCTCAACAATACAAGAATGCTTTCATATTAGAAAATTTACGGTTTTAAAAAACTGTGCACAAACAAATAAGAACAATAATATGGAAGTAATTGCTTGATAAAATTCAACACAAACTTGGAAGTTATAAACAGCTCTTAACAAATTAGGGCATCTGCATAACCCGATGTAGGGCAATTGTGCTGGTTCATTTTATGTGTCAGCTTGGCTGCGCCACAGTGCCCAGAGATTTGGTTTAAAAGTATTCTAGGTGTTTCTGTGAAGGGAGGGAGCATTTAAATTAGTGGATTTTGGGCTGAGTGCAGTGGCTCATGCCAGTAATCTCAGCACTTTGGGAGGCTGAGGCGAGAAGACTGTGTGATGCCAGGAGTTCAAGACCAGCATAGGCAGTAAAGTGAGACCCTGTCTCTAAAACAATAATAATAAATACATGAGTGGATTTTGAGGCCCATGTGGGTGGGCCTCAACCAATCAGTTGAAGACCTTAATAGAACAAAAACTGACCTCCCAGCAGCAAGAAGGAATTCTGTTGGCAGAGTGCCATTGGACCCCAGCTGCAACTCCTCCCTCGGTCTCCAGCATGTCAGCCTGCCCCATCAGACTCTGGACTCACCAAGCCTCCACCATGTTGAGCTAATTTCTTAAAATACATGTCTCAGCCGGGCGCGGTGGCTCACACCTGTAATCCCAGCACTTTGGGAGGCCGAGGCAGGCAGATCACCTGAGGTCAGGAGTTTGAGACCAGCCTGGACAACATGGTGAAAACTGTCTCTACTAAAAATACAAAAATTAGCCAGGTGTGGTGGCGTGTGGGTATAATTCCTGCTACTCAGGAGGCTGAGGCAGGATAATTGCTTGAAGCTGGGAGGCGGAGGTTGCAGTGAGCAGAGAGCATGCACTCCAGCCTGGGCGACAAGAGCGAAACTCTGTCTTCATATATATATATATATATATATATATATATATATATATATGTCTGTCTCTTGCTTCTCTCTCTCTCTCTTTCTCTTTCTCTCTCTCTCTCCCCGTTCTCTGTTGGTTCTGTTTCTCTGTAGAGCATTGACAAATACAGTATATATTTGATGAAAAAAACCAAAGCTGTCATCCTGAATAGTGAAACCTTACATTCATTTCCTTACAGCTAAGGAAGAAGATCAGGATGCCCACTGTCTTTGTTTCTTGATAATGGTTTTCTGGAGCTCGTTCAGTTTCTGTGGGTCAGGAATTGAGGCATGACTTAGCTGGTCCTCTGCAATCAAGATGTTGGCCAGGGCTGCCTTCACCCCGAGGCTCAGCTGGGGGAGGGATCTGTCTCCAGGCTCACGCATGTGGTTGCTGGCAGGGGTCAGTTCCTCATGGGCCATGTGTCCCAAGGCCACTCTCAGCTCCTTGCCACATGGGCCTGTCCATGGGGTGGTCACCATACGGCAGCAGGCTTCATTGATGTGAGCAAGAAGAACTCTGAGAGGAGGAAACAAAGGTCCAAATTCCATCACAGAGCAGGTTCAGGGGCTTAAGGAAGATGGAGATCCACGGAAGACCCTGAAGGCTGTGGCCTGAAAGGCCGGTGGTGGCGAGCACGATGAGGTGCCCTAGAGAGCTCCCGGTCTTGGCAGAGGGTGCAGTTTGAGGAGCCGATCTCCTCTGGGCTACCTCTGAGAAGCCGTGTTGTCCATAAGAGGAATGAATTCACAGAGGTGATCCCAGAAGCACGCACTTGACATTCTAGGGCAAAGCTCTGGAGGACCAGACAAGCCAGTGTTGACAGAGTTCTCAAGGGATCAGGCCAAGCTATGGTATTAAAGGGCACAAGAGTGGCAGGAAGAGGACGACAGGGCAGCCAGACCCCATACAATCAGAGGTCAAGGTCAGAGAATCTCAGGGACCTTTAGCTCCTCCACACTCTTCCGTGATCAAGATCTGGACACCGCGGATGCGAAGTCCTTTGTCCAAGGTCACGCAGCAAGCCTGGGCGTATTAGACACTCACTTTTTGCTTGTTTTTTGTTAGAGACAGGGTCTCACTCTGTTGTCCAGGCTGGAGTGCATTGGCATGATCATAGCTCACTGCAGCCTCGATCTTCTGGGTGCAAATGAGCCTCCAGCCTCAGCCTCCAGAGTACCTGGGACTACAGGTGTGCTACCTAGCTAATTTTATTTTTTGAATCATGTCCTGTCCTTCTTTGAATATACGTGTAAATGCTGTCTGCTAATTAATATATATGGTGGCTATATGAGTTTAAAAGAGTATTTCAGCCAGGTGCAGAGGTGGATGCCTGTAATCCCAGCACTTTGGGAGGCCAATGGCACTTGGGATTTTCCTCTTCATGGCTAGGGTGTCCATCAACAGTAAAATGGCCAAATCAAGTTTGGTGTATTCATGCAATGGAATATTATGCAGCTGTAAAAAAACCCACTCTGTACTACACACAGTATGGATGGGTTTCATAAATATAATGTTGAATATAAGAAGCAGGGTAGGAAAGAATGAAATATTGAACGACTGCATTGGTATAAAGTTCCAAAATTGATCAAACTAATCACAGTAGCAGAAATCAGGATAGTGTTTACCTTCGGAAGACAGGAGCGCCATGATTGGAAAGAAGCCAAGGCGGGTTTCTAGGATGCTGGTGGCGTTCTGCTTCTCCATCAGGATGCTTGTTACATAGGTGTATTCAAAAGGGAAACTGCGAAGCTGAGCATGTTTTTCTTTATGCAGCATACTTTCTATTTAATTTTTTTAAAGTGACACTATAAAAATGAGATTCTCGGCCAAGTATGCTGGCTCGTGCCTGCAATCCCAGCGCTGTGGGAGGCCGAAGCAGGAGGATCGCTTGAACTGAGGAGTTTGAGGCTGCAGTGAGCTGTGATTGCACCACTGCACTCCAGCCTGGATGACACAGAGAGATTCTGTCTCTAAATAAATAAATAGAAATGAGATTCTTGAAGACAATAATCAACAGTGCCATCTCTGAAAGGTGAACTTAAAGGTATCTTACATTTTGCAATTTCTATACCTATTTATTTTCTATTTTTAAAAAAATTTTAGATTCTGGGGGTCCATGTGCAGGTTTGTTGCATGGGTATATTGCATGATACTGAGCTTTGAGCTCTGCTCAATAGCAAACGTAGTACCCAATAGGCGGCTTGTTCATCCTTCCCCCACTCTCTCCCTCCCCGCTTTTGGAATACCCAGTGTTTATTTTTCCCCATCTCTGTGTCTGCCACTTACAAGTAAGAACACACAGTATTTGGTTTTCTGTTTCTGTGTTAATTCAGTTAAGAAAACAGCCTCCAGCCTTATCCATGTTGCTGCAAAGGACACGATGTTTTTATGGCTGTGTAGTATTCCATGGTGTACAGGTACCACATTTTAAAAATCTAATCTACTTTTGATGGGTGCCTGGGTTGACTCTATGTCTTTGCTCTTGTGAATAGACACTGCATATTCATAATCCATGCAGTTTTCTGTATGTATGTCAAGCTTTAAGAGTTTACTAAAAAAAAATCTGAGGGTGTCATCATCTGCGTAGTGGAGCACAGCCTGTGATCTGTGCCTGCCAAATTAGTGTTCCTGTCACTCTTCTCTTTGACAACTCCTGCCCAGCAGCCCCAGGCGAGAGGGTGTGACCAGGACTGGCCTATCTCAGTATGTCATCTCCTTGCCACTGGGGATTGTCTCGGGGGCCAGGCACCTAACTTGAGCAAAGCCATCTGAGCCCTTCCCTATTATGAAGATTCCTAAAAATTCCTGTTGAAAAAACTTCTCCCTTGTTGGGGTGGCTGAGCCTGGGCTGCCAGGGGCCATGTCCCCATCAGTGGAGGGGGGCTGCTAGGGGCTGTGTCCCCATCAGTGGAGAATAAGCCAATGGGCAAAGGGGGACAGAGGAGACAAGGGCAGGACAAAGAGCCCTGGCTGCTGCGAATCCCGGGTCTGTTCTTCCTCAACTTCCCAGAATCTTCCTTGTGTCAAATCTGTGAGTTAGTTCGGCCTCTTGCTGAGCTAGGTGAGCCAGTAAATTGCTTTTTATGCTTCATCTTGTTTAGTTTGGCTCCTACCTATGACTGAGGGAGTCTTGACGATCCATTACACAACTGGGTGGATGGCAGAGTCACTAAAGCAGGTACCGCCAGAGGAGGCAGAGAAAGTGTGAGCTGTGCAAGCCCACATGATCCAGGAACGGGTGAGCACTCCTCCATGTCAGGAGGATTTCGCAACCTGACACAGGTGTTTTACATCATCTTTGTCTATGCCAGGGCGATGACTAACCCACAAGGCAATGATACACACTCGCTCCCTACTCTGGAGTTCACATTGAGATGGTATTCTTTCTCATTCTTGATCGAATTGACTTCTAAGTCTTGAAACCTTCCACGTTTGAGCTTAGATGTATTCCTTTCCTTCCTGGACTTATCCCATCAGCGATAACAAGGAAATTCCCAGGGATGCTGATTAACAATCCGAAAAAAGGAAACGGGACCACCTCCCTTTGCCAAGGCTTTCAGCAGCCCCCCTCGCCTGCTTCTGCTCAGCGCCACACGGTGTCAGTGCTGAGACACAGACAGGCCTATGGTGCCCAGCTCCTGCCGAGCAGGCTCCTGTCGTGCCCAGCTCCTGTCATGCAGCGCTGGTGAGGACACACAGACGCACCACCAAGCTGGACGGTCGGGTAGCCTGGCCACGCACACCCCAGAATCTGCTGCCTGGCTTGCCCTTTCTTACCACCTCTCTGGGAATGAAACTGGGAGGGCTTTGCAGAGCACAACCCGCAGGCTCTGCGCCGGGGCAGTTGGCTTTGCTCGCTCGCCATCTTCAGGCATATTCTCCAAGGCTGGCTTTGCCAGGGTGGCAGCTCCAAAGGGTCTCTGCACAGCAGCAGCAGCTCTGCCAGGCCCCCCCGCTGCTTTTCTTCTCCTCTTTCTGCATTCTGCTCCTGCAGTGGGGAAAATTTCTAACTTGGGCCAAGCTCTATCCCCCGTTTCCGACGGTTAAGTGGAACTCTTAAGAGTGGGGAGGGGAGCACAGAAAGGTGCTGAGTCCACCACTCTAATAGCTGGTTCTGGAAGGAAAGTTAGGAAAATGCCTCCCCCTCTCCTTCATGGGATACAAAACAGACAATATATCTTATTTTTGTAAAAACGATCATTGTTACATTGAGATCATTTTAGGAGTTGCGAACATTATCCATGATATTGCTGTGAATCAGCCCTGGCATTCAGCTAGGTTACCGAAGCAACACTTCCTGTAATGGGCAATCGGGCAGCAAAGGCTGTAACATTAATTGGGCCCCACTATTTGGCAGGTGTTCGTTCTCACACTTCTGTAAAGCCAGTATCAACATTATTATCCCTGTTTTACCGAGGAAGAAACTAAGGCTCAGAAAGACTGGATAACTTGCCAACAATACTCTTAAGAGCTGTGGGAGCCCCACCCTCCCCACAGCGCCCCACCGCCTCCTGGGCAGGGGGGCAACATCCACTTTCAAATTAGGGACCACCAGAGAGGCACGGAGCCTAGCCTCTCTTGTCTTCCTGATGTCACCCAGTGTGTTTTCCACGGACCCGGAAGGAAATATGCCTGGATCCGGGGCTGAAGGTAATCAGCTCCTTTTGATAAAGCCCCATCCCCCCTTTTGTAGAGCAAAATTAAGCAGACGTTTGTTCCCTGAAACATAAGTGTCTTGGGCAGATCCTACGTGTACCTAAGAGTGATAGTAGCAGCTACTGTCGTCCCCAGGGGGCTTCCCAGCCATGGTCTCTACTCCATGCCCTTTACAAACTGAACCAGTTCGTTGAAGAGCCTCAGCTCACTCTGAGGGCAAACAGGAAATGATTTTATTTTTTATACTAACTGTCCCCAACTATACTCTATTAAATCCTCCTTTCTTGAATAGAGTCCTCCTGATGATAGGAGACCATAGTCACCGTTATGACACCACTGATATGAGACCAGACCACTGTTACTATGTGTAAACAACCTACATTAATTGCTATGTGTATTTTTTGTATTTGTTCTTTTTTTTTTTCTCGTTCACTTCCTAAAATGGAAGGTCTACACGTGGATAGAACACTCACTCAGTAAGTCCTCAGCTTCCAAAACCTAAAGGCACACGATTACTCTCCACAGTTAGTTAAATGTGCCAAGACTCAATCTGGACATTTTAATTTAAGCTCCAATGGGACAGTTCTTCCGAAGTGGCTTGAGATCTCTGGACCATAGGAGAGAAAAATAATGCAAGCCACAGGAGGGTCTTCAAGAGCAGGAAGAAAGAACAGGAGAGAGGATGTCCCAAGAACAGGGAAAGGAAGCCTGGCTCCTCCCCACACCCAGTCTACCAGCGAGGCTGCCCCCTCTGCTCGGTGTCCAGTGTGCCACCGCCTCCACACTCATCCTGGCCCTCAGCCCCAGCCACCACCAGCTGCCCCAGGTCAGATTCGGACCAAGGATCCCACTGGTCAGCGGCCTCAAAGCAGTGCCCATTCTGGGTCTCACCTGCACGGGTAGGGTGGACAGAGCCATGAGGAAGAGACTCCTTCCAGGTGCCCCCGAGCAGGGCAGAGACCTCTGAATGGCAGTGCCTGGGCCTCCTTTCATCTTCACTAAGCCCAAAACATATCTACCAAAGAAGTCTTAAACACCCCCATTCTGATCTCTGTATTTATTTTTTAAATTTTAATCAAGGTAAGATGTGGAGAAATGAGAACACACTTCAGTCTTGCATTTACTAACCCTCACCAGTTTTCCATTCTAGCTTGACCTTTGTGACTTTTCTTTGGTGGCCACTATTTCTTAACAAGTCTCTGGTTTTTGTTTTTTGTTTTTTTTGCCAGGTCAGTTTTTTATGCCCAAGATACGATTCTTTCAAAGTTTACCATGTGAGAAATTTTAGCTGGCATTGGTTTTGTTTTGCATCGATTATTCACTAAAGTAATTCTCACTGGAAATCAGATAAAGAACTGATGATTAGTCAGGATCTTTATTGCAAAATAAGCCATCACCTATCAATATTTAGTCTAATCCAGGTCTCCCCTCTCACATTCTAAAAGTTCACCTTGAATCAGAAGTTACTCTGATTCAAAGAGAAAGTCTTACACATAACTTTCTCGTTGACTTCAAGGAAGTTTGATTTCAAACACCTTTGTATCTATATATCTCCATGCACAGAACTTTTTTCCTTCCAACGTCAAGCTTCCTTTCTCCCTTGTGGCAAAATAAAAAGTAAAATATTATAGCCATGTCTGGCATCTGCACACTTCCTCCATGAAGAGTTGTCTTTTCCCAATTACTTGCCAGCACTGGCTTCTAGTCAAGACCTCTGGACCAAGTCCCCTAGGAAATGGAAAACATAGATGAACGAGCTTCGTAAACTGTGAAATGTCATGCCGGGAAGAGATCTAGCAACTTCCAAGTCACTTCAAACGGATATTTTTACAATGTATTTCCATTTATTTTATTTCATTTTGTAAGTTTACTTTTTATTGTTTTATTTCAAACTGCCTTTGCTTTGTGAGGGGACCAGGTGCGTGCTTGACAAACAGCTATTTTTATCATTATTAGCACTGCCATTCAAGCGATTTTTTTCCTATATAGCACAAACGGAAAAATGACACTTCACACACGTCTCCTACTGAAACACATGACTGGTCAGTCTAAGCATACGTCTGGCTGCGGCTTGGTTGATCAATTGATTGATTGATTGACTGAGATAAGGTCTTGTTCTGTAACCCAGGCTGGAGTGCAGTGGCACCATCTCGGCTTACTGCAGCTTCAACCTCTTGGGTTCAAGTGATCCTCACACCTCAGCCTCCCAAGTAGCTGGGACTACAGGCATGTATCACCATGCCCAGCTAATTTTTGTATTTTTAGTAGAGTCAGTTTCGCCATGTTGCCAAGGCTGGTCTCAAACTCCTGGGCTGAAGCAATCCACTCGCCCTGGCCTCACAAAGTGCGGGATTATAGGCATGAGCCACTGCGCCCAGCCTGTTGCTTTATTTCTGATAGGACTATTTGGGCCAGAGACACCCACTGGAAAACCACAGCCTCAGAAAGAGAGGGGGATGGTGGGGCACTCCCAACTAGAGAGGAGGCTGGGTGCCTCAGCGCCAGCACACAGAAAGACAGGAAGATGAACATTTTGAATGTACATTAAAAACAGTTGTAAATAACAGATGCTGGAGAGAATGTGGAGAAATAGGAATGCTTTTACACTGTTGGTGGGAGTGTAATTAATTCAACCATTGCGGAAGACAGTGTGGTGTTTCCTCAAGGATCTAGAAACAGAAATACCATTTGACCCAGCAACCCCATTACTGGGTATATACCCAAAGGATTATAAATCATTCTATTATAAAGACACATGCACACGTATGTTTATTGTGGCACGTTCACAGTAACAAAGACTTGGAACCAACCCAAATGCCCATCAATGATAGACTGGATAAAGAAAATGTGGCACATATACACCATGGAATATGACGCAGCCATAAAAAGAATGAGCTCACGTCCTTTGCAGGGACATGGATGAAACTGGAAACCATCGCTTCTCGGCCTTTTGGCTAAGATCAAGTGAAACTGGAAAACATCATTCTCAGCAAACTGACACAACAGAAAACCAAACACGACATGTTCTCATAAGTGGGTGTGAACAATGAGAACACATGGACACAGGGAAGGGAACATCATACACCAGGGCCTGGGGGGATGGGGGCTAGGGGAAGAATAGCAGGGGGTGGGAGGATTGGGGAGGGATAGCGTTAGGAGAAATGCCTAATGTAGATGACGGGTGATGGGTGCAGCAAACCACCATGGCACGTGTACACCTATGTAACAAACCTGCACGATCTGCACATGTACCCCAGAACTGAAAGTACAATAAATAAATTTTAAAAATAAAAAATAAACAGTTGTAAACAGAACACAAAGACAGGTTCTTAAATTTTTTGAATTTTTGTTTCTAACATGGAACTAGGATGGAGCTGACACGGAACTAAGCTGCCAGGCACGGCATCTATTAAACCAAAGAGGGGCAGAGTAAATGATCACATTCTATTCTGGCTCATGGCTCCACCATCAGCTCTGAACACAACGCTAGGTATTTATTTTCGGGGTTTAAAATAGAGATCTGGGGGTGTTAGGAAAGAGCCAAATGAGTGGCTTCAGCTTCCCAGGAAAGTGAGACTCCTTCAGGGACCTGGATGGCCTCAGCCATTTCACCCCCACCCTCTCCCTCCGTCTGCCACTGACATATTGAGTTTCACACTTTAAAAATAGCTTTGGAGCAGTAAGAAGCTTTCTCTGAGCCTGGATCCCAGCTGTGAAATGCAGGCCTCCCTTGACGGAGAACTGCCCTATATGAGTGTAATGCTAGAGAGCTCCCTGCTTGTCTTTCAGGCAGCGCAAGAGATTTCTCTCCACAAAATAGGCCCAGATTGTTTGAAATATTCAAAGAGATAGACGTGGGGTTTCTTTAGTTAAGCCCTGGCTTCCTTCAGCTCCTTAATAATTCATTCTGGCTGAGCTGCAGGAGGACTCTGATGGCATTGCTTCCCTTTTGCACAAAACTCCCTTGAAAGTCCCCCCAGGTTCCAACAAAACCTCGCTTTGAGGACCAGCCTCAGCTCCACACAGCCTGTCCTGAGCCCCGGCGAGAAGGCTGGGATGAGTCTCCAGTCCTCAGAAGGCTGTCCTGGCCTGGGAACTAATGTGTTTGTCCTACAGAGCCCACAAAAGGATGAAGAAGGCAGCAGGTCAGGAAGAAGTTTCAGTGAGGTCAAGGATACACAGGACCTGGAAACTCCCAATCTCCCACCTTTCCATCTCATGGCCCCTGGGGGCTCTCAGGTATGTCTGTGTTCCTGGGAGGAGGTGCCTGGCCCCTTAAATTTTGCCCTCACTTTCCTGACTTGGAATAAGATCACCTGCATTGCTGCAGGTTGTGGTTTTGTTAATTTCTTTCTCTCTAGAGGAGTCCCTTTACCCCGATGCCATCACCTCTCTGTCCTTACCTCCCTCTGTGCATAAAAGAACTGTTAACAACAGTGGTGACCGTTTACCGAGTGTATTCTATGCACCCGACACTGCTAGGCAGGAATCAGTATCTGCATTTGATGAAGAAATGGAAGCTCAGACAGGTCAAGGAACTTGCCCAAGGCCACAGAGCTAGTCTCATAGGCAGGCTGAGATGGAAGATATTTGTCAATATCATGCTGAGAAGCGTGAAGAAGACCATGCACGTGAAGCACCTAGCAGAGTGCCTGTCACACAAGCGCTCAAACCGTGCGGTGTAGCATAGTGGCCTAGCAGGGTCATGAGTATAATTCCATGCAACTCACAGAGAGTTGGCAGGAGCGCAGAGATCTGGCTTGCCTCGCAAACCCCACCTATTATTGAATACATAAGTCCCATCTGGTAAGTTGAGTGGGCTACAGAATCAACAGCAGCTGAAGGTAATCATCCGGTGATCCAGGTCGGCCTCGTGCAGCTTCTCCTCTGGGTGGGCGTGTGAGCTTCTGGGAGGCTCCCAGTGATATGGAGAGGTGGCAGCGTTCCTGTGCCCCTCTGGCTGCTATGGTCTTAGCAGTGGCACCAGGCTGAGCTCTGCAGGGAGTGAGCCTCAATTCCTCCTGCCAGCCAAGGCCTGGCTCACACGAAGCACTGGCCAAGGTCCCCTCACCTCCTATGGACCCGTCTCGTCTCTGCCTCCTTCTGTCTGGCTTCTGTCCTGGAGAGTCCATCCTGACCGTCAACCATGGGGTCACCTTTTCTGGATCCAGAAGGTCCCACTTCATACCTACCACAGCGTCCAGCACACAGGTAACTGCGGGCTGCTTGGGGATGACCTGGTCCTCATGAGAACACCGCTCCATCCCTTAACCAGGTGGACTGGAGGCTCGGGCCTCTGCCGGTGACGCTTCCCAGAGACACATGTGAAGAGGACTCAAGAGCCCCGCCCCAGGGTTTCCCTCGACTTCTCTGCCCCCACGCTATCCCACCCTTCCCAAAGAGCATGTCTTCTGCAGTCTCCTAGTCTCCAGTGAGCAGGCGTTTCTCCCCTTCCTCTTCCTGACCCTGCCTCTGTTCTAGACGTCTGTGTGTCTCCTGGGCAGGCCTGCTGTTGATACTCTGGAGGGGGGATGGGAACTGGGGCGAGCTCTCTCCCCTACTGCCTCGCTAATGAGGTCAATGGCCTGCCCTTGCCTGCCCGGGGATCTTCATCCTCCTGAGTCACACCTAGAGGTGGCAGCTGAAAGGCTGTGGGAGCCATGAAAACATGATGGCTTAATATTTGTGAAACTGTTGGCCTCATTCAAGTGGTTAAGAGCACGGGCTCTGGAGTTACTCTGGGTTCATTCCCTTGCTCTGTCATTTGCCAGCCCTGTTACCTCAGACAAGCACCTTAACCTCTTCCAGCTTCAGTTTCTCCCTCTATGGGGAAAATGAGGTGCGGAGTAAACGTGCTTAGCACAGTGCCTGCGGCATATGAAGCCAGAGCAATGAGGCTCACTGTCACTGCTATCACTGTGACTTTACCATGATTTCTCCCTCTGCTCCTGTCATCCCCATGCCTGTTTCAGTGCACACATGAGGCTGTGCCCATGGACCCCTGCTCTTTCTCCAGCTGCTTGCGGGGGAGAGCCGAAAGACCCACATGACTGGGATACAGACAAGCAAAAAAGACATTGTATTTAATTTTAATATTTTAATTTTGAGATGTGTAAAGTTATTTCCTTACTTCCTTCCTTTTCTTTCTGTTTCTTTCCTTTCTTTCTTTCCAGAGTTTTGCTCGTTTCCCAGGCTGGAGTGCAATGGTGCAATCTCGTCTCACCACAACCTCCGTCTCCTGGGTTCAAGCCATTCTCCTGCCTCAGCCTCCTAAGTAGCTGGGATTACAGGTGTGCACCACCACACCTGGCTAATTTTGTATTTTTAGTAGAGATAGGATTTCTCCATGTTGGTCAGGCTGGTCTCGAACTCCTGACCTCAGGTGATCCACCCACCTCAGCCTCCCAAAGTGCTGGGATTACAGGCGTGAGCCACCATGCCCGACCAATGTAAAGTAATTTCTAAAAATGTTTGGAAAACATAAAGCACAAATCCAATAAAATCCCATTAACCAATATGATAACTACAGTCATGTGTTGCTTAACAACAGGGACATGTTCTGAGAAATGCATCGTTAGGCAATTTTTTCATTTTGCAAACATCATAGAGTGTGTGCACACAAACCTAGATGGCATAGCTCGCTACACGCCTAGGTTATATGGGGTAGCCTGTTGATC
This sequence comes from Ateles fusciceps, assembly GCA_036589455.1. Classification (NCBI taxonomy): domain Eukaryota; kingdom Metazoa; phylum Chordata; class Mammalia; order Primates; family Atelidae; genus Ateles; species Ateles fusciceps. The sequence continues at coordinate 1,807,320 of JAZHEH010001790.1, read as the reverse complement.
TAGGCTGCAAACCTGTATAGCCTGTTACTATACTGCACACTGTAGGCAATTGTAACACAGTAAGTATTTGTATACCTCAATGTATCTAAATGTGGAAAGCCTACATTAAAAATCGGGCATTCCGATCTTATAGGACCACCATCCTATATGTGGCCCACTGTTAACCCAGACATCACTACGCAGTGCGTAACGATATGCTGTAATATTTATACCACATCTATGCTGGAGTGAGGTTAGCGTAAAACTATAGTCATGAATATTTTCTATCTTGCTATCTAAGCTTTGTATCATTTTAGTGGCTAAATAATATTCTACTGTGTACATATATGCACCAAAATTTATTAGGATTTTTATGATGAAATGACAGAGTTTTTAATAGGTGTTTTATTTTTGCAAATGTCTGTGGAATTTCTCAGAGACTGGTCAATTGGTCATTCCCTGAGACCTTTGTGAAATATCTGAATGTGATAAAAAGAGTTACCACCAGCTGTGCAAGAGGGTGTGTGTATATGTACGAATGGGGGCATGTGGGCTTCGGGAATGTGAGCACACTGGGTGACAGTGGAATCTTCGATGACTTACATGGCAGATTTTGAGGGGAACTGCAAGGACCCACTGCTAGGGTCTGAATATGGCCCCCAAAGTTCATGTACTGGAAAATCAATCCCAAATGCAACAGTGTTGAGAGGTGGGACTTTTAGGAGGGGGAGTTGGTCATGAGTCCGCTGCCCACATGGTTGAATTCATGTCGTTATCATGGGAGTGAGTTACTGAGAGAGTCGGATGTTATAAAAGTGAGTTTGGCACCCTATGGCTCTCTCTTGTGCTCTCTTGCCCTTCTGCTCTCCACCATAGGATGACACAGCAAGAAGGCCCTTGACAGATGCAGACCTCTTGACCTTGGACTTCCCTGCCTCTGGAGCTATAAGAAATAGTCTCTGTTCTTGGTCAGGTGCTGTGGGTCACACCCATCATCCCAGCACTGTGAGAGGCCAAGACAGGGTCATCACTTGAGGTCAGGAGTTCAGCCTGGTCAACATAGTGACACCCTATCTCTACCTGCCAAAAACATTTTTTAAATAAATAGATTTCTGTTCTTTATAAATCAACCATCCTCAGCTATTCTGTTATAGCAGCATAAAATGGACTGAGACACTCACCAGTCTTCAAATAGCTCCTCACCTGCCCTCCATGTTGGTCTTTGAAGGGTTCCCTCCAGGACCACCCCTATGGATCAGGCCTTCATCTTTTCTAGGGCCAGTTGGGAGGTTCCCATTACTGGTTAGCATCTTGTCATCCAGTAACACTAAAGCAGATAGCAGCTTATCAAATTACATGTGAATCGCTTCGTCTCCTGCCCTATGGAGGAGTTAACATCTCCTGCCTGTGTTCTTAGGTAACTCCTCATGTGGCTTGTCACGCTCCCTTAAGAACACCTGGAACCACATCCAGAGATGTTTTCATTCATGGAAGAAATATTGACTGAGCTCCCACTATGCGCCTCGTATTGTTCCAGGAGTGGGAGATAGAGGACTGACCAGTCAGGCAAGATCCAGCTCTCATGAAACTTACCTTTCAATGGGGAAGACACACAGTAAATAAATATCTGACTGTTTCTGATATTGACGCTCTTAGAACCAAATGTGACAGCAAGTGACAGGCAGCAGGGAGGGGACATCAGACGAGGATGACATTTGAACTAAGATCTGAATGATGAGGAGATGGATGTCAAGTGTTCCAGAAAGAGCACATGCTAAGTGCAAAGGCCCTGAGGTGGACACAAGTTTGGTTTGTTCTAGAAACAGAGAGAAAACCAGGGTGATTGGAGAGCAGAGAGCAGGGGACGTGAGAAAGAAAGCAGTGGGAAGTGAAATCAGTGCCTTATGCTGGGCCGGATGCTGCAGAAAGTAGCTTTGATTTTGTTCCAAAACACAGGGGGGAGCCCATAGAGGAATTTAACTGAGCACTGACTTGATGTGTTTTATGTTTTACCTGCATCCTTTGTACGGTCTGTGGGGCAGGGATTGCCTAGGGGCCAGAGGGAAATGCAGGCCAAGTGAGGAGGCGTTTGCTGTGGCCCAGAGAGAAATGGGGGTGGCTTGATTGGGATGGTAGCAATAGAGAGTTGGAGTGGATGGATTCTGGATTTCCTGGAGGTAGAATTTACAGGACTTGTGGACAGATTGGATATGGAATGAGGAATCACGGATGCCTAGTGGGTTTTTGCCTTAATAACTGGGAAATACCCCTAACTCAGCTAAGAAAGAAATGGGTTGGGGTGGAGGGGTCTGGGTGCTTCTGTCTTTGGCATTTTACACTTGAGATTCACATCCAAGCAGAGATGTCAGGTGCGCCACTGAAAATACAAGTCTGGAACTCAGGAGACAGGTTGAGGAGGAAATCTGTTTGAAATCATAAAGCAGCATGTAGAAGGTTTATAAGCCATGGAGCTGGATGAGATCTCCAAAGGATCAAGAGACAGAAGCGAAGGGGAAGAAGGAACCAATGAGAAAGTAGTGTCTGGGAGCCAAGAGACTTTTCCGCATAAACATCCCATCCTGTTATCCTTCTGAGCACAGAGTAGGTGGTCAGTAAATACTCTCAGAAAGTGCAAGCTCTGCTGAGGCTTGTCTGTGCCTTCTCATCCCCCGGCCCTGCTGTGGAGTGCCAGTGCTGCCGGGGTGGCTGGCTGCTGGCCTGAGAACCTAACAGCTCCCCACTCTCTTGCATCTCATGGGAGGCAGCCGCCACCCGCCCCAGGGGGCTCCACCCCACCCCACCCCACCCTTGGCCCCCAGCTCATGCCCTTCCCTCCCAGCAGGGCTCGCCCTACTCTGTGCCGCCCACATGGAGTGAGGCAAGCCCATTCCTACCTCTTCCCCAATTCTGCTGCCTCCCGGCCTAGAGTCTATCCCTTCCCCAACTACCGCCTTTCCAAAACTTGCCCCCAACTCAAGGCTCAGCCCCCCCAAGAGTCCCCACCGGCCTCCATGTTGGTTCTTGATGGCTTTCTTTCAAGACCAGTCCTGTGTGCCACGCCTTCCCCTACTGGGTCGCTGAAGCCCACTGAATGCCTTCATATCTAATCTATCACCATGCCGTGTAGGTTCTGCTCAGAAGTAGCCCCAAGCCCATCACTTCTTCCTTCTCCGCCCGCACCCCACCCTGGCCCAGGTGACCATTTGTTTGCCATCTGAGCTGCCACAACACATCTTCCTGTTCCGGTCCTGCCCAGTTCTTTCCCCACCCAGCAGCCGGATGACCTCATTTCACACCACTTCCCTGCTGAATACCCTTTGGTGGCATGCAATTTCTTAAGATAAAATCCCAAATCCTGACCATGGCTTCCAAGACCTCATGCGCTTCACCTCCCCAGACACCTCTGACCTCATCACTCCTTCCTCACTGTGCCCCAGACACAGGTGCTGAACACGCTGGCCTTTTCCACCCCTCAGGGCGCTGCACGGCTGTACCTTCAGCCTGGGGGTCTCTCCCCCACAGCCCACATGTAGCTACCCCCCAACTTTCCTATAGACTTTATCTTCAAGGCTGTTTCCTCTGGGAGGTCACCCCTGACTTCTTCCCAAATCAGAATCTGTTCCTGCCTTTCATAGCACTCTGTTCTTTTCCTTCCTGATACATATCACAGCTGAAGGTTAGACATTGTTTTCTTTCAAAGCTACGTCACTAGAAGCTTCCCAAGAGCAGGCACCACGTTGATTGTGATACTCAGAACCTGTAGCATGGTGCCTAGCAGTTAGGAGGTGGTCAGAAGTCTCTGTCACCAGTGAACTAAGCTTTCGCTGACTTCCCCAACCGATGCCAACCTTTAGGCTCTTTGCCTTCCAAGTTCACTTACAGTTAGTTCTTTTCAATTTATTTGTCCTGTGACAAAAATTATAACAGCAACCATGACAATTTATTAAGGTCTATGACATGCCAGCTTCTGTGTGCCAGATGTGTATATACAGGGTTGATGTATCTGTAGTATATCATCTTTGCAACAATCCTATGAAATCAGTACTGTTAACCCCATTTTACAGATGAGGAAGGTGAGTTTCAGAGAGAGAGAGAGCGATTACTGACGCTGCCCCAGTAAGTGCCAGAGCCAAGATACAAATTCAGGTCTCTCTGACTGCAGATCTTCAGCTCTTCCCCCATGTCTGTCTTACGGGTCTTGCCCATGAACTTCTGCTGTTGCTGTATGCTTTTTGCCACTGGATTCTTTGGTTTGTGGTTGGTTTTGTTCGTATCCTCCACCGCCATGCTGCAGGTGCTCCCTAAATACCTACCATTTGCGGGGGGTGGGTCCGTCAGCAGGTGGGGAGCCACCCAGGACCAGAGACTCCGTGTTTGCATCAGACTTGCCCCAGGAGATGAGTTCCAGGGCTGGTTCTGAGAAAGGCAGAGTAACCTACGGATGCCCAAAAGCCCACCTTCCCCATGTATTTCTCTCACCAGGCCAGGCTGGCCCTGCCCTGTTCCCCTCCTCCCTGCCTAGTGAACTTCCCACCGTGAGAGCCACTTGCCTCTTAGGCAACAAAGGTGGGCCTGGCCTCCAGAAGGCCTCTCCCACAGCTGCTTCCAGCTGCTGAAGGGGTGAGCAAGCTGTCCTCTGAATCTGAGGCCTGGTGGGATACAGAGTAACAGACTCTCAGAGCTGGGACAGAGCATCAGGATTCCAGAGCCACCCCCTTGCCCAGTGTAGGAATCTCCTCTGTACCTTCCAGGCAATGACCCTTTGCATAATTCCAAGAATGGAAGCTTATTACCTTCCAAGTGACTAAGTTCTTTCTTACACCAAGGTCAAATCAATCCACTCAGAAAGGCCGTATTTCCACCATCAGGTCAGGCACAATATCAGTCTAACCCTTTTCCGTGCTTGACAGCCCTTTTTATACCTGAAGTTGCCTCCCATACTCTACAGTTTCAGGCCCCTGCTGGCCTGGCCTCTAATATCTGCTTCAGTCAAATTTTCAGTGAGCCACGGCTCTGCCCTCTTCCTTTTCCAGTGAGTGGATATTTCACCCAAGGCAAAGAGAAGGATCTGGTTGGTGGACAGATGGCCAGCTGCTTGGGAGGAGAAAGAAAGGGGCTTCCCAGCTCTTGAGAAAAAATTCCTTTCTTGGGTGGGTTTGACCCACTGACTCAGTCTTCAAACTAAGCCTCCTGCTACTCTCAGAGGGTGGGCATGGGTGAAGGTCCTTTGACAGAGCTGACATATATAAATATCTGGTATGGTGGTCGGGGACATAGTAGCCATGAAATAAATGTTGGTTTTCTTTCCTTATCTCTAAATACATTTTTTGCTTTATTTAAAGAGCAACTTTATTTGCAATAATGTTCTTTTTACAAAATTGTTTTTCTGATTATAAGTAGTATGTAATATATATTCATTATAGACATTAGAAAATTTGGAAAATGTAATAAATAAACATTCCCAACAGTAACCAGAAATAATTTATTGAACCCTTCATATATTTCCTTTCAGTCTTTTTAATAGGCATATATATACATAGAAATAAATTTTCTTTATATATACATATATTGATATACATAAAATTAAGCTTGTATTGTAAAACTTGTCATTTCTACATAACAGTGAATAGTGATAATTTTTCTCTGCTGTTAAAAACCAGATTTTGGAAAACGGTTTCCAGTTTCTGATGCTATGATTATTTTGGGTATGCTATGAACCCCAAAAGCCTAGAATATATGTCATTGATATGCCAATTACAATGATTTCTCTCTCCTCCTTGCCAAGTTGGCAGAGAAGTCAAGATTTCCGTCCACATAGCCCAGAGAATTCCCAGGGCCGTTGTCTCCTTCTATAAGACAGACCCCTGTCATTTGTCTGCTGACTGGAGAGTTCACAAAAGCCTCCCTGCTGATTTGCCCAGGCTAAGGAATGCATCTGCCCTGTCAGGAGTAATGAGGAGGGTCCCCCAGCAAAGGGACCTGGTGACCAAGTACCTCTCAATAATGAAACAGCTCTGTCCCTGCACACCCACACAGAGTGAATTCCCACTAAAGAGACCTGTGGTAGCAAAGTGAATAAGCATGAAAGAGTTTCAGTGTTATTTCGGTGCCTTAGGTTCCAATAAGCTAAACCCTAATACTGATTTCAGGACACTGGTCTAAACTTCCCTCTTCTTTAGGGCACATTTCCTATCTGGAACTCCCAGTGTCCTTCCTTGTCTTCTGACCTCAATGGGTCTCTTGTGGGGGCGGTCTGTTTAGTTCATCGTATACACTGCAATATCTTGACTCTTTAATGAGGAGTCTGCGTCCCAACCTTTTTCCCCGTCCCCAGGAGGCTTGTCTGCTTCTGAGTCGGCTCCTGTGTAAATTTATGGATGCAACTGGATTCATAAGGGAGGGTGCTGCCCAGCTCCACCCACCAGTATCCAATGCTGAGATACCACGGATACATTGGTGGGGGCCAGTGGGGTAGGGACACTGCTATTTCCATCCATCAACAACTTTTTTTTTTTCCTTTATCCATCAACAACTTTTAAGCCATATCCCTTGTTAAACCAAACAGGCAAATGACAACAACAAAAATTAACATATTACGGGAATAATACCAAATCAAATATCTTTGAGGATTTGTACAAATGTTTGTGTACAAGAAATTCCTAGAAATACAGTTGTTGAGTCAAAGGCAGCACATGGTTTGTGTATTCATAAGATTGCCAAATTGCCCTCCAAAGAGTTTGCTCTAATCGACATCCCATCACCAACATTTTCCTGACTCTTCCTCACACCCTCACCAACAGTACTTTTATCAGTTTTTATCCTTGCCAGTCTGATAAATGAAACATGGCATCTCTTTGTCGTTTTAATTTAGTCTTTAAATTATGAATGATAATCTTTCACGCAGGCTTATTGCATAGTTCATTGATTCCCAGCCTTTACTGAACATTAGAATCACCAGAGGAGTTTCTAAAAATTCCAGTGCCCAAGTTTTACACCATACCAATTCCATCGACTGTCTGGGAGCCAGGCATCAATACATATTTTTAAAGATCTCCGGATGACTCCAGTGTTCGGCAAAGATCTGGAAGTGCTGACATACACGTGGCTACCATTCATTGCCTGTTCATATCTTTTGTCAGTTTCTGTGTTGTTTGCATTTTAGTACTTATGTGAAAGAGATTTTAGTTTATTGAGAAAATTAACCTTTCATCATAAGTTTAGTAAACATTTTCACAAATTAGTCTTGTATTATTGTGTATGTGCTTTGACATAGAGAAACTTAATATCTGAAAATGGTATAGTCAGAAATATCCATTTGTGTTCCTTTATTGCATCTCTATTTCATATCTCACTTTCTCACTAGTAATGATAAAACAATAACCAGTTAGATGATATTTACATATGGAATTTATTTTAATACAAGGAGATATGGAACTAGCTTATTTTTCCCCCAAATGACAAAATGATTATTTTTTTCAGAAAACTTATTTTTTCAACATAATTTATCAAATAATCCATCCTTCCCTTATTAACTTGTAATGTTATCATTTGCACATGTAAATATCCTGTATACACTTGGATTTGTTTCTGGATGCTCTGGGTCTTAAATACTGTAAGTGTGTGTGTGTGTGTGTGTGTGTGTGTGTGTGTTTTAACTTTTTGTAGAGTGCTGGAGGAGGTCTCACTATGTTGCCCAAACTGGTCTTGAACTCTTGGCCTCAAGCAATCCTCCCACCTTGGCCTCCCAAAGTGCTGGGATTACAGATGGAAGCTACCACAACTGGCCAAGTACTATAACTTTAAAATATATTCACTAGATAGAATTAGTTTTCTTTCCTTAATTTTATCTGTTTTGCAAATTCACTGAACATTTTTTATTTGCATTTTTCTGCATACATTTTACAACTTTTGGTCAAGTTCTCCCAACACTTCTGGTTGGAAATTTAATTGGTTATTGTAGTAAATTAACAAATCAATTTAGGAAGAACTGATCATTTTATTTTTCTCTTTAAGAACAAGGTATGTATCTTCATTTTTCAAGCTGTTTTATGTCTCTTAGGAGAGTTTTATAGCTTTCCACATAGCATCTGTGAATTTCTTATTTATTTTTCCTTAGGTTTATTTATTTTACATTGCTATTTTGTATGTGATCTTGTTTTCTCATGTGGCTATGTTTTTTATAGAAAAATTAATATTTTTAAACTTTTTTATCTTTATAATAATCCATTCTTATATCCTAAATTCCAGTATATGTATATATACATACATATGCAAATTCAAGTATTCATATACATACACATACACATATATATGTATATATGTACACTTGGTTCTATTTGGAGATACTCATTCTATTCTGTTGATCACTCTGCTAATCAGTATACCAGTATCACACCATTAACAAAAGTATTTTTCCATATTGGTACATTCTCTTTACAGTTCTCTTTCCAAGACTGCATAGAATTCAGTCACAGAAATATGCAATCATTTACTAGTACTTCTGCCAATATTGAGCAGATATGTAATTTTCAGTTCTTTACTATCAAAAATTTTAAATGCAATTTTTAAGCAGGTAGCATTTTTCTTCTTCGGTGTGCGTCTCCAAGAGTGTAATTACTTGGGCATAAATAGTCTTGTAGCTTTGGATAACTGCTGCTGTATATTCATAAGTGTTGATGGTAGTTAGATTTGACTATGGTAAGGGAGGGTAAGAGGCTTGAAGGCAGTGGGTGGGGGCAGTGGGTGGAGCCAGTGAAGAGTCAGTCCCAAGAATATGGGTTAGTGAAAGTAAAAGATCTTCAAAAGTTACCCAAAACCCCTAATAATCAGGAAAATGCCTATGAAAACGGCAATGAGAGACCATTTTATATCCATTGGTTTAGCAAAACTCAAAAAGTCAGATGATACCCCTTGGTATAGCCCAATGGGAACACTCATGTGTGGTGCTGGAAGTGTGAATCAGTAACAATTAGTTTGGAGAACACTTTGGTAATATCTAGTAAAATTGGTGATAATATCCCTCATAACCCAGCAATTTATACTCCTAGAAATACAGGCACTAAAGAAACGTGACATGTACAAGAAAGCACACAGTAGCATTGTCCTCCCCCGCTGCCACGCTGGTTTTAAGCCTCTTATTCTCCCTTAGCATAGTCATTCTAAGAAAGCTCACGGTTCCAGTACCGGTCCATGGCCTGTTAGGAACTGGGCCACACAGCAGGAGGCAAGCAGCAGGCTGCTGAGCATTAGTGCCTGAGCTCTGTCTCCCGTCAGGTCAGCGGTGCCATTAGATTCTCATAGGAGCGCAGACCCTATTGTGAACTGCCCATGCAAGGGATCTAGGCTGCACTCTCCTTATGAGAATCCAGTGCCTGCTGATCTGTCACTGTCTCCTACTGATTTTACATATGGTGAGTTGTGTAATTATTCTATGTCATGATATAATAATAATAGAAATAAAGTGCATAATATAAGGCACTTGAATCATCCAGAAACCATCCCTGCCCCCCACCATCCATGGAAAAATTGTCTTCCACAAAACCAGTCCCTCGTACAAAAAGGATGGGGACCACTGATCTAAGATATATCAATACCTTAGAAATTACTCACCAGAATATCACACGTTATAATTTTTTAAAAACGATTTATTTCAGAGATTTTAAAATGGGAAAAATAGGTACCTTGGAATTGAGCAAAAAGTTAGTGTTATGGGGTCTTTGGGGTGTCACTTTTCTGGCAAGAAGCCTGTGACTGGTGGCACTTTGCCCAAGTTTTGCTTGGGTCTGCTGGGTTCATTCTGTCCACTCACCCTGGCAGGTTGCGCTCAGCTCACACTACTGGCCTGGATCGCACCCCTGCCAAGGGAGACTGCATGGAGCAGTGACTGCATGGTGTGAGTAAGAGTGGGGTCTGGCTACGTGCCGGCTGCTGCAGTGAGGTGGGCAGCTCCAGGTGCCAGCTCTCTGTGACGCTGTGGCTAAATCAGGCACACTGCATGCAGCTTCCATAGTTGGCTCCAGGGAATGCCATGGTGCCCAGAAGCTTAGAGATGCCAGGAACCACAGGGCCCGAAGAGGGAGTCACAGACCTGGCTCTGTGAGCTCCCAGGTCTGGGTTCCCTGAAGGGCCACAACTCTTCTCTCCTTCTCTTCCCCCACAACATGGTGAGCAAGGGGCATGTTTCAGCCCTGTTTGTGTTACACCTCTCTCAGCCCTGCCACTGGACAGGTCCTGAGTTCTTGTCCTGTGACCAGGAAGAATGAAGTACACAGATAAGTGGAGGGTGAGCAAGAAGATGAGGTGCTTTATGGAGCAGTAGAACAGCTCAGAGGAGACCCACAGTAGGCAGCTCCTTTCTCAGCCAGGGTGTCCCAACCAGTGGTCAACTCCTGGCTGAGAGGAGGCCCTAGACTGGGAAGTCCTCTCAGCAGCTGGTCTTCCTGATGTCTGCTCTGCTCTGGCTGAGCCCAGGGCTTTGCAGGGGGAGGAAGGGCATGCCAATTAGTCCATGAGCAGCCATGGGTGAGCCTGGAAATGGTACCACAACTTCCCACTCTGGTCTGCGGGACTGGCAGCCTGGCCCAAAGGTGGGACCTCACCAGGGACCAGGTGCCTTCTGCCCAGGAGGCTGCCTGCCTCCTGACGCCATCTATGGAGCCCAGGCTTCTGGCACTGGGGGCACCTACAGGCAGGCACTGAGCTGCCCTCAGCCCCCACTGGGCTTCAACCCCAACCCCATGTTTGTTCGCAGCAGAGGTCGGTAGGGGCTAAAGCAGCAGGGAGCTAGTGTGTCAGCACTGCCCCAAACATGTGCACCCTCAGCCAGGCTGCAACAGCACTGGGCGTGGCCTCATGGTGCTCCAAGATCGAATGGGGACTGACAGCGGGGGAGAAGCCAGGCAACAGGAGCGGGCAATTCTAAGCCTGCAAGGCCGGGACCCCCAAGAGCACACAGAGGCCCAGGTCCACAGCCCTCACTTGGGCCGTTGCCTGCTCCTGCCTCCTGCCAGCTCTGTGGAGCCTGGAGCCTCATCCACGCCGCCTTGCAGCCTGGAGCAGGGGCTCCAGGTCCTGGCTGGTCTTTGGCCCGTGTACAGGGCAGAGGCCACATGGCTACAAGCTCCCTCCCATTGCCCTGGCACCCAGTGATGGCCCAGGGTGGAGTAGATCACAGGCCCCGGCCCAGCCTTTGGGAGTGTCAGTCTTTGCGGTCACCCCAATATGGGGTGGACCTGGGGACGCAGGCCTGAGCAATGCCCTGTAGAGCCTCCTCCTGAGGCACAGGAACGTGGTGCCCTCAGCAGGTGGGAGCAATGGCTGCACTGCTGGCCGGTCCCCCAAAGCAGGCACCGCTCCCACTGCCAGCCCTGGGCCCCAGAGGCACGTCCCCAGTTCCACCTCCCTGGGGCCGGTGCTCTGTGTGCTAGGGCAGCACCGTCTAGGCCCAGTTCCGCCTCCAGCCCCGCGTTGCCCAACCGTGCTACTACCCAGCTGCGCCACTTCTCCACCAGCGGGTGACCTGGCCCAGCCCCAGTGCCGCGGCCCCCAGGAGGGTGGGCTGCAGAGCAGGCTCTCGGCCTCCTCCCCATACCCTCCCTGCAGTGGCCTGTGATGCTTAACTGTCTTTAATACAAAAACATAAGTTGTGGAATAGGTCACAGCTCTGAAAATGAATGAACCAGATCTATTCTTACCAATATAGGTGAATCTTACAAGCCTAATGTAGAGTGGAGAAAAAAACGTGTTTATAGCAGAATGGATATTTGTATGTTATCTAGCTTACACAAAGTTTAAAAACGTGAAATAACACCAAGTATAGCTCAGGAATACACACATACATAGAGAAAGAGTAAAGAAATGCCTAGGAGTGATAGACACGAATTCAGGTTCCTTTTAAAAAGTATTAAACCATATTCATAATGTACAAAATGTATAAGGAATAATAAAATGAATACCCATGAATCCACTATTCAGCTTAAAAAATCACATTGGTGACAGAGGCAAAGCCCCCCGTGTGCCCCTTACCCAGTCACTTCCCCTCTTGCTCTTCCTACGGATAGTTTTTAACGTAGAGTTAACCTGAAGCCCGAGTGCTGAGCTCATTTGCCAGTTCTTATCCTGACTTGCATAGGACATGATCTGCATTTCCTGTGGCTGGTTTGCCACATCTCCCCGGGCCTGTCCCATCCTGTCTGCCTTTCCCTGCCTTCAACTCAGCCTTACTTGCTGGGAGAGAATGGTTGCCTGTCCCAACCCCAGCGGGGAACAGGGGGTGAGTTTCCACTCCCTAGGCCCTAGGCATGGACAGTAACCAACACTCTTTCCCTGTGCCAGTTTACAGGTGTTGAAATGCAATGTTTCAGGTACTGGTTGCTCCTCCCATGACTAGGAGAGGCTTTCCATCTGCAGGGGATGTCACCAAGGCAGTAAGGTATGTGAGTGGTGGGTGGATGTATGACAGTGTTGACTTCCAGTCAAGGAATAAATGAGAGATCAGAGCAGATCCGGGAAATGAGGTGAGAAGAACGGGAGTTGAGAGAAGGAGCTGGGAAGACCTCGTGCCCCATGATCCCCAGAAGAGGGCTCCTGAAGGCAAATGCTCAGACATGTGCCTCCCGCCCTAGATGTGCCCTGGAGGAGGAAGTGCCCTAATTTAAATGCAGAAGGGACTCAGTCCAGGGGACAGTGAAAGGCACCAGCCTCTGTGATCTGTGATCCCCTGCATAGAGCCCAGAGTAGAGCCTTCCCACAGATGTGGCAGCCAGGCGGATCAGGAGTCTGTGTGCCTACAAGTGCCACAGTAACTAAAGATGAATTCAAATAAGCGTAAGCAAATAAAAAGCCTTTATTGCTCATGTAACTGGGAAGTCCAAGGGGCATATAGGCTTCAGGCATAGCTGGATCTAGCAGTCCAGATCATGTCCTCAGAACTTTGTCTTTTTCTCTCCCCTCCTCTCAACTTTTTTAAGGCTGAGTCCTTCCACATGGTGACAAAGATGGCCACCAGTAACTCAAAGCTGACCTCTTCCTCTCTTTCTCACCATTCATATAATCCTTAAAAGGAGGAGGCCGAAGAGGCGGAGGCAGAGGAGGAGATTTAATTGTTTCTGAACCAATCACTGAGTCTAAGAGGATGGGAATGGCACTGGCCAGACTGGGAAGGGCCCACCTTTGAGAAAGCAGGATGATTCCGTGTGATAACGGCTCCGTAAGATCACAAAGGAAAAAGGTGCTCTCCTATCAGAGGCAGGGGAAAGGGACTCTAGGGGTGGTATGTCCACTATACTGGCATCCCATGTACAGACACAGCCAATCCTCAACCCTTCACTGGCTTATGTACTCAGAATCAGCACATACAGATTTCTTCATAGTCTCCAAAATAAAATCAGAAAGTAATCAAATTATTTTGCCTCAAATAGTTACAAAGCCTAGGAGTACTCTGGGTCTGGCATACTTGCTATGCCTCTGCTTCCAAAAATACTTTCAAGGGAAATTAGAAATAAGTGATCTGGTCATCCCAGTTTGCCTGGAACTTTCCAGTTTTAGCACTAAAAGTCCCAAGTCCCAAAAATCCCTTTAGTCCTGGGCAAACCAGGATGTTTGTTACTTTCAAATGAGTCTTTGGTTTTTGTCGACAGCAGAGAGTTGCTGAGGGCGACAGGCCTGGTACGACGGGGGGGGTCAGATCTACACTCTTGGAGCCCAGAGTCCTTCGCTCTGAATTTCTACATCACTGAAAAGACTTGAACTCCCCCACTTCCACTCCACCCAATCCCTACAAATACATTTGCACAGAGGGAAACAGCAGTTGAAAGAGGCGAAGCGTCATTTGCACCTTGGCAAGGGGTCTCTGCCTTGCTGCCAGCTCCCCTGCACAGGACAGGAGGCCTGAGCCCAGCCCCACCAGGACCCACTCCGCCCAGGGGCAGGGGCCCAGGTAGCAGCAGGAAGCTGCTTTCACAGGCTTCCGGGAGGGAGCAGGAAGAGGGTTCCAGGTGGTGGCTCTGTCCCTCTCCTGTTCCTCACAGACTAGAAGACCCTCTTCTGCCTTTGGTGCTTGATCACCCATGTGTTCAGCCTCACCCAGGCACTGCCTAGATGACAGAAACCACGACTGCAGAGTCACCCCAAAGGACCCGCCCCTCCCAACCCACCCACCCAGGATGCCCTTTGCCCCAGTGCTGCCTCCTCCAGGTGCCCAGCATCTCACCACGCCATCCCTGGGAGCCCACCAGTCACCAACCAGACAGAGTGCAGAGGCTGGGCAGGGCCCTTCCCAATACCCTCATGGTGTCACAAGGACCAGCTCAGCCACTACTCTATTTCCTCAGTGAAAATTCTTTCACTCAAACCTTAAAACCAACTACATGGCACTGAAAAAATCCTCAGGGTATTTTGCTTTTACCGGCTACAAAACTTGTGCTGATTTTATGTCTGGCAGGTAAAGCAGGGCCGAGGCTCATCGGGACAGCCAGAAATGGGGCTCCAGGGCCACATGCCCAGCCCCACAGGGCTGCTGACTTTAATCTAGCTCGGTGCAACTGGAATTTATACTTCAGCAAGACCTCTGGGGCCTTCTTCCTCCTAAAGGTCAAGGCAAGAACACATGAGCTTCCCCCTCTCAGGTACTCTCACACAGCACACACACTCACGTGACATATTCACATGGCACACCCACACAACACACTCGCACACTCATAGCACACACCACTCAGACACACTGTTCTCTCTCACACACACACACTTCACACACACACACACACACACACACGCAGTGGGGGAGACGAGGGGAGCCCCCTGCCCTGGATCCTGACAAGGACAGGCCACAAGCTGTTTTCACATAACCCCAATACCCTCCCCAAAAGATCTCAGTCCCCTCCCTAAATATCAGCCTATTTTTAGTTACTTTAAGCTCTTTCCTGGCTGTGTTCCTCCTTTCTGACATCAAACACAATTTTTAGGCTGGTGTCTTACCCACACTTCTCCCACCTTATTCTCTGTACTCAAGCATGGCATAACCTCACCGGACAGCAAGGGACAAACCAGACCCCAGAAGTCAGCAATAAGAAAGGCCTCTGAGGCCACTTGGTTGGATGGTCCACACCATGGCTGCCTCTCAGACTCATCTGAGATGGTGAAAATATACAGAAGGCTCCCAGCTGCCCATTCTGCCCACCCCCACACTGCCTTTCTAAATGCCAATGAACACTGGCCTAAAGCCAGTAGGAGCAGAGGCCTTCCTCGGCCATGCTGTCCCTGTCAAATTCAAGATGTGATCTGAAGGCATCTCCTGCTTGTGTCCCTCCCAGGCCTAACACTGCCCTTCTGCCTCCCATTCCCTGTGGAATGGTGGGCAGGGACCCTTGGCTGAGGGGTTTGAACCAAATGGAGTCCATGGGGGATTATTTTTCTCTGTTAGAACTTGGCTGGAAACCACTTCAGTCAAAACATAGAGCACCAGTGAATGGGGTAGTGTATTAGTCCATTTTGCATTGTATAAAGGAATATCTGAGACTGGGTAATTTACAAAGAAAAGAGGTTCTGCAGGCTGTACAAGCATGACTCCAGCATCTGCTTGGCTTCTGGTGAGACCTCAGGAAGCTTTTACTCGTGGCAGAAGGCTAAGGGGGGAGCAGGCATGTTGCGTGGCAAGAGAGAAAACAAGGAGGTGGTGGGAGGGCAACTCTTTTTTTAACGACTAGATCTCGTGTGAACTCAGAGTGAGAACTCACCCATTACCACCAGAAGGCACCAAGCGATTCATAAGAAATCCATCCCCGTGACCCAAGTACTTCCCACTAGGCCCCACTGCCAACATTGGGGATCACGTTCAACATTTTGGAGCCAAGCATCCAAATGACATCAGGTAGACTAGAACCATCTGACATAGTTCTTAAGACAGTAGAACTGAGAGAAACCCAGCCTTGCTAAATTACTGCAGGGCTGCTGGGAGTCTCCCAGAGGTGCCCTGGCTCGCGAGCTGATGTCAAGAAGCTTGGCAGGGTCTAGTAGCGGGTGCTGGTCAGCCGGCCTTGGACCAAGCAAACATGAGCGCTGCCTGTTACAACTACCCTTCTAAGGGAGAACCCGGGAGCATGGCAGGAGAGGACTGTGGGATGGAGGAGGGAAAAGGGAAGCCAACAGGAGAAAGGGGAGGATGAAGGGAGAGGAAGAGAGGAAAATGTGAGGAAGAAAAAATGGGAATGTGCCCAAGAGAGAAGCCTCTGTGCAGGAGGCTGGGATTTTCAGAGGAGCCAAGTTATGGCATCACTCTGTAAAAACATCAATCAGCCCCAGTCATTTCATGTCTGGGGATTCAGGCCAAGAAAAATGAAAATGTATACTTACAAAAAAAAAACTGTGTGCAAATGTTTACAGCAGCTTTATTTATGATAGCTAAACATGAAGGAAAAAAACGTTGGCCCCATGGGAGTACGTCGCCTATGAATGCTGCTGCTGTGGTTGTGAGCAGGGGGGTGCGGTGGCTCATACCTGTAATCCCAGCACTGCGGGAGGAAGAGGCAAGTGGATTTCTTGAGCCCAGACTCAAGACCAGCCTGGGCAACATAATGAGACCCTGACTCTACCAAAAAAAAATTTTAATTAGCTGGTTTTGGTGGCGGATGCCTGTGGTCCCAGCTACCCGGGAGGCTGAGGTGAGAGGATCACTAGAGCCAGGGAAGTCAAGGATTGTGCAATGAGCCGTGATTGTGCCACTGTACTCCAGCCTGGACAACAGAGCAACACTCTGTCTCAGAAAGAAGACAGAAGAGAAAGAATGTTGCCCTTCAACTGATGAATGGGTAGACAAATTGTAATAATTTTACAACAGAATACTGCACTGCAATGAAAAAGTAAACTCTCGTTACACCCAAAAACCTGGATAATCTCAAAAATCTTATGCTAAGTGAAAGGGGCCACACACAAAAGAGCAAACACTGCGTGATTCCGTTTATGTGAAACTCCAGAACAGACGCACCGAGTCTACAGCAGCAGAAGGCAGATGAGTGGTTACCTGGGGCCAAGGGGGAAGCAGAAGGCTGGGTGTGGTGGATCACGCCTGTTACCCCAGCATTTTGGGTGGATCACCTGAGGTTGGGAGTTTAACACTAGCTTTGCCAACATGGTGAAACCCCATCTCTACAAAAAATACAAAAATCAGCCAGGCATGGCGGCTCACTCCTGTCATCCTAGCTACTCAGGAGGCTCAGGCAGGAGAAGTTGCTTGAACCTGGGAAGTGTAGATTGCAGTGAGCAGAGATCTCACCACTGTACTCCATCTTGGGCAACAGAGTGAGACTCTGTCTCAAAAAATAATAAGTAAATAAAAATAAATAAATAGAAACACAATACAGAATCTGTTTTCCAGGTCACAGCTTTCTTGGGATGTATGTGTTTCCTGAGAGGCAGTGTGCATGGTGGTTAAATCCAGACTAGTGCCACAGGTTGACCCTGAGCAAGGTTCTCATCTTCTGTCTCAATTCTGCTTCTTTAAAATGATATAATAATAGTTTCTTCACAGACAACATAAAACCCTTAGACCAGCCCCTGCTACTTTGTAAACATTCAATAAATGAGAGTTACTTTGCTCCTGTTGACATTTGTGTGATGTGTGTGAATGTGTCATAACTAATGTAGCCATTTCTTTACTAATGGGGACTAGGTATTTCCAGGTGACAAGACAGGCAATGCCCATGCCCTGAAAAGGGTTACAGGCTGGTGGAAAAAGGCAAAAAGAATAAGAAAACAAGGCTGGTGAACATATGATAAGTTATGTTAATAGAGAAACCCAGAAGCAAGTAGGTAGATGAGAGGTACACACATTATGGAGGGTGGCCCCAGAGGGCTGCTACAGAAAATGACATTTGAGCAGAGCTGTGATGAATGAGACAGAGCAGCTATGAACAGAGTGGGAATCAAGAACTTCAGGCAAAATTCCCGACATGGGAAGGAGCCTGGGCATGAAGGGCCAGTGTAGCTGCAGCTTGAGTGTGAAGGAAAAAGTAGAATAAATGTGAGCAGCCCAACCACACAGACCTTCAGAGATGTGGCAAGAAGTCAGCCACCAGAAGGGAGAGGCAGGCTTTAATCCGACCAGTCACGTAATCTCGCATATGTTTTCAGGAGATCACTCTTACTCTTTAGTAGAAAGTGGCTTACAGGAAGGCAAAAGCAGAAGCAAGGAGACCCGTTAGGCTATGCAGGAATTAAGTGGAGATAATGGCTTAGATAAGAGCAGTGACAGGGACATCTGGGAAAAACTGGAGGGAAAAAATGTACCTCACCTGAGGTGCAGAGGACTCCAAGACATGGCCCAATATCCTCGCTGGTCCCTGGGCGGCCCTCCCAGCTTTCTTGATTGCTATTTCCCTAAACCCACAAAAGCTTCCCCATCCCCTCCCAGCAGAAAGGCAATCATTTTATCCTGTTCAATGTGTATTTTATTTGAATATATTCCCTAGCCATATTGAAGTTGTTGTGGATGTCCTTGATAGATTTTCCAGTGTTTCCTACCTCTTCCTATCAACACTGAGTGTCCCAGACCCATCGTGCTGCTCCGTGTGCATCTCATGTGTTGCTTTGAACTACTGCGTCACGTTCCAGGCTGTGCATCCTTCGCTCCCCATTCAGGCTTCCTGCAATGCTCGCATGGGCTGCTTCGGCATTGCTGATACTATAAGTGATGTGGAGCAAATGCCCTCGTACACGTCTTTCTTTTGTTTTCTTTTTGAGATGGAGTCTCACCTTGTCGCCCAGGCTGGAGTGCAGTAGCGTGATCTCGGCTCACTGCAACCTCCATCTCCTGAGTTCAAGAAATTCTTCTGCCTCAACCTCCTGAGTAGCTGGGATTCTAGGCACCCACCACCACGCCCAGCTAATTTTTGTATTTTTAGTAGAGATGGGGGTTTCACCATCTTGGCCAGGCTGGTCTCGAACTCCTGATCTCAAATGATCCTCCCACCTTGGCCTCCCAAAGTGCTGGGATTACAGGTGTGAGCCACCGCACCGGCCCTCATACATACCTTTCTATATCCAAGTCAGAATTGCTGTCTGACCTTCTTACTTTGACTAAGTGGTGACAGTGCCTCACTGACCTGGCAGCCTCCTCTTCCACAGCAGGGCACGATAGTGACTCTTTCCCACAACCCCACCAACACTTGCCATTATCCAGCTTTCTCAATGTTTTCCAATTTAGTAGATGTAGTAAAATCTAATTTTCATTTTTCTTTGCATTTTTGATGAATTTCCATTTCCCTGGTTTTTCCCGGTGTTGATCTTTTATAGCCTGCCTTTTTATGTGATATTAAATGGGAATGCTATCTTCTTTTACTCTATATAATAAGTCACTTTTGCCATGTCACTCGTTAAACAGTTTGCTTTTTCCCATTGACTTGTGGTGTTAATTTTATCATCTATTAAGTTCCCTTGAAAAGCAGGAGTCTGTCTCTGATCCCTCCGTTTTTTCCCATTGGCCCTATTCTTGTGCCAACAATATACTGTTTGTATTAGTATGGCTTTGTAATTTATCTTAGTATCTGGTAGGGTAAGATTTTCCTCTCTATCTTTTTTTTAAAGGTGATCTTGTTACCCATGGATATTTATTAAGAGGGGGAAATGTGAGCTATACTGTAGAGGTCAAACTCTGCTTATGGCAACTTTTGCTTTACCAAAGTTTTAACTTTCTGTATATTCAAATCCGGCAGTATTCCCCTATTGGCTTCTAGGTTTTATTCCTTATTTAGGAAGATTTTCCTCCACCCAATATTATATAAATGTACTCTCATATTTTATTTTAAAGCATTTATAGTTTTATTATAATGGTTAGATATTTAAGCTATCTGGAATTTATTTTTGTGAAGTTATGAAGTGAGGATCTAATTGGATTTTATTCCAAACGGTAAGCTGCTTTTTCCAAGAATGAACAGTCCATCCTTTCTGACAGACAGGAGCACCGTCATCTCGGACAAACACTACCACTTCTAGTTCCAGCTCCCTTTCTAGCCTCATGCATTTCAAGGAAACCACTTCTCTTCTAACTACAAGCAGCCATAAAGAGCAGATAGTAAAATACAGATGAGACAGCTTGGACACAGAGGGAGGTGGGGGAAAGTCTTTTGGGTAACTGCCAAAGTTCACCCTCATACAACGGGCCCCAGTAAAACAGTGGCCTTAATAAGTACTTTCCTTTCCCTTCAGGTGCACTAAGATAGGGAAGCTAAAAGCAGCTGTAGAAAGATGTATGGGGACAGACACACAACTCTCCCTTTCAGATAAGCACAAGAAAGAGACATAGAAGCAGTCCAAGCCTCTGATAAACTCTCCCACCCTGAATCCTTAAAAACTCTTAGTCTGTAAGAGAGCATGCCTCTCACCTAACTTGGCCAGAGCCCCTCTCAGGTTTGTTTTCTCTAAAATAAACCTGTCTCGACTGGCAAGCCACCTTTCATTTTTCTTTCCTCTTTCTTTAATTCTTACACTTTCACCACTGATTTCACATACTTCCTTTGTTGGATGCTAAAATTCCATATATACATAGAGCGGCTCCTGGGCCCCACCTGGTTTATGGAAGGTATTGGAATCCAGAGTTTATTGGCAAAGACTGGAAAAGCATTAGGTGCATTTCAGCAGAAGAACCAGAGGTTGAAGGGGTGTTTCTGAAGCTCGCAGGCTGCAGGAGGCAGAGAGGAAGCTGGAGACAGGTGCTGCTGGCAAGAGGTGGGGAAGGAAGGGACAGGCCCCTGAGGCCCCTGGAAAGAGGACAGTGAGGAGTCATCCTTGCTAGGCCCACAGGGGAGTGGCATCCACTAGGATTCTGGGAGGAATGTGCTTTTCAGTATTGGGTTACCTGAGGCCAAGAGGCTGCTAGCAGAGGCAGCACGTGGTCACCCCAGCTGAAGTGCCAGTTAACAAGCCTGGTGACAGGGCTGGAGTCAGAGGCCTCAGCACACACAGCAGCAAGGCTGGGCCCAAGTAGGCCAGGCCAGGGGATCTGAGAATCCTGGGGCTCCCTGTTCATCAGTGCTGGGTGGAAAGGGACTATTCCTTCCCCTTGTCACAGAGACAGGTTCAGAATTTCCACACGGAAGGAGCTCTGGCAGAAGGGGACTTGACTTGGAGCAGCAGTTGTATATACCAAGATCATTGTTTTGGCACACACCCCTGGCGTGGGGGACATTGCCGTTTTCCTGACACTCCTTACTCACCATCCCAGCCCACTTCCACCTACCCCAGTCCTCTGCTCTCCTCCCATTCCACTTAGAACCCACATTGGACAATTTACCCTTTAATTTTGCCCCTGCTCTTCCCCTTTCTAGATTATACATTCATGGTTTTATTCCAGACCCCACTGGAGTGGTCACTACAGAGATGGGCACCCAGCAGGTGGTTGGCAAATACTTTCTGGTAGATTGGTCCACTTAGTTCAAGGTGACACTGGCTCCCACCTGGAACAGAGGCACCAGGAAGGGCGTGGGGGAAGAAACTTTCACGGACCTCCCATCAGCCCCTATTCAATTTGATTTAATTCAACCAAAATGAGTTGAGACCCTGCTTTCGAGGAGTTGATAGACAGTGAGGAAGCATAAGGGGTTGGAGACCTAGATTTTCCACACATCATGTGGAATGGATGAGGGTGGAGTGGGGGTTTGTGGCTGGGCTTCTTCAGTGAGTAGAGACCAAATCACAGGCCCTGTGTTTGGGGCTCACCCTGGGCCTATTTGATTGGGAAGGGTAGGGGAGTGAAGGGATGGGGAGACAGATGGGACCCTATGACTTTCAGGACTGTGTAGTGCTGTGAGTTGGGTTGCCACAAAAGTTCCTGGACTTAGCTTGTACAGTCTGTTCTGGCCTTATGTCTCCACTAACTTCTCACCCTATTTCCCCCTGTCCCAGATGGTTCACACCTCATCTCGTCATGGATCCCTTGTTTCAACATCAATCAGCCTTGCCTTCTTCAATTTCAGCTCTCCTGCTCAAAAACCATCCATAGCCCCCTACTGCTTAGAGGGGGAAGTCCAGGTTTAAAGTATGGCCTTTTAGGGTCATGATTGTTGGATCCTAATCTAGTGCTTTTATGGAACTAAGGGTGACATCTCAACGCAGGGCAGACTGGGTCCGAATGCAAGGCTAGAACCCCGTTTGTGGTGTCTGTGGAACCTCTTCGCGTGCCTGGCCCTCCAGAGAGCAGAGGGGCCTTTCCCTGGTGTTTTCCAGATTTGTTCTTTCACAAAGTCTCCTTCTTTCTGCCCAATTTCTACCACCCCTGTGTTCCACTATCTACCCTATGTATCTCCTCCCATACACCTCATTGCACAGACACCAGACCACCTGCATACCTAAGCGTGCCTTGCTTTCTGGCCTCCCTGCCCGTGTTCATGCTGTTCCTTCCTCCTAGGATGGCTTTTTCTTCCTTCTAGTGGTCCCTAGGCTCAATCACTGTTGAAATCCCACCCCCTCGTCTAAAGCCCAATTCAGATGTCACCTCCTCTATGAGGCCTTTTCAGATCCACTATTTTCATCTCCAGCTGGAATTCATTTTCCAACCTCTGTGTTTCCTAGCCAGTTCTTAGTTGTGTGGCAGAGCTCTGTAAACCAGGGGCCCCCAACCCCCGGCCATAGACCAGCGCTAGTTCACAGCCTGTTCCAACCGGGCCGCACAGCACGTGATAAACGGTGGACGAGTGAGCGAAGCTTTGTCTGTATCTACTCCCCGTTCCCCATCACTTGTATTACCGCCCGAGCTCTACCTTCCGTCACATCAGCAGGGGCATGAGATTCTCATAGGAGAGCAAACCCTACTGTGAACTGTACACACAAGGGATCTAGGTTGCGTGCTCCTTGTGAAAATCTGACACCTGATGATCTGTCACTGTCTCCCATCACCCCAAGATGGGACCATCTAGTTTCAGGAAAACAAAGTCGGGGCTCCCACTGATTCTACATTATGGTGAGCTGTATATTTATTTCATTATATAAGACAATGTAATAATAATAGAAATAAAGTGCACAATAAATGTAAGGCACTTGAAGCATCCCACAACCATCCCCCCTCAACCTGGTCCATAGGAAAACTGTTTTCCATGAAACCAGTCACTGGCACTGAAAAGTTTGGGACTGCTACTGTGAACCATGGATCTTCACAAACACAAAGGATTTATATTGATCTTTCTAAGACGCCCCCTCTCACCATAGGGAAACTTGGATCTCTGAGCCTTTGAAGGGTTGGATGCATCTGGCTCTCCAGCCAGACTGTCAGCAACTTCAAGCTTAGGATTTCCTCTCTTAGTAAGATGTATACAGCAGGTGCTTACTAGGTACATGAACTAAATGGAATTTGTGGAGTCTGCTGAGGAATGTGGTGCTGAGTCTCTGTCCTTGGCAGAGGAGGGGGAGGGCAGGGCAAGGAAGGAAACTGGGAGAGCAGCAGGCTAAGGCCCCTCCACTCTCTGGAGAGCCAGGCACGTGAAGAGGTCCCAGAGGTACCTCCAACCAGGTGCCATCCTGTGTTCAGGCCCAGTCTATCCCGTGTTCAGATCTCATCCTCAATTCCAAAAAAGCACTTCTGTCTATGGGCCAGAAAAGCCGGTTGTGGGGCCCCAGGCAATAGCTCAGGCAGGAAACTCCCATTGTATACAGTCAGGCAGCAGAGCAGGCAAAGCCACCCTTGTCAGGCCCCGGTGTGAACCACCAGGCTAGAGATAGGAATCATCTGGGTGGGGCAGGTGCATCCTCCAAGCTGTCCTGAGACCAGGCAGGGGTTGGACACGCCCTCTGTCCACCAGGAGGGAGGACAGGGGGCAGTTGCCCTGGACCCTCTTCTCATGGAGTATTGGGCAATTGCTTTCTTTCTTCACCCTGTAACTTTGGGAGCTCGGATCCTGGTCTCTGTTGGAGCTGTGGTCAGGGACCCTGTGAAGCTTCACCAAGCCATGACACTGAAGTGGTGTTCGGAGTGAGGGTCCCGTCTTCCTAGAGGAATATCTATGAGCCATGACCTCTGTGACCTGAAGAGATAGAGATTTCCTAAATTATGGCAGGGCTAGTCCTACAGTCGCGTGCGTTCAGTGTCCTCTTCTTGCCACCCTCTATGCCCTCAAAGGCCTGGTCATTCTGAGTGGCTGGGGCTACAGACTGCTGACCCCAAGGGCCAGAGCCCTGTGGGTCCCTGTATTTCTGTGACCAGAAGACCTGTGATTTCCTTGATACTGAGAGATCTAGGCCCAAGTACCCTATCTGTCTACACACCCAGACCACTCCCAGGGCAATCCCAGTCACTGCCAAGCTGCAGCCTGGAGGGTGGAGTTCTGAGTCAGAGTATAAGTTCCTGATCTTTCTGCCCAGCTGGAAAGCCGCCGCGATGCTCCTGAGGCAGATACCTGCCTGGGTCTCCCACTCCCTGACAGACCCATGCCAAGCAGAAGACAGCAGGCCCTTGCCCACCTGTGCCTTGAAGGTGAGGGAGGGGTGCTCGGTGGCTGGGGCCAGAGGCTGAGGGCCAGTGAGGCATGGCCAGGCAGCGAGGGGCAGGGGTGGGGGAGCCGAGGACAAGAGACAGGCCTCAGGGAGGGCTGGTGGGTGTTGGGTGTCCCAGGGACCTGAGCTCAGGGAGCCTCATCCTAAAACCTGGGGGAAGCAGTTTAGCCCATCTGGGGCCAGGGCTCCTGGGTGGGTGGCCTAGCTGAAAGTACCCTCAAGCTTTTCAAGGCACCATGCAGTGGCTTGGGGCCATCCTGGGGCCAGGCCAGCACCCAGGGTAGATAGTATGCCAGAGGGATCCACGTTTGGCCTGCCCTAATGGCAAGCAGGTATTAGACTTGCAAACATCCTAAGCTTCTACGCTCTGCAAGAGTATGGTATAGTGTATGGTGAGAATTGGTGGCATTGTCAATCTGTTGCCATCAGCCACAGAGCTGCCCACCTGGGTTTATAGTCAAGGCTCCTGGGTCCAACCAACTCTTCACAGCCTCACAGGGAGACCTCTGGGTTCATGAATCAGGTTGCCAGGGCTCTAAACCAGCCCTGCCTCAGTTTCCCCAACTAGGCAATAGGGAGATGGCCTCAATGCTTCAATCTGCTGTAGGCTTCCCTTGGGAAGGATCATTAGCTGGCTCCTGGAGGGGGAGCATTTCTTTCTCATCACCCTCCCCAGGGCGTCCTCCCTGGCTCCTATCAAATCATTGAATGACATGAGTGATGCCCTGAAAGTCCCTTGTCCCTTGGTGGAGGAGATGGAGACCCTGGAGCTCCATGCCAGATGGTGGCCAGTGCCCCCGCTGTGAAGGCCAGGTAGACACTGCCTCCTGGGCTGTGCCCCAGTTTCCCTGTAGTACTTGGGTGGCTGGAAGGGCCTCTGGCCAGCAATTGTTCCTGCCAATCTTTTTGATCCTCCAAGATCTTGGGCTAGGAGAGATCTTCTACAGAGTGACAGAGCTTACCTCAAAGAGGGCAGTGAAACAGCTGACAGCCCAGGATCCCAAGTGTGGCTTCAGGAGCCTCTCCATGAGCTGCGCCTGTCCCTGTCAGCCCTGGCAGGTCCATGTTGGTACCAGGATTTCTTGCCCTGACCATTCAACTAGCCTGGTGATAAAAAGGAAAACAGCCATAGTAGCTCCTCCCAGGTGACCCTTAGTCTGGGATATTGCTCAGAGTGGCTGGGACATGTATTAGGGTCCCATGATGTCCCCTCCCAATGATATCCTTAAGAGAAGGCCCACACATTCTGGAAGACAGCATGAGGCTGGGCTAACTCTGACACAGGTATTGCAAGGAACTGAAGGGTACACCCAGCTCTCTAGGGAGGAGGAGGCGGCATCATCCACCTGCCCTGACCTGAGAAGTCCTGGGGAGGAAGTTCCTGCAGGCTCCACAGGAGCCATCTCCCCCTCTCTCCAGGCTCCCCAGAACTCACGGGATGGTTTGCTGAGGGCATGTGGGGCTCAGGGATGGGCATCAGACCCACCACTTCTGAAACGTGGTTGTCAGACCCTTCCTCAGAGCCCACTCCCACCCAGGTGCCTGACCCTGGGAGCCCTTCTGTAATTAAGTATTCTTTTGACTGATTTGTGGTAATAGCTAGATTCTTGGGGTGTAGAAAGAGCTCCAATTTGGAAACTGAGGCTTTTCCTCCTGTCTCTGCTACTGATGAGTCTAGTACATGACCCAGAGCAAGCTGCTGGCCGGTGCTGTACATTCCTGGTGAGGGCCGGGTGGATGGAGTGCATGAGCCCTGGAGACCTGCACCGAGTCCTGGCTCTGCCACCTCCGGGCTGTGTGCGCCTGTGTGAGATGTAACCTCTCTAAACTCCACCTTCCCCTCTATAAAGCAGGGATGATGATGCCTTCCTCGGTGGTGGTTGGAGAGTTAGATAAGAGCATCTGCCCAGCACCTAGAGCACAGTCCAGCTGGGCCTGCCACAGCAGAGTCTTACATTTTGTTCCCCACCCTGACCCCCGCCAAAGGTCATATCTATCAAATTAGGGCTGGGAAGGGGCAACATTGGATTGCATCATAGCCAATCCTGAGATTCAAGGGGCTGCCTCTTTTCCACACCAGCTGGCAAGGTCCCCCAGTCCCCCGTAGGTCCCCAGGGGGCAGTGGAGTCCTGGCAAGATCAACCCCGGAGTCCTGGCAAGATCAACCCCAAAGTCCAGGCTGGGGAGTGGGCTGGGGCCATGTGTCTGTAGCATGAGCAGCGAGGCCCTCTCTCTCCCCTGGCGTCCCAGAAATATGCTGTCCAGCCTGTCCTCCCTGGCCCAGCTGTACTGGCTGTCAAAGTGGTAAAATATACCGCTATACTGTTTCCCAAACAGTCCCTGCTTTGAGCTCCAAGTCCCCGAGTGCTTCCTGGTCCCTACCCCAGGGCCCTTCCAGTACCCCCATGAAGGATGAATGCCTGTCCCTTCTCCAGGGCTGCAGCCCCGCTGGCTTGGTGCCTGATCACGTCTGTTGTGAAATATTTTGACTCTTCACCTTGATACCCAATCCCAGCCAGGGCATCCTGTTCTAGGGACGAGTTGTCTGAGTCTTAAAGCTTTGGCCCTTACCGCACCATGAGCAACCCTGTAAACTTGGGTTCTGCAGCCTCCCGGGTTTCTGGTTCCCACGTGCACAGTCACAGATGCTGTCCTTTGTTCCACTGCATCTTTCCACTGTAGATTAATTGCCTCCAGGACATGAATTTTTGCTCATCTCTAGCAATACCGATCAAGCAGATTATATCAGAAGCAAAATAGGTACATTTATTGCAACCCAAGAAGGCCATTCCTCATAGACCTGGTTCCCGGAATGCATCTGTGCCCCTTATCATATTTCTAAGTCCCATATTCCTGCTGCCTTCCTCCAAGCATGGCCCCATTGGGATGCCTCTCAAACCCCCTTGCCAGTCCCATTTCTGTGCTGGCAAAACGTGGTTGTCTCCTGCAAACTGGGTCTCTCCTGTGAGCTGGAGGGTGGTGATCTGAGGCTCAAGTGGAGCAATCTGTGGCTACTGAAAAATGGGAACTTCTCCAAGGACCTTATGGCTCTGATGTGGTCTAGATGTTTAAAAAGAGAGGGAGATCAGGGCTGGGCGTGGTGGCTTATGCTTATAATCCTAGCATTTTGGGAGGCCGAGGTGGGTGGATCACGAGGTCAGCAGTTCGAGACCAGCCTGGCCAACACAGTGAAACCTCATCTCTACCAAAAATACAAAAATTAGATGGGCATGGTAGCGGGGTGCCTATAATTCCAGCTACTTGGGAGGCTGAGGCAGGAGAATCGCTTGAACCCGGGAGGTGGAGGTTGCATTGAGCCAAGATCATGCCACTGCACTCCAGCCCGGGTGACAGAGGGAGACTCTGTCTCAAAAAAAAAAAAAAAAGAGAGAGAGGGAGATCCTAGAATGTGTTGGTAGGAGCACAGCCAGTAAGAGTGCAGGCCATAGAAGAATGTCAGAGTTTGGGGTTATGTTTCGGCTTTGGGGGAATGCTGAGTGAAAAGCAGAATCTGTCAGAAAAATTGTTTTAAAGAGACAAAAACCAAAGAAGAGGAGGTGAGGGCGAGCGACACCTGTCTTCCTGTTTGCCGAGTAGACAGACATGATTGCAGTGGGAGAGACGCAGGCTTGAGAAGTAGCATTGGATTTCTCCGATTCTAGCTGCGAACGCTGCGTCAAAGGGCTTAGCCTCTGATTCTCCATCTGTAAAGGCGAGGCTAATAATAACTGCTTCGTGGGTGGTTGTAAGGATTAAGCAAGATAACATACAGAGAATCCGTACACAGTACCTGCGTATGGCTGGCACACAGCAGGTGCCAGCTGTTACTGTTGCTGAGTTAGAGCAGGAAGAAATGGTCACATGCATTGGAAGGCACAGGGGTTAGATGACTGGAGTGAACTTGTCCTGGAAGGCAGGACACCTGGAGTGAGGTCCCGAGGGAAACTGTGCCTGTGCCTTCCCTGTTGGGGTAGATATTGAAAGAGGCAGGCTAGGCCACAGGCAGCCCCTCCTGGAGGCAGGAGAAGGGCTGTGATGGCCGAGAGGACCACGCAACCTGGGTTCAGAGCCCTGAAACACTGTGGAATATCCCCCAGGACTGACTCCTGCCTGGGTGGAAGCCTCCACAGCTTAGACTCTAGTTGCCCTCTGAGAAAGTGGGCCGGTGGGCACAGGTTTTGCCAGAAGTGCTTGCCTGGTGAAAGCTGACCCTGCCTGCTCACCAGGCCAGCCCAGGGTGCTGTGTTGTGCTCAGGCAAAGTAAGAAAGGAGGAGGGCACTGTGCCTTGGAGGTCTGGCCAAAGGCCATAGCCATGTCTCCAGCACCAGAAGAGAAGCAGTGTGAGTGGCTGTCGGCCCCAGTCTCCAGAATGCTGTCAGAGCAAGTTATTGACCATGAAACGTTCAATGTTTCACAGTTGATCTCACAAAAGAAATCTTCAGGCCTATGACTGACTGAGTTTGACTTTTGTCCTGATTTTGAGGCAGCTATTGAGAAGAGGAGAAGAGATCTTAAAAGGGACGAAATAATGTGACCTTCACAGAATCCTCATTCTGTTACTGATCAGAATTAAGCCCCAGGAGCTGGGCACGGTAGCTCATGCCTATAATCACAGCACTTTGTGAGGCTGAGGCAGGCAGAATCACCTGAGGCCAGGAGTTCGAGACCAGCCTGGCCAACATGGTGAAACTCCATCTCTACTAGAAATACAAAAATTAGCTGGGCATGGTCGTGAACGCCTGTAGTCCCAGCTACTCAGGAGGCTGAGGTGGGAGAATTACTCGAATCTGGGAGGTGGAGTTTGCAGTGAGCCGAGATCACGCTATTGCACTCCAGCCTGTGTGACAGAGCAAGACTCTATCTCAAAAAAAAAAAAAAAAAAAATTAAGCCCCAGGAAAGTCTGGAAGGACCAACATCAAAAGATTGCCTATCCTGGGCAACAGAGTGAGACCCTGTCTCTAAAAATAAAAAAAAATAAAATAAAGATAAAAAGATTGTCTCTGGTGGGATTAGAGGAATGTTTTTTTCTTCGTACCCTGTTTCCCCTGCCCCCAATCCCAGTAGTATTTAAGGAGAGGAGAATTGCATCCTCTCAAAAAGGTCTAAAGCGATTCTGGCCACACAGAGTAGAACATGCAGGGCGGCGTGTGGAGGGTACCAGTTCAAAGGCCTCTATAAATACAGACATTAGGTCAGTTGGCATTTACCGTGGGCGCAGGCTGGGAATGGACGGCAACGAAGACTCATCTAAGCCTGGGTAAAACTCTCAGCGAAGAGGCTTCAAGTCCCGAGATTCCAACAGGAAAGGCACGAACCAAGAAGAACAGAACCAGGACACCTGAAGAGAACAGGCGCGAGGCTGCCCCCTTCCAGGGTGTGCCAGCTCAGAGTAGAAACGCGCCTCACCTCTGCAGCCTTGGGCACCTAGGGACCAGAGGAGGGTTTCAGAGTCCAGAAGCGTGACTGATGGCTGGGGAGGCTTCTGGAGCCAGGGGAGAGGCCCCAAGCCAAGGGTATCGACAGCCTGTGACCAGTTTGACCTGCTCTTCCCATCAAAGTCACTGGCTGCCGTTGCCTTTAACCTGTCCGTCTCTGCCTTGTATTCACCCCTGACTCCCCAGCATCTAGCATAGGGCCTGGCACACAGTAGGTGCTCAAAAGTAATACTCCAGAAGACGGCTCATTGATTCAGAGGAACAATCAGTGGGCTGGCACCCTCCGGGCAACAGAGGCAGGGAGCCGACCAGCAAGCATGCAGGCCCTGAGCTCTGAAGACAGCCCATGGAAAAGATGCTGGCAAGGAGAGGGGTGAAACAAAAGCGGCTCCCCACAGGCTTAATGCCTGGGGCTGAGGGCAACGGGCAGAGGAGCACTGGGAGAGAGTGCGGTCCCTCGGTAGGCAGGAAGGATGATCCGAGGACCCTCTGTGGCTGCAGGGTCCAGAGAAGCTGGTGCGCCTGGGAGAGGTGGTTTCGGGGCCTCTGGGAGGCAGAAAGTCATGGGTCCAAGGGGGGCAAAGTGGAGTGGTGGCTGCTGAGACTGAGAGTGCAGGGGCGGCTGGAGAGGAGTGCGCGGGGCTTTACGGAACCACAGCCACAGCCCCACACTGCAGCCCAGGGAGGGATCTGGGGGTTCCTTGAGGACCTGGGCTTGAGATGATGGCAGAGCCCCCAGGAAGTGATCAGAGCTAGAAGAGGGGCAGGACAGAAAGAGGAGCATCAGCCTGGTGTGAGCAGGGCTGGGGTGTTCCTGCGCCCCAGACGTTAGGACAAGGTGCTAGGGAGGGGGGACACCTCAGGGCTCTGGTCCTGTGAGGTGATCATGACCTTCAGAGGCATCTGACAGGAGCCAGTCATCAAACCAAGGACTGCTTGAGCTTTTGCCATCAGGAGAGAGAGGTCATTGCAGATAAGCCAAGACTCCCCAAGGACCTCTCATGAGAAACAGTGAAGCAGCAAGAGGCAGACTGTTTTCTGGAGTACTGGAGGTACAAAGATGAAAAGCCAGTCAGGGTCCCAGGCTCTCTGGAGCTTCCAGGACCTTACAGGGTAAAGAGCAGACAGAAACCCAAGCAAACAAATCCAAAACGGCATGGGGAGCTGGGCGTCCTGGCTCACACCTGTAATCCCAGCACTTTTGGAGGCTGAGACAGGTGGATCACCTGATGTCAGGAGTTCGAGATCAGCCTGGACAACATGGTGAAATCCCATTTCTACTAAAACTACAAAAAATTAGCCAGGCGTGTGGCAGGCACCTGTAACCCCAGCTACTTGGGAGGCTAAGGCAGGAGAATTGCTTGAACGTAGGAGACAAAGGTTGCAGTGAACCAAGATTGCACTGTTGCACTCCAGCCTGGGCAACAAGAGGGAAACTCTGTCTCAAAATATATATATATATATATATTTATATATAATTATATATATATATTCAGCATGGGGGTTGCTGTAATGCTGTAATACAAGTGGACAGGCCTGTGGAGGCAAAGTGGGAGAGTCTCCCCCAGGGGTGATGGCCTTGGGTGATGCTTGAAGAGTGAGTCCTCTGTCCTCTCCTTCCACAGGACGGGCTGTCTCCATGCCACCTGTTGACAGTGCGGGTCATCCGGATGAAAAACGTCCGGCAGGCTGATACGCGTGAGTATCCAACTCGCCTCTCTCCTACTCTGCTTTCAGGGTCTGGATGGGAGAGGCCCTGGCTGGAGAAATGGTCAGGTGGATCTCTGTGTGTGGGGGGGGGTGGGGGGTGGGGGTGGGGTCTACATGTGTGCATGCATGTGCATGCGTGTGTGTTCTTACTCAAGTTGTAGTTCAGACTTTGGGGTTTCTGTCACTCGTCTAGGCCACTCGCTCGTGCTGTTTCCTTGGTGCTACCTGCCCCACAATCTGTGCCCGCATCCAAGAGCTCTGTTCACCCACTATCTCCTCCCCAAACTTTCTCCCTGGAATCCATTTTCAGGGGCACAAGCTTTGCCCACATGGAGCACTCCTTGCTCCTCCTTGTGTTTAGGGCCTGTTGGGGTGAAGTGGAAGGAGAGGCGCTTAGGCATCTGGAGCCAGCTGCCAGCTGACTCCCAGAGCCCCTTCTCAGAACAAAGATCGGAAACTGGCTCTGGGGGCCATGCCAGAGCCCACAGCACCCAGTTCTGCAGTTGAGCCCGAGGATGTGGCTGGACTTCCCAGGGCTGTTTGGGCAGTGCTGTTTCCTGCAGCCCTAACCTCCCCCTTCATCCCAGCGCCTGCTGCATTTCCAGGCTTATGGGGGCCAATGGAGGCATCTCAGGGGGCAAAAACCCTCCACCCCTGTCTTTGGGTGGCACAGTAAGAGATCATGAGAACTGAAAGCCCCTCCCCCACACTGCCCTCACCTAGCCCCAACCAGAGAGGAAGTTGGCCTCAAGGAGGAAAAAGCTGTGTCCAGACCCCCAGCTGGGGAGCATCCCCACTCACCGGTAACAACGCTGGAATGACTCAAGGGCCACAGGGACCCCAAAGGCTAGAGAGGGCCTGAGAGGGGCAGAGAAGACACAGAGCCCTGAGACTGAGTGCACATTTTAACAAGAAGAGCTGTCTATGTCCAAAGCAGCTCTAGAATAATAGGAGACAGTGTTCCCGTCTTGTCACCAGGGGAGGTTGGAGGCAGAGGAGAACGCTGAGAGCCGGGCCCTTCTTTTCCGTAAGCCAAGAAAGGCCGCATGGAGGGTGTGGGGTCTGACGGGGCAGGACCTGAGCATCCAGGGCCTGGCGAGCACAATCTGGGGCAGAGGTTGTCCTGAGAGAGGGGGAAGCACACCCTCTGAGCACTTGCCTGGCTGACCTGCGGCCAGACATCCACACACTACCTGATGCTCCCAACAGCCAGAAGGGAAGTCCCGGAGACCCATTTTGCAGATGGAAGGGTTAATGATTGCCTAAGAGGGAAGTGGTGCCTGATCCCAGGTCTGGAGAGTGTGGGAAGAGAAGAGACAAGCCAAGTGTGGGGAACCAGGAAGCCAGGCAGAGGAGGGATCAGATGCCTTCAAAGTGATGGGGTGCCTGAGGTCTTGAGCAAGCGATTGCATGACTTCCTGAGGGCTGGAATGCAGCCTGTGCTAGAGCCCAGGTGCGGAGAGTCTGGGAGCTTGCAGGAAACTGTCACTGCAATGCAAGGCTGAGTGTGGATGGATGAGTGTGGGAGGGTCCTGAGCCCCCCGAGACAGCAAAGGGACCAAGCAGGACTCCAGAGACAGAGCCTCTGGAGGGTGATGTGTTCAGAGCCTGCGCCAGCAAGAGTGGCTCCAGCAGCTTCAGTTTGAGTCTGTGTCTGCCACCTGGCCAACCAAAGGATCAGGGGCTTCTCTCGAGCTTCCTGGGGTCTTTCCCCGCCCATCAGTGAGCAATCTGAGGAGCCAGGGAGTGTCCCCTGGGCCTGGGACATGGCCGCCTCTCTTGCCCATGCCATGGAGGTCACTCAGACACTTCCCCAGTCTTGGACAGGGTTCACCCTCATCCTTGGGACAACCCAGCTCCCGCATATCCACAGCAGTGCTTGCCTTCCTCCAGCTCCTTCTGTTTTTTCTTTTTCTTTTTTTATTTTTGAGACAGAGTCTCACTCTGTTGCCCAGGCTGGAGTACAGTGGCTCAGTGCCATCTCACTGCAGCCTCGACCTCCTGGGCTCAGCTGATCCTCCCACCTCAGCCTCCTGAGTAGCTGGGACTACAGCCATGCCCCACCACACCTGGCTAATTAAAAAAAAAAAAAATTCTTTGTGGAAACAGAGTTTCACCATAATGCCCAAGCTGGGTTTGAACTTCTGGGCTCAAGCGATCCTGTTTCAGCCTCCCAAAATGCTGGGATTATAGGCGTGAGCCACCACGCCCAGCCCTCCCACTCCTTTTGAGGTGTCTGTCTCAGCCCCTCCAGTCACCTGGCCACACGCCCCCAGCTGCATGCCTGCACCTGCACGGTCAGACTTCCCACTGTTCAGGGCCCTTTCTTCTGTCTTCTTCCTGCCACACCTGTCACTCAGCGGGTGACGGGGCGTGAGGAAGGACAGGCAGCCAGAGACACAGGCTGTGGTCTGGCTCTACAAGCCTCCTCTCCCTTCCCTACATGCCCCTCGGGCATGCAGGCTGCATTTGGGGGGTACCTGGTCCTCTTTGGGAACCCCCTTGTTGCTTACGTTTTCCTCCATTTCCCCTGAGGAACAAGGTAGAAGGCATATGTGGCATCTCAGGGTGCCAGCCCCAGTCACGTCCTGTCTGGATTTCACAGTTGCTGCAGGCTGGGCTGTGTTGCTACCTTGCCTGGGTTACATTTAAGACTATCCCAAAGCCTTTTAGGTCCTGGGTTACTCTGTCCCCAAATTTTCCCTTCTAGTTTGAATCCAACATAAACAGTGCTCCCATTTAGTCTTGTAACTTGTGCCTAAGTCCCCAAAGGTTTCAAAGAGGCCAAACGGCATTCAGGGCCTACACAGATTCAGGGCTGACTCTTTCTTGATAATTGGAAGAGCCCATCAGGTCTGGAAACCTCCCAGTGGTCAGGAGTTTTATTTCTTTTGGGAAAACAAATTAAAACCCAAACCAGCACCCCAAGGGACATCAGACAGGTGTCTCCAGAGGTATTAGAGAGACAGAGTTCTGCACACCTGTAGAGATGATTAAGTAGCCTCTGCCACCCACATTCCAGGAAAGGAGACATGTCATTCAGATCACCAAACCTTCCGTCACTCCACGAGGAACAAAGATTAGAACCTATCTATGCCTAGGAAATCCCCATAGTCCATGAAGTTCTCGGAACCAGGTCACCGTTGCCTAATCATTCTTCATTGCTGGGGGTGGACAGAGGAAGCCGCTCTCCACAACACAACTGAAAAAGTAATGCTTGGAATGTGGATGTCTGATCCCTCTTGTCTCTGCCAAGAATATTTCTTTTTCTTTAGTAGACATTTAAGCCTTAGGCCAAAAATACTGAGTTTTTATTTAATGGGTGTAGTGGGAGAATTTTAGGCATGGACTAATGATAGGAAAACAATTTCAGAGGGGAAGGGGCCCTTACAGGGTCCGTGAAATCGTGGGTGCAAGGCAAGTGACAGAGCCAGTAGGTGTGGAGCTGGCTGGTCCCTGCCTGCAGGCTCCCAACAGACAGGAGACAAACGTGAGGGGTATGGTCCAGGCCTGGGAGGAGGGGCCAGTGTTCTGGAAAACCAAGAGAGGGGTTCAAGAGGGCTGAGCAGGTCCCCGGTGAGTCTCCATATCAGAGCAATGAGACACACTGACCCCTTACCTGTATCTGCAGTGACGTATCTGTACCTGTATCCTGTGGCCACAGTGTGGAGTCTGAGGAGTCCACCTGTTATTGCAGTGCAGCACAGGGTTCTCCCGAGGAGAGGAGCAGGACTCTGGGCTCAGGGATACCTGGACCAGATGGGTGCTCAGGAAAAGCTTCCAGAAGAGGTTCCTTCTGAAGCCCCACGAGGCTAGCCAGGAGAAGGGTGGGTGAGAGTAGGAGAGTGTTCTGAAGGAGCCACCCATGCGAAGGCTGAAATCAAGACAGCCTGGCACCTTTTCATACAAGTGAAGTGTTTGACTACAATCTAAACTGTGAGTGTGTGTGTGTAAGTTTGAGTGCATGCATCTGTGTGTGTGTGCATGTACATGTGTGCACATGTACGCATACAGAGGGCAGGGGTGGGTATTAGAGAGGCTGGAGAGATGAGGCTGAGGTTGGGGAAGTGGGCAGGGGCAGCCACTTTGAGTGGCTGGGACTCCTTCCTGAGGGCAGAAGGGAGTCCCGGATGGATCTTAAACCGGGGGAGTGGCATGGTCATATCTGAAAAGCTCCCTGTGGCTTCTCTTTGGAGAAAAGATTAGAGTGGGGCAAGACAGGAGATGGGGAGCCCATCTGGGAAGTGGCCCCAGAGATCATGGTGTTCTGCACCAGCACAGTGGCAGGGTAGATGAGAAATAGTGGGGCCCAGAGAGACAAAGAGTTAAAGCAGCGGAAGCTGAGAATCAAGGATGACACTGGTTTCTGGCCTGGATGCCTGCGTGATGGTGAGGAAGAGCAGGTTGAGCACAGAGGGGATGAATAGGGTGATTAGCTCATCATTTTCTTTTGATTCTGTTTGGGTTT
The DNA here is from genome assembly GCA_036589455.1 of Ateles fusciceps. NCBI lineage: Eukaryota > Metazoa > Chordata > Mammalia > Primates > Atelidae > Ateles > Ateles fusciceps. Next base: position 1,771,255 of record JAZHEH010001790.1, on the reverse strand, counting down.
CAGTCATTCTTTTTGTCTGGATTAGGCGATTATTGTGACATCTAGAGATGGCGTCATCTCACCTTTATTCAATAGGAGGAGGGCTGTGCATTCCATTTCACTGAATGGCGAGGCCTCAAAGATTAACCAGACTTCAGGGATGAAGTCACAGGATGCCTGTGATGCAGATCAGGGCTCTTGATTCTGATAAAACCTTTCAGTGTGGTGACAAGGCAGGGCGAAGACAGCCCTGGCTCCACTCTCATCAGTGAGTATTAATAATTAAAAACTAGTTTAAGTCAGTCCTACCAGTGTAGAACTCCCATCCTCTTGCCAGCTTTACCATCAAGAGAACTCTCTGACACTGCAAACTGTGTTGGCTTTCACCATTTCCTATGTATCTGGTGTGTACCTGGGACTCACCCTCGCCGATTGCCAGGAGAGTGACAAGGGCAGTCATGGCCCCTCTGCCTCCTTCCTCCCAGGTAGAATGGAGCAAGGAGCCGGCCTGGGCTGCTGTTTTCACCCTATCCGTTCTGCTGCTCCAGGTGGAAGACTTTGGAGCCTTCCCTCATTTTGGGAGGGCTTGTTGGGGGTCAAAGCCTCTGTCCCTTCTCCAGAGCATATCCAGCAGCATTACACTTGGGTTGTTCATTTAGAATGAAAAAGAAATACACGGCCACAGAGGGGAGGCTTTCTTGGGCCATAATCTCATGCTGTAGATCAGGATAGGTTTGAAGAGCCTGGCCGGAGGCAGCGGAGGCATTAAGCCATATGGAGATGGTGGTTCCTGCTCCTAGATCATGCTGAATAGCTGGTTTCACTCAAGCCTTGCCCACTGGGGCCCTTCTGGCCGACTCCCAGCAGACTATGTTCCTTCTCATCTTCGCTTCTCCTCAGCCCAGAGGGAGCACTTGGTCCTACTTTGGTTTTCCTGGTGCCCTGGGCTAATACAATACGTAAACTGGACCCTGGGGGCTAGTCTTCCAGATCTTACCTTGGCAGAGGGGAAAACTGTGTGACCATACCTTGTCCCAAACCAGCAGGTGTTTGCTCAGAGACAAGGGTGCTTCTGATAAGAGTAGGAGGTCATCTGTGTCTATGAGAATGGCCAGTGGGACTGGGTCACCCTCTGTGAGACCCGTAGCCTGCAGTCTGTGACTTCTTGGGGTTCTGGGTCTCTGGAAAGTTAGACCTATGAGTGAGGAGAGGAACCGGCTGAGACAGGGCCAGGCTCTGGAAGAGGCTAGCCTGAAGATCCCTTTTGACTCCACATTTTCTCCTCTCTGAACCTGGATTGGTTCCACTTATCTTTCTCGGACAGTGAGCCAGACAGACTGTTTTGTGAGCCTCTGGCTGCCCACTGCCTCTCAGAAGAAGCTGAGGACTAGGACCATCTCCAACTGCCCAAACCCAGAGTGGAATGAAAGCTTCAACTTCCAGATCCAGAGCCAAGTGAAGGTGAGACATGGAGGACTGCACCCGTCTGGCCTGTCTGCGTTCTTCTCCCCCTCTTGCCCACTTGTCCTTCTCTTTGCCTCTTTGTTCTTCTGCCTACTTGTTGTCCTACAAACCTGTCTTCCCGCTCACCCACTACTGCCTTCTCCCTGTCTCATGCTTGTCCCTCTCTGAATCGATTTATCTTTCTAGCTTTTTCTCCTAGTCTCTCTTGTCCTAATTGTTGCTGAAACTAGGTGTCTCTTATCCAAAACAGATTGTGTTTCCAGAGCCTTCTCCGAGCAGGGGGAATACATGGAGTGGAAGAACCATTCTATTCACTAGATCCGAGGCCAGTCTAATTCCAGCCAGAGGGTTCTCTCCCTCTTAAATTCTTTTCATATTGCTTTATTATTTCCATTTCTTTGGGTGTGTGTTCTTTTATGTGTTGAGTTGTTTCATAGGATTGGTCTTCTCCAGCTATATGATGACTCTAAGTTGAGTTCACATCTCCCATGGGATAATTACCCTTTGAGCCTCTTGAGTTGTGACAGCCTCAGCAGAGAGCCCTTAAGACAAATTTGGTCCCATGCTAGTGGCATCAGCCCCAGTCTTGAGGTGCTTGAGGCTTGACAACTCTACCTTACTGCTTCCATGTTTTAGGGATACTTATTTACTTTTTTTGTTTTCAAGAAGGGCTTTATACTTACTATTTTTACAATACCTTTTCTCTCACACGTGTGAGGTGGTGAGGGAGGAGGATTTAGGTGTGGGCTCTGTCTGCCATCTTTCAATGTGGAGCAGCTGGGTTGGTTCTGGGACATACTTGGGTTTCTAGTAATTACAAGGTCAGCAATTACATCCAGCAATTACCCCAGAACTACCTATGTCCACTAGATGGATTTCCGAGGTAGGCCCAGCCTCAACCTGCATCTCCCAGGATCCTTGGATCAAGAGGCCTCGGAGGTTAGTCCAGGTCACCTGAGAACATTGGCCTCAGAGTTCAGCCAGATGACAGGGTAGTGGCTTTGGGGCCATCCATGAGACCTTTCTAGGGGCTGATGAGTCAAAGGATAGAGTTCACAGACCTCACAGACCTCACACCAACCCCACCAATTATCAGAACCCCTACAAGCTTCGCCACCTCATTCCCTGCAGTTTTAGATGTTAGCGTCCCTGATCTGGATTTTCTAGCACCAAAGGGGCTGTCTTCAGCCCCCAAGGGCCCAGTGCTGGCCACATACTATATCCTGTCAGGGGTCTTGCTTCTTGCTCTTTCCCATCCATCCGTCCCCTCAGGTGAAATGAGATCCTTCCACACTTCACAGGTTTCTGCCAAGCTTGTAAAAGAGGCAAAATTCTCTAGTAGGAGAGTGAGAGCAGAGGGTCACGAAGGCTTCAGGGAGTTGGAAAGGAGGGAATAGACACTTTCCATCCTTGATTCCTTTTCCACCACATGTTTCTCACGTCTGAGCAGGGACTTCCGGGTGTCTCTCATCCCTCAGACCTACCTCCTTGCTAGGACAGAGGTCAGGCTCCTCGTTCTGGGAAGGGCTCAATGCAGCCATGGTGACCAGACTGGCATCCTTCCTCTCCCCTAGAACGTGCTAGAGTTGAGTGTCTGTGATGAAGACACAGTGACACCAGATGACCATCTCTTGACAGTTCTCTATGACCTCAGCAAGCTCTGTTTCCGAAAAAAACCCACGTGAAGTTTCCACTCAACCCACAGGTGGGTGCGGGGGTCCAGGCCTTCAGACTCCACCCTCTTCATAACCTCAGAGCTGCTGCTTATTCCCCACAAAGCCATTCCCCAGGACCCTCTCTGTGCACACAGTCAAGTCGAGAAAGATAGTGCTGCTGGCTTAAATCCCAGCCCTGTCACTCACTACGGGAGGCCGTAAAATCACTTCCTGAGTTCCTATTTCCTCATCTCCACAATGGTGATAATAATACCTACCACACAAGGTTGTTGTGGGGCTTAAATGAGAAACCATAATTCGGGTACCTAGCAATGTTCACAGGCCACAGTGGACATGTAGTAAGTATTGGTCCCCGCCCCCTTTTCTTTCCTCCAGGTCCCATTGCTGGGGTGGCCCCAGGAACAGAGGACAGCTGAGGGTGAAGGCAGCTGAATCTGCAGATCAGGGACAGTCAGAGCTGGAGCCCTCAGGATGCTGCCAATTCAATCATTCAACCAGCGCTTGAGTGGCTGTGAGGGGCCGGCACTGTTCCAGGCACTGGGTCCCCCTCTGGAACTAGCATCCCTGCCCTCACCTAGCTTACATTGCGGTGGGGAAGTGAGGCCCAGTGAGGCCCAGTGAGGCCCCGGCTTGCCTCTGGTTACACAGCAAGAGGTGTGAAAGACTTGGTGAGGGAAGGAACGGGCTTTCTGAAAGGGGTAATACTCAGCGCTCCCTAGCTGCAGGCACTGAGCCCCTTGGGAAGGTAGGAGAGCGGTGGGAATCAGGGAAGTGACAGAGAGAGAGGTTCTGGAGCAGAGGAACGCACATGCTGGGGCTGGGGGTCGGCTCCACACCCCGATCTCCCCTGGGCTGTCGGTGAGGCTCCTGATATCAAAGACTTGCGGGCAGAGATTGGCAGAGGAGACTGCAAGCGCGCTCCATGGCAGCAGGGCAGCCGTGGGGGAAGGAGGAGGCAGGTCCCCAGGGGTTCCCGCTGCCGCAGAGGGCTCTGGTCGACAGAGATGTGCAGACGCTGCTCACAGCCGCCTTCCCTTCCTCCCCCACCAGGGCATGGAAGAGCTGGAGGTGGAATTCCTGTTGGAGGAGAGGTGAGTAGGCTGGGGCTCCGGGGCCCACCAAGGTCCTGACTTCTGGCAACAAGCGTTGCAGAGCCAAGTCGGCCCATTTGCTGCCCACCCTCTTCCCGTCTCACTCCTGGAACTAACCCTGACTCGTCACTGTGCGTCAGAATCACCGCGAGCTTCCCCCGTAGTGTAGGAGCTGGGCCCACCGCACTTACCCAGCTCTCCTGCCCTCAGCATTGCTTTAAAGATCTAGCACTCTGGCCAAATGGAGTCCCGGGGGGTGGCTTCCAGGAAGAGGTCCTACTACCATGGCGATGGGGGCCTTGTTGAGGCCCAGCTGAGAAGGAGGTCAGAGGCCAGGTGTCTCCTCCTGACCAGAACTGTTAGAACAAACACCCCAAACCCTGGCCTCAAGCGGAGGCCACCCCCCTCTGCAGCCAACTGTGGAACCGAGTCAGTGGGAGGCTCAGGCCCACCTTGACGGGTTGTTGCCAGTCATTCCCTTTTTTTTTTTAATTTAATTTTTTAGACAGAGTCTCACTCCATTGCCTAGGCTGGAATGCCGTGGTACGATCTCAGCTCATTGCAACCTCCATCTCCAAGGTTCAAGCGATTCTCCTCCCTCAGCCTCCCTAGTAGCTGGGATTACAGGCACGCGCCACCACGCCCAGCTGATTTTGTATTTCGGTAGAGACGGGGGTTTCACCATAATGGCCAGGCTGGTCTCGAACTCCTGAACTTGTGATCCACCCACCTCGACCTCCCAAAGTGCTGGGATTACAGGCATGAGCCATCATGCCCAGCCCCAATCATTTTCAATTAGGAAAATGACCCAGGGTCCTGGAGATATGACTGTACCAAGGACTCACAGAACTGGAGGTCTGGAAGGAGAGAACAAAGAGGAAAGGCAGGAAGGCAGGCAGGCTGTAACTGGGCAGCTTGTTCCTCACTCCTCCCTCTTCTTCACCTGGCAGGGCTGAGCCCCCTGTGCTCGTGATGAGCCTAGGCACAGGAGGAGAATGACAAGTGGGAGACAGGACAAGAGGGCTCCTCAGCTGCCACTCAAAGAATCCTCTGCCTAGGGGGATCTTCAAATTATGTGAGGGAACTTACTTCCCATCAACAGCTGATTGGCAAATTAAAATCGACTTTCTTTATTTCACATTGAAGAAATCAAAGCTCTCCCTTCCAATTCTTGATTTGACAGGATTTTTAGAGGGTGGGGAAAACTCCTAGGCTGAATTAGATAGTGGCTTGCGAAATGAAACATGTCACGCTTGGTAATAAGAGTTGATCTAGTGAAACTCCGTCTCTACTAAAATGCAAAACATCAGCCTGGCGTGGCAGTGTGCACCTGTAATCCCAGCTATTTCGGAGGCTGAGGCAGGAGAATCACTTGAACCCAGGAGGCAGAGGATGCAGTGAGCTTGGACTGCGTCACCGAGCTCCAGACTGGGCAACAGAGCGAGACTCTGTCTCAACAACAACAAAAACACAACCGCGTTGATCTGGAGACACAGCCATCTTGGGCTTGATTTTGACAAGGGATGTTGTGGACTCTGCCAGGCTAATTGAAACCTTGGAGGCTTATGTTCTCGGCTTTATAACACAAGGACATTTAACATCCACCTTCTTGGCTGGGTCAGATTGTTAAATGCATAGATTAAAAGCACAGAATGGAGAAAGGATCAGTTTTTGCTACCAACTGTTTATGTGTGCTCTAGCTGGCGGGCTGCAGCCATTTCTTGCAACCTAGTTATTCTAACCCCGTGCAGTTGCGTCTGGTTGGACATAAAAAAAATTTATCCTTTAAAAAAAAAGAATAGAACTCTTCTACTCTTCTAACCTATAAATCTATTTTTTATCTGGACATTTTGTTTCAAATGTATGCCAGTTTCCTCCCTGACAACCTATAAGGCTAAGGTTTCTGTGGCTAATATTTTTATGAGAACAAAGAAGGCTCTGTCATTTTGTTGTTGAGCCTGTTTATTCCCTTTGTCACCTTTAGAAGAATCCAGTCAAGGATGCTAGAACTGACCAGGAGTTCTCCTTTTGTTTTGCAGCCCCTCTCCACCTGAGACCCTCGTCACCAATGGCGTGCTGGTGGTAATTGTCTTCCTGGGTTTCTGTCGCTCCAGAGGCCACAGCTGGCTGCTACTCTCAGGGGAACAGAACCAAGGGAGAAAACACTGGGCCTAGCTTGGTCCCTGTCCCATCCTGAGCCCTGCAGGAGTTAGACAAACCAAGGCCAGCCAAATGGGGTGCAGGCAGCACTGGGGCACCAGCCGGGGCTTCTGTACAAAGGAAGAGGGTAGCTGGGACATCACACTGGCCTGGCACCCCATATCCCACAAAGATGACCCTCCCCTTGAGAACCTCCCCAATAAAAGAACCCACTAAGTGTGGCCTCCTCTCAGACTCAGTCTTGGTCCTGTACCCCATAACCCCAGCAATTCTACAAGCACAATTTTCTTTTTATTTTTGAGATGGGCTCTCACTCTGTCACCCAGGCTGGAGTGCGGTGGTGCCATCTCCGATCAGTGCAACCTCCGCCTCCCCAGCTCAAGCACACCACCACACCCGGCTATTAGTTTGTATTATGTAGAGACAGGGTTTCAACATGTTGCCCAGGCTGGTTTCAAACTCCTGAGCTCAAGCGATCCACCCACCTCAGCCTCTCAAAGTAGTGCGATTACAGGCGTGAGCCACCACGCCTGGCCTACAAGCACAATTTCTGTATTAAAAATTGTTTCATAGCCAGGCATGGTGGCTCATGCCTGTAATACCAGCACTTTGGGAGGCCAAGGTAGGAGGATCACTTGAGCCCAGGAGTTCAAGACAAGTCTGGGCAACATAGACCCCATCCCTACAAAAAAAAAAAAAAAAAAACAAAAATTAGCCAGGCATGGTAACATGTCTGTAGTCACAGCTACTGGGGAGGCTGAGGTGGGAGGATTGCTTGAGCCCGGGAGGTCGAGGCTGCAGTGAGCTGTGATTGTGTCACTGCACTCCAGCCTGGGTGACAGAGCAAAACCCTGTGTCAACAAAAATTCATAATTCAGCTGTTGGTACAGCTATTTTAATTAAATGCATCCAGTGCCCCAGGGTTCAAGGAGACCTCTCCCTCAAAAAAGAGTCTTTTGGAATTTGTGGCAAAGAAGGATGGTCTGCCTTTCCATCTTGAAGACGCTATTTTGTCGGAAGCTCTCTCTTTGAAAGTCCAGAGCTGAACATTCCCTCAGGTCAGATCCCTGACCCGCAGCCAAGGACCGGACCCCTAGTAAACTGTGACTGTGGATCCTAGACATCCTAGGCCAGCTTCATGGTCAAGTATCCTATCTCTGAGTGAGATGGCATGGCTTGATGGGGTTCAGAAACTGTGCTTAACACACCCTGCATTCCCCAGCATCAGCCCAGTCAAACCGATGCTGAATTCATCTGCTGGTCCCTCATCTCCTCCCTTCAGCCCACAAGAGGGAGGAGGTGGCTCAGATGCTCAGTGATCCTCTCTTGTTTTTTACAGTCTCGACAAGTCTCCTGCCTGGAGGTTCATGCACAATGCAGGAGGTGGAGGAAGAGGGAGAAAAGTGAGCCGTTTTGCCTTTTCTGCCTACTGGGGGACAAAGGGGAGCTGCTTCCAAATCCCATCAGCATCAGACTCCGCCTGGTCGGGGGCTTCCCTGTCTCAGGGGGACCAAATGCTTGGCCAGAACTCCTCAGAATCATCTCATCCCCAGGGGTCATGAGCCCCTGACTTCCCAGTCTGCTCAGTAAAGGGCGTGTTCTCCCAAGCACCCACATAACCTTGGAGTTCCCAGGCCTGATGAGTGTCCCAGGCCTGGGGTCCCAGTGCTGCCCCCTCTGTCCACACTTGTCTGTGCTGTACCCTGCCAGGACCTCGGATTGCCTGGGTCAGTGAGGTGGTCAGCACCCAATGCCCAGGGCCCCTCTAGCTATGCCCCTTCCTCTAGGCAGACCACAGTTCACAGAGTCCTAGCACTTTATAGCTGGCAGAGACCTAAGAGATCCACAAATACCAGACCCCGACCCTACTCCCCACCCCACCCCACCCTACCCCACCCCATGTTGCCCATCCAAGGCTACCAGACGTGAGGGAGGGAGGGAAGGAGGGCGGGAGGGAGGGCGGATGGAAGAGGCCTCTACCCCAAAACCGACAGTGTGCTGAGGGCCTGCCTCCTCTGCAGTGGGCAGGTGACTTTGGGGCATCTTCTACCAAAGCTGAGCCAAGAACTGGTCCTGAGCACCTTCTCAGCATTGTAAAGGGTTTTCTGGGGACCATGTTTGTCCGCATCCTCATAAACCTCATTAAAATGCAGATTCCTGGGCCCTACCCTACAGATTGAGACTCCGGGGCATTTGAACAGTGCCCCAGGTGATTCTAAAATCCTCCTGGACGCCTCCTGAGAGGCTTTTTGCTGGACCAAGTTGGGGTGGGGGAGTGAGAGGCTCCCGGGATCTCACCCTCTTGTCCTCTCTCCCAGAGAAGGACCTCCTGGTGATGGTGAGCGAGTCCTTTGAGAACACCCAGCACGTCTGGCCCTGCTCAGACCCCTGCAGCCCAACCTCTGCCTGCTTCCCACTACCCCAAGTACTTCCAGTCCCAGGTGCACGTGGAAGTGCCCAAGAGTCACTGGAGCTGTGGGGTACAAGGCGGCAGCCACTGGGGGAGGTGTGGGGGACCGGGGCAGGTGGGGGGTGCCAGAGGAGCCATGCAGCCCCTCTCACAGAACCTGCCCATCCCTCCAGCTTTGCTGCTGCAGCTCTCGAAGAATAGCCCCATCAGCCAGCCCCTCGACTGTCTTTCGGATGGTCAGGGGATGACCCTGCCTGTGGTGAGTGCCTGGGTCTGGGAAGGGGCCCCTGAGTTACTTCCCCTGGAGCTCCTGTGGCAGGGAGATGGGGAGAGCCTGGGGGGTACAAGAGAGAAGGTGACTTGTAAAGGTCACTCTCAGGTAGGATGGAGGAGTCTTGTGGAGGAGGAGATTGATAAGCTACAGTGTCTTCCAAAGACCATATGGAGGCTGAGCTGGAGACGGTGGGGAGATCGTGTCCAGAAGAGGGAGGTGGGGGATGGAGTGCCTGTGTATGCATGTGTGTGCCGAGTGGGGTCTGGGTGGACAGCGTGGATCTGGGGCCACTTGGCTCTGAATTGTCACCTCTGACAAGCTTTTCATTTTCCCCCTCCCCAGGGCGAGAGTTATGAATTACACATGAAGTCTACACCCTGGTACGGTACCCTCATTCTGTCCGTGGCTCTCACTTATTCACACTAGTGGGTGTGGAGTTGTATCTCACTGTGGTTTTGATTTGCATTTCCCCTATGCCTAATGATGTTGACTGTCTTTCCATGGGCTGGTTACCATCTCTTCTTTGGAGATGTTTCTATTCAGATTCTTTTCCCACTTTTTATGTGGGTTATTCATGTTTTTATTGTTAAGTTGTAAAAATGCTTTACATATCTCAGATACAAATCCCTTGTCAGATATATGACTTGCAAATATTTCCTCTTATTCTATGGTTTATCTTTCACATTCTTGGCGGTGTCCTTTGAAGCACAAAGGACTTTACGTTTGATGACATTTGTTCATTTTTTTATCTTGCCACTTGTGCTTTTGGTGTCACATCTAAGAAACCAGAAATCATTGCCTAATCCCAGGTTCTGAAATTTTTATCTTATTTTATTTTGAGACGGAGTCTCGCTGTAGCCCAGGCTGGAGTGCAGCGGGCACAATCTTGACTCACTGCAACCTCTGCCTCCCGGGTTAAGCGCTTCTCCTGCCTCAGCCTTCCTAGTAGCTGGGATTACAGTTGCATACCACCACGCCTGGCTAATTTTTGTATTTTCAGTAGAGACGGGGTTTCATCATATTGGCCAGGCTGGTCTCGAACTTCTGACCTTGAGTGATCCACCCACCTCAGCCTCCCAAATCCCAAAGTGCTAGGATTACAGGCGTGAGTCACCACCCCGACCAAGGTCCTGAAAATGTATTTCCATGTTTTTTTCTAAGACTCGTGTAGTTTTAGCTCTCACATTTAGGTCTGTGATCGATTTCTAGTTAATTTATCTATACAGTATAAAGAGGGGCTCCACCTCATTCTTTGGCATGTGAATATCCTGTTGTCTCAGCACCATCTGCTGAAAACAACATTGTTTTCAGAAATTTTCATTGTCAGAAATCAAGTGGCCGCGATTTTCTGTTTACACTTTGATGAGCTATTTGCCCTTGGGCAAGTTCTTTGCCCTCACTGAGTCTCTGTTTTCCTCATCTGTACATTGGGAGCATAACAAGGATCCTGTGCTTCACTGGGTTGCTCTGAGGATCCAGCGAGGCGGCACATGAGAAGCACTCAGTGATCCGCCTGGCAAGGGGACACTCAGCAAACGTCAACTAATGTTATTGTCATTACTGTACTATTATTCATTCCCTGTTGAGGCCAAAGAAAGAATTATTTTCTAGCAGCCGTGTCTGCAGCCTTGTGCTAAACAAAGAGGAGACATGATGGAAATCTCCCAGGCCCTGCCTTCAAGGAGATATGGCTTTATTAGTGAGCCCAGGCTCAGTAGGAAATGGTTAAGTTCTATCCATCTGCAGTCACTGGGGAGCTGGGCCTCGGAGCTGGAGGTGGGCAAGGGGAGAACACTTCTGGTGAAGGCAGGGGCTTGTGCCAAGGCCTGGAAACAGGACTGCTTCTGGGGGCTCTGAGACCTGACCCGGAAGCTCCAAGGGCAGCTCGCAGTGAGCTGGGAAAGGTTAAGCAGGGTCTTGGATGCCAGGCCAGGAGCCTTGGGACAGGGATGTGATTAAAAAAAAAAAAAAAGAGGGCAAGAACTGGGCATGTCACAGGCTTCTGCCCCCACCTGCCTGCACACCTGTGAGCTGACACAGTGAGATCAGCGTGGGATGCTTTTGTCAGCTGCACACACACATAGGATAATCATTATTCTAGGAGCGGGAAGAGCTCATTGAAGCATGTGAGCTCCATAGGAACAGGGAGTTTGTTTATCTAGCACAGAGAGTCCATACTGTGGGAGCTTGTTCAGAGGGATCTGGAAAAATGATCTCAGGGCCTCTTGTCGCCATGCCTGGCCCTGGGCTAGAGAAGCTCCCTGGGGAAGGCTTCTGGACTTTCCAGATCTGGCCGAGGAGACAGAGGACTCAAAGCATCCCTATGCAGTGCCAGCAGCTATCTTTTGCTGAGTACAGGCTCACACTGTGCCTGCTGAGGCTTTGGGGGCTTTGCATTTGTTATCTCTTAAGTGCTGCAGACAGTGCTGAGAGCTCAGCACGATTCGCCCCACTTTACAGATGAGAAAGTGAAGACCCCAGTTCACAGAAGTGGCCCGTGGCAGAGCTAGGCTTTGGGCCTAGGTCCAATGGACCCTAAAGCCGTGTCTATTAGGGGAGGTAGAGGCTGCAGGCCCACTACAGGGTCCTCTCTCCCACCAGCCCTGAGACACTGGACGTGCGGCTGGGCTTCAGCCTGTGCTCAGAAGAGCTGGAGTTTCTGCAGAAGCGGAAGGTGGTGGTGGCCAAGGCCCTGAAGCAGGTGCTGCAGTTGGAGGAGGACCTGCAGGAGGACGAGGTGGGTAATCAGGGGTGGCCAATCTGGGCCCAGCTGGTCCTTCCAGCACCACACCCTGCCAGCCAACCCAGGCCCTGCCCTGCCCCAGGCACCACCTCCATGGATGCTCTTACTGCTGAGGTCCAGGTGCCTGGGTGACAGCTGTGCTGGAAGTGATTCTGTTTTATATTCACAAAGGAAGGGGAGAGCCCCAGCGGCTCCTCCCAAGCACTAAGAGCTCCTGCGGTGGCTAAAGTAGCCTTACCCAGGGACAAATGCCCTCCTCATCCCCCACCAAGAAAACATTTTAAGCTGTACCACCTCCTGCACCCCATACCTCCCCCAAAAGGCCTTAGGTCCTTCTTTCCCCAGTTATCTCTCCTCTCAGATCCACACAGGTAGACACGCTCCCAGCAATAACAGTGCTAGGAAGCTGGAGAGAAGCAGCTTGCACCCCTAGGGCCTGTCCCTTCTTCCCACAGGAGCAGACGATGGTGCCTCTGCCAGAGCCACTGGTTGCCTCCCTTGTGTGGACCAAGGCCCACACTCCCCTGGGCAGCAGGCAAGCCCTCCAAGTGCCTGCCTTCTGAGGCTGACCCTAGGTGAGGACAGAGGCCTAGCGCATGCCCGAGGAGGACTTGTGATAGGGCTTTAGCCAATGGAAGGCTCTTACAGCCCCCACTCAAATGAAACACATAGAGTGAGTCTTGACAAAGAGCCCCTTCTTCCCTCCCCTTTCTTTGGTGGGGACAGGCTCTTGCTCTGTTGCCCAAGCTGGAGTGCAGTGGCACCATCACGGCTCACTGCAGCCTCCACCTCCCAGTCTCAAGCAATCCTCCTACCTCAGCCTCCCAAGTAGTTGGGACTCCAGGAACGAGCCACTACGCCTGGCAAATTTTTATATTTTTTTTGTAGAGATGGGGTTTCCCCGTGTTGCTCGGGCTGATCTTGAACTCCTGGGCTTTAACAATCTGCCCACCTTGGCCTCCATAAATGCTTGGATTACAAGTGTGAGCCACTGTGCCTGGCCCTATCTTTAGAGAAACATTCCAGGGGTCTCTTAAACCTCCACTCGACCCAGAGCTGGCAACCCTGCTCCTTCCCACTTCACCCGTCCATTGACTCTTGGCATTACCAGCACAGTACCTGCTGAACAGGGGCCATGTGCCAGTCTGGTGCCTTACACCAGATCCAGCTATAGAAGATGTTGGTTTGTCCCATTGAGGGATGGCACATTGGTAGGGTTCTTGAACAAGCTGCCCACCCCCCTTGAACCCTAGTTTTATCATCCGTTAACTGAGAGCTGGAGTAACAGTGCTAAGAACTCTGCTAGACACAGTTTTCTGTGGTTTACCAAGCCTGTGTTAGGCTGCAGAGTCCTTCACTGACACTGGAGCTGAGGTCTATTTCTAGACCCACTGCTCTGTGGAAGGCAGGAGTCAGGTAAGTTAACGCCACACCCCTGCCCTCTGTAGCCATCTCTGCTTCCTCCATTGTTCTTTTGCAGCTGCTATCATTCTAAGTCTTCTCCCCAGTCTTGGCTCTGGAGCTTTCCCCAAACACCTGTCTCTGTGTCCCCCCAGGTGCCGCTGATAGCCATCATGGCCACTGGGGGTGGAACAAGATCCATGACCTCCATGTATGGCCACCTGCTGGGGCTGCAGAAGCTGAACCTCCTGGACTGTGCCAGCTACATCACTGGCCTTTCAGGGGCGACCTGGTAAGGACACTCGAGCCACTGCTCTGCGGAGCCCAGAGCAAGCCACAACAGGCTGGCCTCAGGTCTCAGGTGAAGCTCCTCCCACCCCCACCCCAAGATAAAGTGACTCCTGAAGCCTAGGGAGCACCCCACGTTCAGCAGTGTGGCCTTGGGCATCCAGCTTGACTCCTAGAAGGCTCAGCTTCTGTATCCTGCACAGTGGGGATAACAACAGCTCTGACCTCATGCAGTAGCAGTAGAGGCTCTCCCACTACTAAGTATGCCAGATACACCTTATGCACTGGCCTTTCCTGGTGTTACTGTTTCCCTGGGGCTGTGGTATGGTCTCAGGAACATGACCCCATGCTGCTGGGGACATGCAATGGGCAGGGCCCTGCGGCTGAGCTCCCCTCCTGCTCACCCTCTGCTGGTGGGCACGGCCGGATGCTGAGCACTGGGCTCCCCCATGGGAGGCCAGGGTGAGGTCAGCTCACCCCACAGAACACATGGTGTCTGCGGCCCACTGTACTTTTAGGGCCTCACAAAAATAAGTTAATTTCTTTTAAAATCAGAATCATTTCATTAACCAACTTAAAAAGGTTGAAGAAAATATTTTAATAAATAATGTGAATATATTTGTCTTCATATAACACAGTGATTAAATATAAATTTTAGTATTTTTTATATGGCCAGGTATGGTGGCTCATGCCTGTAATCCTAGCACTTTGGGAAACAGAGGCAGAAGGATTGCTTGAGGCCAGGAGTTCAAGACGAGGCTGGGCCACATAGGGAGGTCCTATCTCTAAAAAAAAAAAATAAAAAATAAATAAATATTTTTTGTGGGGCCCATCAAAGTCCTCCTGTGGCCCGGGGTCAAGGTGGCCTGTCAGGCATATCAAGCAGGGCCATGTCCTGTCTGTGACTGGTAGGCCTATGAGCCCCGAGGTCCCTTGCTGTGCCTTGTGTACTGGAGGAGCTCTGGGTAGCCCCAACGTGAGCAAGTGGATGTGAATGGGCCCTGGGGAATCTAAGGGCTCCTGTGCCACACGCCTCCCCAGGGGCAGAGACGTCAGCCCAGATGGGACAGAGAGGCCGTTTGCCACTTGCCAGCTTCCTACGGCTCACCTTGTTTCTTCCTCACAAAAAACTATGAGGGAGGCACTGTCATTTTTCATCTGGAGAAGCAAAACAATTTACCAGAGACACTCAGCTTATAAAGTAGTGGAGTAGAATCTGAACCCATTCCCGGGCCCACATCCCTAACCTCCACGCCATATGGCTGCCCTGGGTAGCAGGTTAAGAAGGTAACTTGCTTACGGCAGGTTGAGGGGCTCGTGCATCCTCCTGGACTACTGTGGGGTAGACAGGAAACAGGAGGAACTCGGGCCAAGCTGGCATGGGATGGGTGCGGTCCCTTGGCCTGGGGCAAGCACAAGCCAGATCCTTTTAAAAACTCATTCACAATGGTTTCTGGAAGCTTTTTTAGAAGTATAAAATTAATGGGTGAAGCTTATGGAGAGCAGGGTGCTTCAAAAATCTCCTGACTACCTCCCCACCTTCCCAAAAACAAGTCCTGTGAGGAAAGAGGCCCCTGTTTTTACGAACACATAGCCGCAGTATAGCTCCCCCTGCCAGGGTGGTAGTTCTTGGGAGCAGAATGAAACGGAACCTTTCCTGTCCTGACACAGAAAAGCTGGATCCAGGCCAAGGCCAGGCAGACTAAGGCCAGACCCAGAGCTAGCGGGATCACCTCTTTGTTTTTGCTCCCTCTACAGCCAACCTGTAAGTTAAAAGAGAAAGGGAAATAAATCTTCAGCCAACATCAGAATTATGGGAATTCACATGGCAGAATAGAAAGTACCCAGGACCTGAAATCAGCCAAGCCTGGGTTTAAATGTCGGCTCCAGCATTTATTTTGTGCCACCCACTGTTCTAACCACTTGACATCACCTTAGTGCATGTAATTGTCACCAGAACTCTATGAATTAGGTACAATCATTATAATTCTTCCCATTCCACCAACAGGAAAACTGAAGGGAACAGTGAGTGATTAAGTAGCTTGCCCAAGAGCACACAGCTAGTGAGGGTCAGACCCTTGTTTGATCCAGAAAGATCTGGATCCAGAAGCTTCCTCTTAACCACTGTTGCTCCTGGCACACAGTGGGCATTGGAGAACTGGTAGCACTTTTGATTATGAGTACTAGTGTTCACCTTCCCTGCTCCTCGCCACCTGCCAGGCCTCTGCCTCACCCCTCCTCCTCCAGCTTCCCCTCCTGGCAGGTTAGGGCTCCCAGTGGCCTGCCTGCCTTCCCCTCCTGCCCAGGTCCAGGACTGATGAGACAGGGGCCGGGGCAGCCCTATCAACCGTGCCTGTCCCTCTCCAGGACCATGGCTACCTTGTACCGTGACCCTGACTGGTCCTCCAAAAACCTGGAGCCTGCTATCTTTGAGGCCCGGAGACACGTGGTAAAGGACAAGCTACCCTACCTGTTTCCAGACCAGCTCTGCAAATTCCAGAAGGAGCTACGGCAGCGCAGCCAGGAAGGCTACAGGGTCACCTTCACAGACTTCTGGGCCTGTTGATAGAGGCCTGCCTGGGGACGAGGTAGGTCGTTAGCTTCTCCCGGGCCCCACCCTGCCCTGGCTTATGTCCGGCTCTCTTTCTTCCTCAGGGGGAGTCAGGACTTCCATTGCGCACAGAGAGTTAGGTTAGATCCTGGGACTGGAAGACCCACAAGGTGTCGGAATGTACGGCAGAGGGAGGTGGTGGGATTGTCTCCCCATGTACCCTTTAGAGGACGGCTGAGACCCTCATGTTGGAGGCAACCCTGCCCGAGAGGTAGCATGTCCTCTGAGAGCCATGCCAAGACACCTGCCAGGGAAGCACGGGGAGGAGCCGGGGAAGACTGGAGAGCACGGCACTGTGAAGCGAGAGCTGATCCTAGAGTGGGGAGAGGAAGAAAGTTGGGGTGGAAGCATTCTAGACCGCGGTGTGTTCTGCAAGGCCCTTGCAGGGTTCTCCAGCTGCAGCTGGCTGTCACGGGAGTCCTGCCTGCCCCAGAACGGGCCAGCCTCGGTAACCCTGCCACACTCAGTCACAGGAAGTGCAGCCTCAGCACAGACGCAGCTGTGGATTTCAGAACACAGCAGCTGGGATCCTTAGTCAATAACACTCTCTGCAGTCGGAGGTCTGTAGGACTTGTTCTCACAACCACCAATGGGCCCAGTGAGGTTCCTTCCTATTCTGAGACCCAGTGATCTGACTACTATGTGCCCAAGAAGAGGAGCAGCCTGTGTGGGGTGGCTGCCGCTGTGAGAGCTGTGACCCAACACAGGCTGGTCCTCTTCCTGCACACATGGCAGAGCCAGGGATCCCCAAGGGGTGTTGTGATTCTGGATATCAGGGCGGACTCAGCTGACACCTGTGCCCTTTAGGCTGCACAAGCCGAGATGAACCAACTTTGGCTGTTGCTTGGCCCTAAAGCAGAGCTTCCCACCTAACCTCTGCCAGGCTCGTGGTTCTCTGCTCCACTCCAAAGGTGTCTGGGGGAGTTCTGAATTCAAATCAGGACTTGCCAGAGAATTACTGCTGCAAATTATTTGTTATAATAGTAGGTCCCATATTCCAGAAAGCCAGACAGTTTGAGCACCTGAGAATGATCTGATCCTCATCTTCAATCTTCCCTCATTCCTTCAATTACACTAACCAGTACCTCCTGCATGCCAGGAACTCCGCTGGCAAATGGGGGATTCAGAAAGGAATTGGACATGGCTTCCAACCCCAGGCACTCACCACTGCTGCTGGGTCCCACCCACCCTGCCCCTGTGGCAGCCCACCACCTAGCCTGTCCTCCCTTCCAATGAAGCGGAGCAGGCAGAGGCCAAGGGCGTTGGCTTTGGGATTCAGGCAGGACGGGGTTGAAATCTAGGCCCTGCTCTTTACTATTCCTTAAGTGGGGGATTGCATCAATAAGTGCCAATTAACATTTTCAACAATATTGTAACAATCGTGAGTGCTGCATATGATGAGGAGAAGCACTGAGTCTTCCGAGATCAGGAGTCTCGGCATTCTGGGGGTTTGGTGGGAAGGAGCTGGGTCCCCAGGAAAGCAAGGGCAGGGTTGATGTTGGGAGGCCTCTGCTCTTATGCTCTGCCCACAACAGGAGCCCCCTTACCCTTGGGTCCCCTGGACATGAGTGTGGACTGGCTCTTCCCTGAGCCTGCAGCTTTACTTCCAGAACCGTCGGCTCTGTGATGCCCCAGATCTCTGGGCCCAGTTATGACCCTGTTTGCTTTCAAAGGATACCCACATGTCATTGGGCATATGCATGTGTTTGCCATCCCACACGGGTTCTGTAGCCTTTGTACACTTGGGTGACAAGGGTTGGTCACCCAGAAGTCAGCTGGTTGGGCTGGGGTAGAGTCTGGCCCTCTAAGACCTTGATTCTGCCTTATCTGCAGTGGCTGATTCACTTTGGGAGGTCGCCTGTGGCCCGGGCTGATCTGCAAGGCTCCTCACTCTGGGGATTAGAGGGACCTCAGCCACCATCTAGTGCTCAAGTCCTAAGTCTTTTGTTAAAAAAGGGAGGAAGGAGGGGGAAGGAAGGGGAGGGGAGGGGGAGGGAGAGGAGGAAGGAGAGGGGAGGGGGGGGGGAGGAGGAAGGAGAGGGGAGGGGAGGAAGGAAGGAGAGGGGGAGGGGAGGGGAGGAGGAAGGAGGGGGGAGGGGAGGGGAGGGAGGAGGAGGAAGGAGAGGAAGGAGAGGAGGGGAAGGGAAGAGGCAGGAGGGGTGGAGGGAGGGAGGGAGGGAAACTTTTTTTCCCCTCAACTTTTTTACCCCTCAAATGAGGGAGTTGAACATGCCAAATTGATTTAAAAAACAAACAAACAAACAAACACACAAAACGAGCCTGCTAAAAATGGAGCTGCTCCAGTTCTAGCAGAGGGAAGATGATGGGGCAGAAGAGGGGGCAGTGCTAGCCTTCTCCCGCCCCTTCCTGTTTATCTGCTGGCCCCTTAGACCAAGACCCTGAGGGACTGTCCTAAACTGCAGATGTAGTCCTGGGTCGCCGGGCCCTGTCTGGTGGCGGACAGCCCTGAGGAGGTGGTGCACATGCCATGGTGTGCCTTTTAAGAGCGCTTCGTTACAGTCAGCTTTGGGTAACTATACAGCTGACTGGTAAGGATAAAACACTTAAAGTCGTTGCTGAGTACCGCATATCCTCAGTATGCATGTCTGCCCATCACATCAAATGTTCTGTCAACAAGATGTTTGGCAATTTTTTTTTTTTTTTTTGAGATAGAGTCTCTGCTTTGTCACCAGGCGCCAGGCTGGAGTGCAGTGGTGCGATCTCGGCTCACTGCAGCCTCTGCTTCACGCGTTTAAGCAGTTCTCCTGCCTCAGCCTCCCGAGTAGCTGGGATTATAGGCGCGAACTGCCATGCCCAGCTAATTTTTGTATTTTTTAGTAGAGACGGCGTTTCACTATGTTGGCCAGGATGGTCTCGATCTCTTGACCTCATGATCCACCTGCCTTGGCCTCCCAAAGTGCTGGGATTACAGGCGTGAGCCACTGTGCCGGGCCGGCAATTTTTTTTTTTTAAAGGTTGGATTAATTATGGAAGGTTCTTATACCGTTTTTTTTTTTTTAAACCTAGAGGCTAAAGATTAATTGTAGTGATTTGTTTTTCACATGGAGACCTTTCTATGACTTAGTTTAAGTTACTGCAATTCAGAATTAATTCACATTGCATAATTACTTCTTTTAAGCAAATGCCGAAAGTACCAGACCAGTGGATGAAGACCGCTGAGAACTTTGCACATAATTATACAATCTTTTGAATATTTTAGTAAAATTCGTGTTTAGACAATAAGATGGACTAGAATTTGACAAAATGATTATTTAAATTTTTTATAAGTCTGGTTACTTTCAATTTATATTGTGTTCTTGATATATGCTGTATATTTGTCATTGCACCGTGTTTTTAATTGACATGAAAACATGAGTTAGGAGAAATTACAAAGTTGAATGATAAAATACCTGTATGAGCTCTTAAGAAACAGTAATTCCAGATTGTGTAGGGGAACTAAATCTATATTGGTTGTAAGTAGTACTACTATATAAGGATTATGGGCAGAGGCACAGGCATCCTCAGCAGCTGATTTGGGAGATGATGGTAAAGCTAGCTAACTATGAGGTTAAATATTCACCTAATACCGTCTACCTAGTCCAGTAATAATACAAGCATATCTTGTATATCAGGAACAAATCAAGGTTCTCTGAATTTTTTGGCTTGTATGCAATGAGGTAAAAACTTGGTAACATGGTTTTAAATTAAGGAGGAGAGTCATGGATGTATGTTTTGATATGTTTACCTTATAATTCTGCCTCTAGCCATATGCTGTGTTTGCAAAATGTGGCATCTGTAGTTTTCATTGTCTATATTTTCTTTGTTAACTATATCTGGGTAATTTTGTGTTACCCAAAAAATTAATAAGGAAGCATAATGTGAGACACACAAGAAAAGAAAATGTTGTGAGCTTAAAGTACAGTTTCAAAGGTCATTACCAACGCATTTTTTTATACTTTAAAAACATTATGCTACATATTGCCATCTTCATATTTTGCTACTCTAATACAATGAAATCAGTGAAAATACAGTGAAATCAGTGAAACCACTGAATTGCCATTATTATATCCAAAAAGTTTCTAAGATGATAGTTGTCACTATTTTCTCCATGCTGACATTTGAAAGAAGATACTAGAAGGTCCTAGAATCTCTTTAGCCAGATTGCTCAGTTTTTCCTTGGTAATCAAACAGCAGTTGTATTAAAGGAAAGTAAAGCTAAGACCTAAATCAGAACCATAGTTGCCTGCATATATGGTAACAATTTTGTGTGCATTTGCTTTCTCAGTGATGGGTGAGAGGATGAGGAGAAATTATTTGACTGACATTTTCCTGTGGTTGAATAGAAGACACCTTTCTTTTGTCTTTAGGTATAGGAGAAGATACTAAGATACTGGATGTTTATTCTGTCTTAGTCTGATTGGAGTAATAAGAGAGAGAGAAGAGGATGGACTTTGGCTTTTTCAGTGTTTTTCCCCTAAAGGGTGATACTGCTGATGTTTCTATCAATTTTACACATAATATGTGGCTATGAAACCATATATCTCACTTAAGTAACTAAAAATCATTGTTTATTATTTAAAGCCAACAAAACAGTATAACAGTTTTAAGTTCAATAATGTTAAGTATTGTATAGAAATATATTGGGGGCAAAGTTCAGTTGATGACAATTCTGTATATGTTACTGATGCTGTAAATTATTTTTAATAAAGAAAATTGTATTATCAAAAAAAAAAAAAAAAAAAAAAAGAGTGCTTCGGCTGGTGTCCGCTGGGCCCTATACAGCAGCCCCATGAGCTCAGGAGCCAGGAGCCAGCTGCAGGGGTCCAGATTGTCCCCCTCATTTTGCACTGCCTCCCCAGCCCCTGGGCTGTTGCTTCTCTTTAACCATTCTGTTTCCCCACAGAGAAATGAATGCAGACTGTCAGATCAGCGAGCTGCTTTGAGCTGCGGCCAGAACCCCCTGCCCATCTACCTCACCATCAATGTCAAGGATGATGTAAGCAACCAGGACTTCAGAGGTAACACCAGTGGCTGGTGATTTACAAGTAGGGGGTCCCTTCTTGGTGGGTAGAGGCACCCAGCACCTCCAGGTTCTCCAGTCCCACCCATCTTTGCCAAACTACATTCAGACTGTACCCACAGCCTGAGAAATCACCTTTGCTATCCCAGTCTGCCCTGCTGCATGGGTGAGGCTGGCAGGTGCCATTTGCAGCTTCCCTGGGCATGTGTTTGTTGGGACTGGGGAAGAGAAAGGTCATGAAAGGAAGATATTTCTAAGCTGCCCAGAGGGAGAGACTCAAGAGACCTGCTTCAGGGTCACTCTCTGTCCCGTTCAACAGTCTGTCAGGTGCAAATGAACAGTCCCGTCCCCCTTGCAAAGTTGAGCCTCGCCATGCCAGCGGAAGCTGGCCAAGGGTGCCCCCATGTGTCCTTTGGGAGAACTGTGGCCTCCCAGTCCCTGGCTCCTCAAGGCCCAGGAACCAGTGCCTGCAGGCAGGAGCGGGCTGGGCTGTGTGGACGGCTCCTGGCCTGAGACTCACCCCCCCTGTCCTGCTGCTTCATGTGCAGAGTGGTTCGAGTTCTCCCCCCTACGAGGTGGGCCTGCAGAAGTATGGGGCCTTCATCCCCTCTGAGCTCTTCGGCTCCAAGTTCTTCATGGGGCGGCTGATGAAGAGGATCCCAGAGTCTCGAATCTGCTACATGCTAGGTGACTGCCTTGGAACTGGCGGAATGACAGGGGGCTGCTGCCCCAGCACTGGGCTGCCCCGGGTTGGCCCCTGAGCATGTGACACTCGGGACACTTGCCAGCATCGCCTCATTCTAGGAGAGGCTTCTGAGCCAGCCCCAGATGGGCTCCAGGACTGGTCTGACCTCCCTGTGGCCCTTTCAGTCCAAGACATGACAGGGGCCCCCAAGTCACCGGGGACTGGAGGGAGCTGGTCTCCAGCAGTCTCCCTGCGGTCTGTTCAGCACCACACTAGGAATAGCAGACTCAGGTGGAAGCTTCTTTAGCTCCCACCCACTCCCCCCTCTGGCTTCAGGCAGCAAGTGCCTGCTTCCAGGGGCCAACCCAGCCCTAGGACCTAGGGGCTAGGGAGACCACAGGGTAAGGGGCAGGGTCACCAGGGAAGCCTGGCCCAGCCTCCCACCCTAAGCACCTCGGTCCTTCAGGAGCCCGGCCCACTGGGTGCAGGGCCCATTTGAGTTCTTCCCTTCAGAGTCTTCACTGCAGCCATCAAAGGGCTGCTTCAGAAACAGACCCACATTCACAGCCTCGACATGCCCTTATTTAAATTAGTGGTCTGTGCCCTCCCCTCTGTCTATCCCAAACTAACCCATCCCAGAGATCCAACTCAGTCCCATCTCTTCTGTGAAGCTGCCCCAGAAGCCCCCAGCCCACGCGGCCTCTCCTTCCCCTGAACACCTGTGCCGTTGAGCATGTGGTTTAGAAAACCGGAGTCAGAGCACTCGGGCTTGTACTCTGGCTTCTCACTCACTAGCTGTGTAAAGTTGGCCAAATTGCCTCACCTCTCAGAGCCTAGGTTTTTACATTAGCTAATCAGGCTTAAGAGTAAAACCTACCTTGTAGAGGATCCAAATGGGTCCATGTCTAATGTCCTACATTTAAAAATCATAATAACAAATAGCGTTTACGTTTACTCGAGTGTTCACCACGTGCCAGGTGCTGCCCTAGGTGCTTTACATGTATTCACTGACGGCAGCTAGACTTGAACTCAAAGCCTGTACTTGCCAGCATGAAATCCCTGCTGGGGCTGTGCCTTAAATACCTTTACAACGATGTCTCCCAGCACCGAGGGGAGGGAAGAGAAGAGCTGAGGGCTGAGACCCTCAGTCACTGTGTTGAGCAGCACGGGGAGGGGGAGAGGGAGGTGGAAGTCTATCCCACCTGCGGAGCAGCCTGGCTTGGCGGGGGCCGGGGGGAGAAATCAAACGTCAGTGTCTGCGGGGCCAGGGGCTGCGGGGCGGAGCTGCTCACGCCGGCCCTGGCTCCCCAGGCTTGTGGAGCAGCATCTTCTCCCTGAACCTGCTGGATGCCTGGAACCTGTCACACACCTCGGAGGAGTTTTTCCACAGATGGACAAGGGAGAAAGTGCGTGACATCGGTGGGTGGACCCCGGCTTTCCCCTCACGGTTGGGTGACGGGGGGGCAGGTTATGGATCACAAACCGAGGACCAGGCCACCTGCCATGTGTTTCCGCATCATCCCCTATGGCCCGAGACACGGGAAGGCAGCTGGGGCTACAGTGTCTTCCCTGCCTGGGGAGGGGGAGGTGACTGTAGGTGAGTGATGCCTGTGCCAAGGCCTGGCAGCAAGGCTCCCAGCACCCAGGAGAAGTGAGGAGGGTAGATCTATGGCAGTTACAGGGCACTCTTTGAAACTCCTTGTCCTCTCCAGGATCACTGTTACCTGTCTCCATCCCTCTCCCTGTCTACTCCCTCCCCCACTTACCCCATGGCTCTCCCCCTGGGTCCTCCTAACCCAGTGCCAGGGCCTTGAGAGCCCCGCAAGGAAGCTATGAGCTGCTTTTACAGTGCTCACCCCTGGGTGCCAGGCAACCTTGTGGGGCTTTGTGTGGGCAATCTGGGGACCCCAGCTCTCATGACCTGCCCCTCCCTCCCTCCCTCCCCCTGCAGAAGACGAGCCGATCCTGCCCGAATCCCCAAATGTGATGCTAACATCCTGGAGACGACGGTAGTAATTCCGGGATCATGGCTCTCCAATACTTTCCGAGAAATCCTCACCTACCGGTCCTTCGGGTCCGAGTTCCACAACTTCCTGTCTGGGCTGCAGCTGCACACCAACTACCTCCAGAATGGCCAGTTCTCCATGTGGAAAGGTAACCCCCCTGGCTGCTCCTTGAGGCCTGCCTCCATGTGGAGGAGAAAGATGTGGCCATCAAGGCTGCCATGGAAAAAGAATAAGAAAACTTCTCTGGCTGTGTTCACTGGGCCAGGTGGCCCTGTCCCCCCTGGCGTGTTCCACATTTGGTGGTGTCGTCTTCAACACTGTACAGGTCTGGCGGGAGGGAGTGGTGTGGGTACCTAACTCACTGCATCTGTGCAGCAGCTCTATACAGAATCCGTACAACAGGCCCAGCAGGTAGAAGCTGACCCCATGTTACAAATGCGGAAACAGGGGGTCTTACTTTCTGCAGTTGTGTTCTGGGGGTGCCCTTTAATGTGAGTGGTGCTGGGCATAGTGGCTCATACCTGTAATCCCAGCACTTTGGGAGGCTGGGGCTGGAGAATCTCTTGAGTCCACGAGTTTGAGACCAGCCTGGGCAATATGGTAAGACCCCATCTCTAAAAAAAATTGTTTTCATTAGCTGGGCATGGTGATGAGCACCTGTAGTCCCAGCTACTGGGGGGCTGAGATGGAAGATCATTTGAGCCCAGGAGGTCAAGGCTGCAATGAGCCATGATCACGCCACTGCACTCCAGCCTGGGCAATAGAGCAAGACCCTGTCTCAAAAAAAAAAAAAAAAAAGATCATGTGTGTGGTGCCCCCTTGGAACTGCACAGGGATGGCCCAGCTCAGGACCCCCCGAGTGGTAAGCAGCAGAGCCGGGCCTGAAACTGCGGTCCTGCAGCACCACGTCAGTGCTGCCGCCCCTGCTGCTGGGGCTCTAAGGGATTGACTTTCACCTTCTTTGATATTTTAATTGGCCATGGTCTGCAAATGGCTGCTTGAGTCTGGCCTGCTAAGCCTCATCCTCACCAACTGGGGCCAATGGGACACTGGCTCAGGGCCCAGGGTTTACCCTATTTACAGGCTGTCTTAAGCCCCTCATTCCCCTTAAGTGTGAATATCCCATAGAAGACCAGCTAAAAGCCTGAGATAATGCTGTTCTTCCTCAGTCCACCCAGAGGGGCACTGGAGCTCAGTGGGCGTCCTGGTCAGGCTGAGGCGAAGGATGCTACAGTCAGGGCGCTCCGTCCCCACAGGTGCCTCTGTCCATTGGCTGAGGTCAGTCAGGGCACCGGGTGTGTGAGTAACCGGAAGGCTTGGCTTTCAGACACAGTGCTGGATGGTTTCCCCGAACCAGCTGACCGAGTCCGCGAACCACCTGTGCCTGCTGGACACAGCGTTCTTTGTCAACTCCAGCTACCCGCCCCCTCCTTAGGCCAGAGCGAAAGCTCGACCTCATCATCCACCTCAACTACTGTGCCGGGTCCCAGACAAAGGCAAGTGTACAGCCTCCATCCTGAGCGTGTGCTGCAGCCTCTCCTGAGACGGGCCCTGCAGTCAGTGGCCTCCCCTCGCTGTGAACTGGGAAGAGGCACACTCTCAACAACCCCAAGACGGCATCAGAGAAAGCCAAGCAGCAGTCATGATGGGAAGGCAGACACCGGGACTTCGAGGGCAGCCAGCTGGCTCTCACATGCCACGGGGCCCCGGGTTGACTTAGCCAGTTCAAATTTTACTCTTGACTTGGAGCATTTGCCATATTTGGCAATTCTTCAGCTACGAAAAACAAGTTTTTAAAAATAACCTTAACAGAGACCATTCCATTCAAGAGCTTCTAATAACCTATTTTCAAAATGATCACACTTTCCCTTCCCCCAGGGTATATGACCGTCCATGAATTACACTCAAGAATCAGGACCAGGGTTCTTTGTTTTGTTTGGTTTTGGTTTTTGAGACGGAATCTCATTCTGTCACCCAGGCTGGAGTGCAGTGGCGTGGTCTCGGCTCACTGCAACCTCCACCTCCAGAGTTCAAGTGATTCTCCTGCCTCAGCCTCCCAAGTAGCTGGGATTACAGGCATGTGCCACCACACCCCGCTAATTTTTGGTTTTTTACGAGGTTTCCCCATCTTGACCCGGCTGGTCGCAGTCTCCTGACCTCACGTGATCCACCTCCCAAAGTGCTGGGATTACACAGGACTGAGACAGCACGACTGGCTGGGACCACAGGTGTTTTTTTTTTTGTTGTTTTTGTTTTGTTTTTTTTGAGACAGAGTCTCTCTCTGTTGCCAGGTGCCAGGCTGGAGTGCAGTGGTGCGATCTCAGCTAACTGCAACCTCCACCACCCGGGTTCAAGCAATTCTCCTGCCTCAGCCTCCCAAGTAGCTGGGACTACAGGTGCGCGCCATCACACCCAGCTAACTTTTGTATTTTTTAGTAGAGACGGGGTTTCACCATGTTGGCCAGGATGGTAGAGGTTTTTATTTGTTTTTATTTACTTTGGAAAGTTCTGTTTGTGTACAGTCCTACCCTGAAGCGAAGGGAAGGGAAGTGTAGGCAGACCAACCGGGCAACAATGACAGCAGTCTAAGTTTGTAAATGGGTAACAATGCACTTTCATACTTGCCATCTCATTTGGCCCTTACACCAGCTCCTGGAGGGGAGACGGCACAACTGTTATCTTTCTCATTTTGTGGATGAGAACACCAAGGCACAGGGAGATTTGCTTACGATCACACAGCTAGTGAGCAGAGGAACAAGGGGCAGAACTGAGGGGTTCTGACACTCTAAGGCCAGGACTGTTCCTGCAGCGCCCGTCATGCTTTAGAGACGCCCTTGCAGAGTCGTTTCTAGCCCTGTGCTACCATGAGCTCCAAAGCCCACGCACATCCCACAGGGGCCTGGCTAGCTCTGGCTGTGCGTGGCCTGGCTCCAGTCGCCCTTCTGGGCCACCCACCACATCCACCCAGGTCTGTGCTTAGGTGGGAACGCCATCGAAAGGGCTTCTGTCCGTCATACTTGGGGAAGGAGCTGGCAGCTGGTGGTGCATCGACCTATTGCCTCTGGCCTTTTGCCTTGACCTGGCTTTAGTCTGAAAATACCATAAACCGGCAAAGCAGTTGGGGAGACTGAGTTGTTAGCTGGGGAGATCAGGAAGCTGGGGCTAAGAACTCCGTGTTTCTTATACATTCCCACTCCTCCTAATGCTCAAACACACCCTCTTGCCATTCCAGCCCCTGAAACAAACGTGTGAGTACTGCAGCGTGCAGAACATCCCCTTCCCCAAATTCGAGCTGCCAGATGCTAACGAAGATCTCAAGGAATGCTACCTGATGGGGAACCCCCAGGAGCCCGATGCCCCCATCGTGACTTTCTTCCCACTCATCAATGACACTTTCCAAAAATACAAGGCACCAGGTGAGCTGCCTCTGCGCTCAGTTCCCAGCACCCCCTGCACTTGGCCCCGGGCGCTGCCTTTAGACCTGCGGGGTCTGCTAAGAGCACTAAATGGGGAAACCTGGCTCAGCTCCAGCCTGAGCCCACCTTGGCTTCCACAAAGAAGAAAAGAGCCCCTCCCATTCCCTCACCCCCATGGGCTGGGAATGTCATCCCCTATTCTTTCAACATTCCACATGTTCTGACATTCGGCCGTGTGCCCAGTACTGTGCGTGGGGCTAGGGCAATCCTCCAATGGGCAAGCTGTACCCTGCCCTGAGGAGCGTTCGTGTGCGTGTGTGAGGGTACATGTGTACACGTTTTCATGCAGGTGTGTGTGTGTCCATGAGTGCAGGTTGGTGGGCCTTGGGGGACAGATGTGGAAACAAGTCATTCCAACCTAACATGGCAGAATCTATAACAAGTCCTCCTGCTCACCCCAGGTGTAGAGCGAAGCCCTGAGGAGCTGGAGCACGGACAGGTGGATATTTACGGTCCCAAAACTCCCTATGCCACCAAGGAGCTGACGTACACAGAGGCCACCTTCGACAAGCTGGTGAAACTCTCTGAGTATAACATCCTGAATAATAAGGACACGCTCCTCCAGGCCCTGCGGCTCGCGGTGGAGAAGAAGAAGCAGCTGAAGGGCCGGTGTCCCTCCTAGGCCCTGGGGGAGCCTCCCCTCCCACCCACCCCCTGCCCCCGTGTCAGCTTCTACTGCCAGAGGCACAGGACCCGTCAGCACCCACAGGCTGCTACACAGCCAGCTCTGCTCTCTGACAACGGGTTGCGAGCAGGTTGTCCTGGGCTTTCTAATGAAAAATAAAATTTTTTTTAAAGTTGAGAAAGTCAGAGAGAGAGAGAGAGAGAGAGAGAGAGACAGCCCTGTTGGGGTTTTATACCCACCAGAATTTCTTTAAGTGCTTCCCTATAGAGAAGGCAGTCTCATAGCCATAGGCGCTCACACATTTGTGGAGAGGAAAAGCATGGGGAAGAGGCTGTGCCCCCCAGAAACCTCGACTCAGAGGTGGAGCCCAGGGCTGGCAGCCCTCCTCTCTCTGCCCTCCACCTTGTGTGGCAGGCCTACAGAAATGCACAGGGGGACCTGAGAGGCAATATACATTTCTCTGAAAAACACTTTAAAATTTAAGGCAATTCCAGTCTCATGATTTTTTTTTTTAGATGGAGTCTTGCTCTGTCACCAGGCTGATGTGCAGTGGTGCAATCTCAGCTCACTGCAACCTCCACCTCCCGGGTTCAAGCAATTCTCCTGCCTCAGCCTCCCAAGTAGCTGGGATTACAAGCGCCTCCACTATACCCAGCTAATTTTTTGTATTTTTAGTAGAGACGGGGTTTCGCCATGTTGGTCAGGCTGGTCTCCAACTCCTGACCTCAAATGATCCACCTGCCTCAGCCTCCCAAAGCGCTAGGATTACAGGTGTCAGCCACTGAGCCTGGCCCTAGTCTCGTTATTTTTATAGGCAATTATAGTTTGTGATTTTTATTTTTATGAATCTGGGTATTAATGGCAAGCATGAAGCCAGAAGATCTAGATGGAGCCCTAGAGACAAGCCAGTCTATGCCACAACAAAGCCAAGTAGGTGGCCGGTTTCAGTGGCTCTCTGCAGCTACTCAGCGCTCCACAGCTGGTCATCCTGTGATCATGACCAGGCAGCCATGCCCAAGCATCCAGCTCCAAAGAAATGCCAGGCAAAGCCCAAATCTACAGCCCAGGTTCACAAAATGAGGGTCTGGGATGGAGTTCAGCAAGGTCGGGCAGGCTGCAGGTGAATGAAGTCAGGTGGCAGGCAGGTGACGCATCCAGCGCCCCCAATCCAGCTGTAGGTGCTCATGGAAGATCTTGCTCCAACAGCATTGCTCAGCCTCTCACAGCCCTACCTCTCTGGCTGCCAGATGAGATTACTTATTTCTAAATGTGATTCCTGTTATCTGTCTTGTCAACATTGTGGCCAGTGCATTCCAACTCTTGGAGAGTCACCCAGAGAGCCTGAAACTAGGAAGAATTAATCAAAAGATACTGGGTTAGCCTTCAGAGGAAGAACCCCATCCTTGAAGATTGCTTCATAACGAATCTCTGGGAAAACTCTGGGACACAGAGAAGCCCAAAGTCAACGGGTCTCCCTTCAGGCTGGAAACACATCCAAGGAAATGCATAACCGGAGCCATTGACAGGCCCAGGCTGATAGAAGGTGAAAGCAAAAAGGCAGGAAGACATGAGGTCTTCAGGAAACCCAGCAACCCTGGAAGGCGGAGTTTCGTTTCTGGGCCGCCGTGCTGCCTAAGCAGTCTTTGGGTTGTGAGGAAACCAGTGGTGACAAGTACCAAAAGTTTAGAAAAATGGCCTCCAATTTACATCCTTGCTACTCAAAGTGCAGTGGGGGAACTGGTTAGACATGCAGAATCTCAGGCCGCAGCCCAGCTTTACTAAATTAGAAGCTGCATTTTCAGGGGATTCCCACGCCCTCTGTGGGAATCTCCCACGCCCTCCATGATTCCTATGCATATTAAAGTTTGAGAGGCATGGATTTATGCCACTCCCTCCCATAAGCTTGGAATGGATGAATCATTGCTCCCTTGAGCCACTGATAAATTGAGCTCTGGACCGGCAAAACTGGCCCCCACTCAGGTAATGCTAACCTGGGACACCAGCCCTCCCTCCATCAGAGCAACTGGCTGCCTCCACTTTGACATCTTTTCTTTCTGACTGCAACAGACTCTCCTTCAAGTATCAAAGAGTGAGCCGAGCAACGGACAGGACTTGTTTATTGTAAGGCGAAGGCAGCCATGTCTCGGATTCATCAAAGTTTGTTAAATGAGGTTCATGAAAATCATCGTATTATTTGCGCATGGGATAAAATGGCCACACAGGTGAATGCTGCTGACTCATCTGCTTTGTTATCTGATGCTGCAAAATATGCATAACCCTGCCCTCATCCCTCCAGGCTTCCTCCTCACCACTCCTGGGAGAGTGAGTAGGCTGTTTCCATCCCATCCCACCTCTCCTCAAGCAGCTTTATTTCCTGCGGCAAGGCTCTCTTCTTGTGGTGAGGTGCTCCTCCGCTTTCAGGAAGCCATGTCATCAACCAGTGGGGCACCAGCTGGGACAGATCCATGCTGTTCCAAGCTCAGATATATTTCAGGAAACATTGCTTGAGAGCAAGCAGAGGCAATTATCACCAACAAAGCACCTACTGTGTGTACAGCAAGCTGTAAACAGTCTCCACTTTCCAGGAACTTACATTTTGGTTTCGGGGGAAAACCATGAAAAGATTGTTATGCATGTATGAGAAGTTAAATGATAAGTTAGCTATGGAAATGACAAAAGTGTCATCAGCTCTGACAGAGCAAGCACACGGTGTCCTGCAGCGGGAACTCCCTCCTAGTTCCCACTCTCTGCCTGTGATGAAGATGATGAAGATGATGAAATTGACAAAATAAATGAAATTCCTCTCTCCTTGTCTTCACCCTTTCTTCCCAAAAGGGCAGCCAGCACCCCACCCACTCCCACACACCAGTTACCCTGTCCCCCTCTGCCTCCCCAGGAAAACACTTCTCCCCAAGGTCACCAATGGTCTCCTCACTGCCAGATGCACTGAGCCAAACCCACCAGTCCTGTACAGGACTTATCTGACTCGATTGTTCTCAGTGTTTGCACCACAGACCACTCCTTCCTTCTGGAAACCCTCCCTTCCCAGGACTTCTTGCCAAGAGCAGTTCAATTCAGTTCAGCTTACAGATAACTATTGCCTGCCCATTACATGCCAGTCACTGTTGTAGGCACTGGGACCATAAGAAGTATTAACAGTTGATCCCAAACTTCTCCGAGGTTCCTTGTGGTCCCATGTGGGAGGCCCACGGGTAAAACAGAGCCCTTGCAATAGGAAGAGAAAGCGGTGTGTTAGCTGTGTCCAGAAGAGGCATAGGAAAGGTTCCCAACCCAGCCACAGAGGGGAAGGGGTCAGATTCACAGAACACCTTCTGTCTCGGGTTTCTTCCCCTGGAAATGTGGGAACCCCTCCTCTGGCCTCTCCTTCAACTGCTGCCATTCCTCAAGGCTCCTTAGCTCTTTCCTCTTCTCACTCTATACTCCCCTTAAGCAATCTCATCTATACCTAGGACTTCAACGACTGCTTCTAATTTGAAAATTCTTAACCTTTTAGTTTTAGCCAAGCCAATCTCCTGAGTGCTAAACCCATGAATTCCAATTCTGTGCCTATTAGCCGTAATACCTAAAGATTTAAAATTACAGTGGCTTAAACAAGAGAAAAAGTTATTTCTCTACTTCTAGAGACCCAAGATTCTTTCTGCTCTCTTCTGTCATCCATGAGATTACCTCCTGGTCCATTATTGCTGCTGGAGCACCACCCATTATGTCTACATTCCAGGCAGCAGGGAAGATAAAGTAATTTGCATTCTTGCTGACTGTCAAGTGACCAAACTAGTATTGGACTGCCTATGTCTGGACTTCTACTCTGTGAAAGAGAATTAAACTTTTATCTTCAGATAGTAAGAATTACCAACTAACTGTTCCAGTTATCTACTGCTGAGCATCAAAAGCCCTCAATGTATAATGGCATAAAAAAAACCATCCCTTTATTATGCTCACAGATTCTGTGTGTCAGGCATTTGGAAAGGTCATAACTGCTCCGTGTTGGAGGCCACAGCTTAGATGATCTGAACTGCTGGGGAGGACTCAAATGGGAACAACCTGGGCTGAAGGGCCCATGCCCAAGGACTCTTTCACTCATGTGTCTGGTGCCTGGGCTGGGAAGTCTGAGAAAGATGAAAGGCAGTCCCAGCTAGGAGTGTCAATCAGAGCACCTCGGTGACCGCAGCATGATGGACTCAGGATGGACAGTCTTCTTAAATGGCACTCAGGTTTCCAAGAGTGTCTGTTACAGTGGCAGCAGCATGGCCCATTATAACTTAGCCTCAGAAGTTACATAGCTCCACTTCCATGGAAATCTATTGATAGAAGTAGTCACAAGCCAGTCCAGATTCAAGGGGAGGGGACAATGAACCCACCTCTGGATGGAGGGCATGACAAAAAATGTGCAGCCATATTTAAAATTCCAGATACAAAATTTGAACCCTTAATATTGACCTTTCCCCTTGTCCACTAAGCAAATGTCACAGTTTAGGTTCTGTCGTGGCAGACTCCATTTCTGGTAACAGACTGATTATTCTAATTAGGAATTGCTTTTTATTTCTCAAAAATGGTGGCTTAAACACACTCATGTAAAAGATATCCACAGGAAGGCAGTCCAGGGCACTTCTACAATTCATCAGGGACCCTGCTTCTTCTGGCCCTTTGCTTTATTCACCCTTGTGTGGTCCTTGGCTTCATGGTCCAGGATGAGCCCTGGAGCTCCAGCTGTCACACCCATATTCCAGGTCACCAGAAGGAAGAAGGAGAAAAGCGATTGAACTCCTTCTTAAAGGGACTTCCTGGAAGTCCCACATACCCTGCAGCTAACATATCACCATTCAGAACTTGGTCTCATCATCACACTTAACTGCAGGGAGGCTGGAAATTTTTGGTTTTTACATGGGTGGCAATGTGTCCACCTAAAACTCAGAGTTCTGCTGTGAAAGACGGATAATTTATAGGCAACTAGCCATCTTCCTGCAAGTACCTCCTAGCCGTCTCCACCTGTGTGTCCTATAAGCCCCTCCTCTGGGTGGTGGCAGTGACCTGGGTGAGTGGCTACAGAGAAAGGCCATCAGCGTGTGAGAGTGCCAGGCCATGCCACTGCCTCTGGTCTCAGCACGAGCCTCCCAGGCCTTTGATCACTCTGCAATCCAGTTTTCAGAGTAAAACGCTGGACTTGATCACCATTTAAAGCCAACCATTGAACGTGATCTAGAGCAAATCTTGTGACCATCAAATTATCAAGATTTAAAAAAAAGTCCTATATAACAAGGGGAGTCCTGAGTCTTATTATGGATTTTTCAACAACTAAGGGTACTCCCTTGTAGAACTGCCTGTGACAGGATTTAACCTGAAAAACAACTGATTCAGATGAAAGGGTGACTACAGTTGGGACTGTTTAGTCTCAAGAAAGAAAAGCAAAAAGAGGAGCATGATTTGCAAATAGATGCAACATGACTATGGCAGGGAGAACCCGCCGCTCTTCTGCCTCACTGAGGACAGAGCAAGAACAGAAAAGCTGCCGCGGCCCCATGAATAGACACAGCTACTATGTGCCCCCACACACAATAAAATAGGCTGGGCGCAGTGGCTCATGCCTGTAATCTCAGCACTTTGGGAAGTCAAGGTGGGCAGATCACGAGGTTGGGAAATTGAGACCATCCTGGCCAACATGGTGAAACCCTGTCTCTACTAAAAATACAAAAAAATTAGCTGGGCGTGGTGGTGCACCTGTAGTCCCAGCTACTTGGGAGGCTGAGGCAGGAGAATTGCTTGAACCCGGGCGGTGGAGGTTGCAGTGAGCTGAGATGGTGCACTGCACTCCAGCCTGGCAACGGAGCAAGACTCTGTCTCAAAAAAAAATTAAAATAAAAAAGAAAGCTGCTGCTGCCCCATAAGTATACACCTCTACTATGTGCCCACAAAAATAATAAATAAACAAGACAGCTGCAGCTGCGTGAAGGCAAGAAGGCAAGCAGGGAGCAAAGCAAGATGGGGCCAGTGCCCACCTCTGGTCAGATGCTTTCAGGACTTTCTCTTCTTTTTTTTTTTTTTTAGATTAAAGACAGTACATTTTTTTTCTTCCTGAAAATTTTTTCTGCTTTTATAACAGGAGCATGATTATTGCATAAAATTTGAAAAATGCTACAGCTTATAAAGAGGAAACTAAGATCACTTACCATTCCAAAACTCAGACGTCATTATTATTTGGGGGTTTATCCCTCCCATCTTTTTCTTGGATACTTTAAACATTTTTAAACAGAAGTACAAAAAGCCTGTACATTCACTTTAAAAAGTGTAGTAAAAAATACCCACACGATTTACCATTTTAATAATTTTCAGTCTACAGTTCAGTAGTGTCAGGCGTGTTCTCGTTGCTGTGCAGCAGATCTC
The DNA here is from genome assembly GCA_036589455.1 of Ateles fusciceps. Lineage (NCBI taxonomy): Eukaryota > Metazoa > Chordata > Mammalia > Primates > Atelidae > Ateles > Ateles fusciceps. The sequence continues at coordinate 1,736,947 of JAZHEH010001790.1, read as the reverse complement.
TATCCCTTTTTCATTTTGCAAAACTAAAACTCTATGCCCATTGAACAACTCCCCAGTCTCCTCCCTCCGGCCCCTGGTAACCACCATTCTACTTCCTGTTTCTATGAATTTGACTACTTTAGAAGCCTCTTCTGAGTGGAACCATACAGTGTTTGGCTGTTTGTGACTGGCTTATTTCACTTAGCGTAATGTCCTCAAGGTTCGTCTATGTTCCAGGGTGTAGCATGTACCAGAATTTTATTGCATTTTAAGGATGAACACTATTCCTCTGTGTGTGTGTGTGTGTGTGTGTGTGTGTGTGGGGGGTTACATTTCAATTATCCTTTCATCCAATTGACGGACAGTGGCTTGCATCCACCTCTTGGCTATTATGAATTATGCTGCTTGGGCCGGGCACGCTGGCTCACGCCTGTAATCCCAGCACTTTGGGAGGCCGAGGTGGGCGGATCACGAGGTCAAGAGATCGAGGCCATCCTGGCCAATATGGTGAAACCCTGTCTCTACTAAAAATACAAAAATTAGCTGGGCGTGGTGGCGTGAGCCTATAGTCTCAGCTACTTGGGAGGCTGAGGCAGAGAGTGCTTGAACCAGGGAGGCAGAGGTTGCAGGGAGGCGGAGGTTGCAGTGAACCAAGATTGCGCCACTGCACTCCAGCCTGGCGCCTGGAGACAGAGTGAGACTCTGTCTCAAAAATAAATAAATAAATGATGCTGCTGTGAACCTGGGTGGGCAAATAACTCTTTGAGATCCTGCTTTTAATTCTTTTAGATATATACCCAAATTGGGGATTGGTAAATCATATTAGTTCTTTTTTATTTTTTTATTTTGAGATAGTCTCACTCTGTCACCCAGGCTGGAGTGCAGTGGCATGATCTGGGCTTACTACAACCTCTGCCTCCCAGGTTCAGGTGATCCTCCCACCTCAGCCTCCCGAACGGCTGGGATTACAGGTGCCCACCACCACACCTGGCTAATTTTTGTATTTTTAGCAGAGATGGGGTTTTGCTATGTTGGCCAGGCTGGTCTCCAACTCCTTACCTCAAGGAATCCGCCTGCCTCAGCCTCCCAAAGTGCTGGGATTACAGGCGTGAACCACTGCACCTGGGCAGAACCTCCATACTGTTTTCCATAGCAGCTGCAGGTACATTCACTTTTGTAATCTAGCCTTTTTCCACTTAAAAATATATTTTGAGCATTTTTTCACATCATTAATATTCTTCTCATATGATACAGTTTTAGTAACCACATAGGAATCCATAAGTTGCTCATCTAATCCTCCATGAGGATAGACAGCTCCATGCTGACAAATATCCTCTTAGATAAAAGTTTACATATATTGTTTCCTCAGTATAAATGTCCTCAGGATAAATTTCCTCAAGATAACAATTCCTGAGTCAAAAAGCATGACCATATTTTACAACTAATCAAGGTGTAATCAACATACCATCAACTGCACATATTTAAAGCGCATTTATCCCTGAGTCCAGGACCCCTGGGGGATACCAAAACCATGGATGCTCAAGTTCCTTATATAAAATGGTATTGTATTTGCATACAGCCTAAGCATATCCTCCATATACTTTTTTGAACTTAAAACGCCATCCTTCATGAACCCATATACTTTAAATCATATCTAGATTACTTATCATACAATGTAGATGATATGTAAATAGCTGTTATACTATATTGCTTAGGGAATAACAAAAAGGAAAAAAGGTCTGTATGTGTTCAGTACGGAAGCAACCATCCATTTTTTTCCCCAAACATCTTCCATCTGTGGTTGGTCACATCCATGGATACAGAACACACAGATATGGAGGATTTGGTGAGTTTTTACATACGTATACAACAGTGAAACCATCACCACAGTCAAGATAGTGAATAAACCCTTCAGCCCCTAAAGCTTTCTAGTGCCCTTTGCAATCCTTCCTTCTGCTCCTCCCCTGCTGGGTCATGTGGTAAGTGTATGTTTTACTCCTTAAGAAACTGCCACACTTTTCCAAAGTGGTTGTACCATTTTACATTCTGACCAACCATATATGAGAGTGCCAGCTGCCCCACATCCTCATCAATGATTGGCATGATCAGTCTTCCTAATTTTAGACATTCTAATAGGTATGTAGTAATATCTTGCTGTGGTTTTAATTTGCATTTTCCTAACAGCAATGTTGAACATCTTTTCATGTGCTTATTTACCCTCCATACATTTTCTTTTGTAAAATACATTTAGATCTTTTTTCCATTTTTTTAAAATTGGAGATTTTGCTATTAAGTTTTAAGAAGTTTTTAATATTCTGGATACAAGCCCTTTATCAGATACATGACTGGCAAGTATATTTTCTCTGCCTTGTCTTTTCGTTCTCGTCACAGTACTTTCAAACATCACAAGTTCTCAATTTTGATGAAGTCCAATTTACCAACTTTTTTTTTCTTTTATGGATTGTGCTTTTGGTGTCATCTAAGAAATCTTTCCCTAACCCAAGGTCACAAAAATTTTATCCCATGTTTTCTTCTAGAAGCTTTATAATCTTAAGTTTTACACTTAGTTCTACATTGATATTAGTTTTATATCTAGTTCCATTTTGAGTTAATTTAATGATGTGTCAGTTTAGGTTAGGTTTATTGACTGTAATGATGTTCAGTTGGTGCAGAATGTTGATAGTGGGAGAGGCTGGGTGTGATGGCAGGAGGAACTCTCTGTACTTTATGCTCCATTTTGCTGTGAACCTAAAACTGATCTGAAATTCACAAGTCATTATCACATTCACTCTCAGTGTTGTACATTCTGTGGGTTTTGACAAATATATAATGACATGTGTCCATCATTATAGTACCATACAAAGTAGAGCCACTGCCATAAAAATGCTCTGTTCTCTGCCTATTCATTCCTTCCTTCTCCCTAACACCTAGACACCACCAACCTTTTTACTGCATCCATAATTTTGCCTTCTCCAGAATGTCATAAAGATGAAATCGTACAGAATATAGCCTTTTCGGATTGGCTTCACTTAGTAATATGTGTTTAAGTTTCCTTTGTCTTTTTATGGCTTGATAGCTCATTTCTTTTTTCTTTTTTTTTTTTTTTTTTTTTGAGATAGAGTCTTGCTCTGTCACCCAGGCTGGAGTGCAGTGGCACAATCTTGGCTCACTGCAACCTCTGCCTCCCAGGTTCAGTTGATTTTCCTGTAGCTTGGACTACAGGTGGGTGCCACCATGCCTGGCTAATTTTTATATTTTTAGTAGAGATGGGAGTTTTACCATATTGCTCAGGCTGGTCTTGAACTCCTGACCTTGTGATCCACCCACCTCGGCCTCCCAAAGTGTTAGGATTACAGGCATGAGCCACCTCGCCCGGCCCGCTCATTTCTTTTTAGTGCTGAATAATATTCCATTGCTTGGATGTACTGCAGATTACCCATTCACTTACTGAGAGACATGTTAGTTGCTTCCAATTTTTGGCACCTATGAATAAAGCCACTATAAACATCCATGTGCAGGTTTTTGTGTGGAAGTAAGTTTTCAACTCATTTGGGTAAATACCAAGGAGCTGATTTCTGCATCATATGGTAAGATTGTATTTATATTGGTTTGCTTTCATGTATTTTTTATTTTTTTGCTGTGTGTGAGTACTTTGCGTGTGTGTGTGTGTGTTTTCATGTATTTTTTAAAAAGAATACGTTGAAGCTTTTACTTTTGTTGTCAAATATATCAGCCTTTTCTTTCATAATTCCTGTCCTTTGTGTTAATGAAAAAGTTTTTCCACCCCAAAACTGTATAAATCTCTTCTACTTTCTTCTAGTAGTGCACTGGTTTCATTTTATTTTTACATTTCAAACTTTGTTTTATTTTGACACAAGGCAGATGTCTAACTTTACTTTTCCTTGGCTTGCTTTTCACTTCCCTAGTTACATACAATTCCCTCCAACTATGTGACCCACACGACAACTCCAAAGGAGTTTCCATTTTGCTCATAAGGAAGCTAGGGCAGAGAGGTAACTCATCACATTTAAAGTTACATAGCCATTCATTTTCATAGTCAAGCTTCAAACCCAGGTATTTTGATGCCAAGTCCTGTTCTCTTTCCACCACAGCCTTGGTACTCAAAGTATGGTCCATGGATAGGTAGCAATGGCAATACTCAAGAGCCTGTTAGAAATGCAGAGTCATGGGCTCCATCCTATACCTACCAAATCAGAATCTGCATTTCTGTCAGGTTGGAGAAGTACTGCAATGTGTACTGTCTCCCCAGATTTAGGGCACATCAGAGTCACCTAGGGCACCTGTTCATCTCTAGTCTCCTCAATATTTTAAAACTCACTAGGTCTGGACTGAGGACCAGGAATCTACATTTTAACAAGCATCCCAGGTCATAAATCTATATATGCAGGTGGCTCCATGGATCACACTTGAGAAATGCTCTGAAACAACTGAGAAATATTCCTAAGCTATAACTGGGACACCAAAGTTGATTGTGTCCCCCCAGTCTCATCTTAGATAAGCAAGTGTCCTTTTAACCCAGAAAAGAAACAGCTAGGCTGGGCCCGGTGGCTAGCGCTGTAATCCCAGCACTTTGGGAGGCCGAGGCAGTGGATCACCTGAGGTCAGGAGTTGGAGACCAGCCTGGCCAACATGGGGAAACCCCATCTCTATTAAAATACAAAAATTAGCCGGGGATGATGGGGCGCCTGTAGTACCAGCTACTCGGGAGGCTGAGGCAGGAGAATCGCCTCAACTCGGCAGGCGGAGGTTGCAGTGAGCCGAGATCGCGCCACTGCACTCCAGCCCGGGCGACAGTGTGAGACTCCGTCTCAAAAGAAAAAAACAAACAAAAAAAAAAGAAACAGCTAGGAGATGACAATAACTCATATGTCAATATGTGGAAATAAGGTTGTAATAATGAGGATAATGTAATAATGAGAGTAACGACTAAACTTTCGGCTTTACAGAAAATCAAATTAAAAAAACTAAGGGGAAAAGGTCTTTAGCTGATCCAGAATTTAGTGAGGGCAATGTGGAGAAGTAGGAGAAATAGCTACTCAGATAGATTCCAGTCCACTTCCCTTTCTTCAGATTGTGTCAATTATGCCCGTGAGCCTGGGTCTCTTGGCCTGTAAAATGGAGTCATAAGGACCCGCCCCGGGAAGACAGAACCTGCCTGTCCACTTTCTGAACTTTTCATCCCCAGTATCGACGTCCCGAGGCCTGAATGAGTAAACATTCCAGGAGATGGAGCATTCTCCGGAGGCTCGCTTTGGGCAGCTCAGATTTACCCGGAAGCCGATGCCACCTGGCCAGAGGTGGGGCCCCGGCGACCAGAAGGGGGCCCTGGGCATGACCGGTCAGCGCCACCCTACCCGGGAGACACCCTCTCCCCCTCCCAGTCCTCTAGACTGACCCTGTCATCAATAATTCATTAAGAATCTCCTCTCCATTGGCTGACGCTTCCACCCCTCGCTGGCAGAGGTCCAATCAGGAAGGACCTGAGAGAGCTCCTCTGAATAGTGAGCGAGCGCGCGTGACGTGGCGGCCGAGGATTGGCTGTGGCAGCGCGAGGCGGGGCCGGGCTCGGGCGGCGGCTATCGCGGCCGGGGCGACTCTGTGCGAGCCGGGGAGGGTCGAACCCGGAGCAGGGTCCCAGCCGAGCGTGGACTGGCGGCAGGATGTTCAGCTGGTTGGGGCGGCAGGCGGGCGGGCGCGAGCGCGCCGGCGGCGCGGACGCGGTGCAGACGGTGACGGGCGGGCTGCGCTCGCTCTACCTGCGCAAGGTGCTGCCGCTGGAGGAGGCGTACCGCTTCCACGAGTTCCACTCGCCCGCGCTGGAGGACGCCGACTTCGAGAACAAGCCCATGATCCTGCTAGTGGGCCAGTACAGCACCGGCAAGACCACCTTCATCAGGTACGCCGGCGCCGCCTTCCCCACGTGTGCGCCGCGGGCTGCCTCCTCCCGCCGCTGCCCCCTCCCAGCGGGCGCGACCTCGGGGACCCCTCCCTGAGCGCGGCGCCCGGTGCCCTCGGCCCCGCCCCGGCTGGCCGGCCTCGGGCGCTGGAGGTCCCGTGAACCCGCGCCCTCCGCACTCCGAGCCCTCTTTCCTTGCGGTTCGGAAGGCTTTGCTCCCACTGGCCTTGTCTCGTCGCCCTGGCCGGAGGCCCCAAGGGAGGGAGGGGCGCGAGCCAGAATCAGCATCTTCTGGACATGGGAGTGACGCCTACGGATGCAAATGGGGGCAGAGGCGTGGGGTATCCGAATGGCTACAGAGTCCGAGTTGGAGAATAAGTTCCCAGCACAGTGCCCGGCTCATAACTATTTATTGAAAAATGAATGGCACCAGAAGAGGGTATCGCCCAGGCCTCCTTCCCTTGAGGTGTTTATGTGCCACCCCGCAGTGTTCTGGGGAGGGGATAAAGAGGCCGCCTTCCTTCAGCTCCTGCACAGCCTTTGGTAGGAAGTGAACAGCGTGTAGCAGCCGCACCAGCCTGTGGAACTAAGGGGGAGTGTCATATTACTATTTGTTAGTTTCCATTTCTTAGGGGGATCATTCCCTCCTCGCTCACCCTTGACAACTGAAAATATTTGTCATGCTTACCGTGTTTCCGAAAGCACACAATCATTGTACGTGCCCTGTGGTTTAAATCATATAGTTTCATCTGAAGTGACTTTAGCTGGGAAATAATTTACACAAAAACAGATTGCTTTGTTAATCACCTGTTTTATTTCTAAAGCAGCCAGCATAGTTAGGCTCACTTTTTTTTTTTGGTAAGAAGACTTGTTTTTCTGACTGAAACCATGTATCAGTTGAAACAAAGTGCTAATCATTTAAGGTTTTGGTCCAGGGTTTTGGAAATTGTAACAATCTCTTCATCATTTGATGTTCAACAGGTGTTCAGAAAACTGTATCTATATTTGGATACATGCCATTTCTGTTAAGTAGCGACCTCTTTTCTCCACTCCAGTGACCTAAATAGTTCCTACAAATAGAGTAGTTGTCACTATAGGAAATATGTTAAATCCAGGCCTCCAGATACGTTGTAAATGAATTCTGCAAAGCAAATATACTGTGTGTTGAAATGTCGTTCTAGACAGTAAATTAATTGAGTGTGAAGGAAGACCGAAGAAAGTAATTTCAAAATTGCTTTATTTGGTACTTATGAACCAGACAAAAATAGGATTAAATACATCACCCAGACACTCAAAATGAACCATAGCTGTATTACAGTAACTGGCACCTTGAAAGATGACAAACAGATGTCACACTTAAGGTCTCGGTAATACTGACTAGTTTTTAGGTACTTGGGATAATAAATGGCCAAGTGGTACACAGATGGGAAGCAGTACTGTTGAAACATACAAAGAAGGGTGTGTATTTTTGTAATTTAGTGGTGGCATGTTCCCACACTCTAGGCATTTCCTCCTGTTTGTCTGCCGTGAGGTCCTTGTTGTGCCCAGGTATCATCAGGGAGGGAGCCCCTTCAAGATGCTGTGCCACTGTTTACAATAGCAAGGACTTGGAACCAACCCAAATGCCCATCAGTGATAGACTGGATAAAGAAAATGTGTCACATATACACCATGGAATACTATGCAGCCATAAAAAAGGATGAGTTCATGTCCTTTGCAGGGAAACAGATGAAGCTGGAAGCCATCATTCTCTGTCAACTGACCCAAGAACAGAAAACCAAACACTGCACGTTCTCACTCATAAGTGGGTGTTGAATGATTAGAACACATGGACACAAGGAGGGGAACATCACACACCAGGGCCTGTTGGGGGGTGGAGGGGCTAGGGGAGTGATAGAAGGGGGTGGGTGGATTGGGGAGGGATAACATTAGGAGAAATACCTAATGTATGACACAGGGATGGATGCAGCAAACCACCTTGGCATGTACCTATGTAACAATCCCACACGATCTGCACATGTACCCCAGAACTTAAAGTATTAAAAAAAAAAAGAGAGAGAGAGGAAAAAAGATGCTGTGCCAACCTGAAGTTAATGCAGCCCCCTCTCTGCCCCCATAGACTAGACAGCTAGCCAGCCTGATTAACAACTCATGGGAAGATGAATACAACTCACAGGAACATGAATTTATCTTCTGTATTTTTGCAGATTTCTCTCATTGTATTCTCACTCTTCTCTCTGTTTTATTATTTGAAGAAATTTGTGGAGTAACTAAGCACGGTTTTATGAAGGGTTCTGCAGTTTGACTCCTGGCAACTACCTCATCCAAACTGGTCACTTCTCAGTAGGTGCTGGAGCCATGGGCCACCCTAGGGTGAGGGAGGAATCACCTTATCAGGAAGTCGTTTGTTCTTGAGGCCTTCATCCAACTAAGTGGCTTTGTTGTTAGGTGATGTACACAAGTAGACCCATGAGGTTAGAAGAAAATCAGTGTGGGCAGGAAGCTTGCTGAGGCCACAGGAGACCTGAATTGCTTTTCAGATTGAAGCTAGGAGGAAGTGATTTAGCACCCGGGAGGAAATCCCCAAACGAAAGGGCAGCTACTCTGGAGACTTGTGCACTTGGAATTAAATATTACCCCAGACACTCAAAATGAACCATGGATTCATCTTGAGCGGAAGGGTTGGCCCAGGGTGCTCACCATCCTGGATCCTGCCTTGGTTAGAGCCTGGTTAGTGATCTGGGTTGTTTGCTTCTAGCAATTGGGCACTAGAAGCTCATACTTGGCTGTGGGGGTGCACTTAATCTACATAGCCATAGATTCTTATCTCCATGGCTTCCTGCGCGTTCCAAGAGGTCACTGATGACAGAACCTGGCTGACATGCTGGGAAGCTTCTCTTATTGCTCTTGGCTCTTCTACCTTTGACCAGCAATGAAGAATTGGCCAGAGAAGGAGGGGAGATGGGCACTGGGGAAAGTGACCGTCATCTGAGATTCCGCACTAGCCGAGGAAGGGTGGATGTTGAGCTCAACTAGGCTTGTGTCCAAAACAGATTTCAGAGATTCCTCCGAAAATCCCTGCGCCCAGGTGCTGTGAAGGAAGACATTTCCAGTGAAAAAGTATGAAGCCATTTGAAATGAATTCAAAGTACATATTTTTAAGAGCTCCACTTTCTCCCTTCCTATGCTCTGTCTCCTCTCCCCAGAAAACTTATTCTAATGAGGAAAAAAGAGGGAAGTCACTCAAGAAACTATATAGGCTTTAAGAGGGTAGAGACCAGGGAAATAAGGAAAGAAAATAAATAAAAGACTCCCAGACTGGAGAGAAAAAAGTAAAACTCTTTGCAGATGACATGATCTTCTATGTAGAGAATCCTAAGAAACCACTTAAAAACTATTAGAACAAATAAACAAGGGTGGAGGGTTGCAGGATACAAGATCGTTATACAAAAATCAATCGTATTTCTATACACAAACGATGAATAATCCCAAAGTAAAATCAAGAAAACAGTTTTTTTTCCAGTAGCACCCAAAAGAATAAAATACCTAGGAATATACTTAACAAAGGAGGTGTAAAACTTCTACACTGAAACCCACGAAACACTGTTGAAAAAATTTTAAAAAGACCTAAATAAATGGAAAAACGTCCTGTGTTTATGGATTGGAAGATGTTAAGACGGCAGTACTCTCCAAACTGATTTACAGATTCAGTGTAATTCCTATCAGAATCCTAGCTCCCTTTTTGGCAAAATCACAGACTGATCCTGTAATTCATGTGGAAAATCGAAGGACCCAGAACAGTCTTCAAAAATAACAAAGTTTGGAGGACTCACAATTCCTGATCCAAAACTTAGTGCATAGCTGCAGTAAACAGTTGCTGTGGTACCGGCATATGGGCAGACATATAGACCAATGGTGCAGAATTGAGATCCCAAAGATAAACCCTCACATTTATGGTGAATTGGTTTTTTTTTTTTTTTTTTTTGAGACAGAGTCTTGCTCTGTTGCCCAGGCTGCAGTGCAGTGGCACAGTCTTGGCTCACTGCAACCTCCACCTCCTGAGTTCAAGCGATTATCCTGCCTCAGCCTCCCAAGTAGCTTGGATTGCAGGCATGCGCCACCACTCCCTGCTAATTTTGTATTTTTACAAAACTACCGACCTCAGGTGATCCGTTCACCTCCGCCTCCCAAAATGCTGGGATTACAGGTGTGAGCCACCATGCCAAGCCCTTTTTTTTTTTTTTTTTTTTTTTTTTTTGAGACAGAGTCTTGCTCTGTCATCCAGGCTGGAGTGCAGTGGCACAATCTCGGCTCACTGCAACCTCTGCCTCACGGATTCAAGTGATTCCCTGTCTCAGCCTCCCAAGTAGCTGGGATTACAGGTGCATGCCACCACGTCTGGCTAATTTTTGTATTTTTAGTAGAGATGAGGTTTCACCATGTTGTCCAGGCTGGTCTAGAACTCTTGACCTCAGGTGATCCTCCCATCTTGGCCTCCCAAAATGCTGGGATTACAGGCATGAGCTACTGCACGCCTCCTGGTCAACTGATTTTTGAGAAGAGCATCAAGACAATTCAATGGGTAAAACAATAGTTCAACAGATGGTGCTAGGACAACTGGATAGCCACATGCAAACAAAATAGAGAATGACTGTTAGTGGGCGTGGCAGCTCTCTTTGATGTGATGAAATGTTCTGAAATTAGATAATGATATTGGTTGCACAACTTTGTGAATAGACTAAAAACCAGAATGCACCCTGTAAAAGAGTAAATTTTCTGGTATATAAATTATATCTCAATACAAAACCAAAACAATTCAGTCTTTCAACACTAAGCATCCTGTGATTTATTTAATTCTCATGATTCTGAAACTAGCGTCAGCCAAGTAATTTCTGCATCTATGTGCAATAATTTAAAATGAAAACGGATTCCAGAAAGAAAACAAAGTGGAAATAAGCTAAAAGAACCCAAGGACAGAGGAACTAAAGAGCAAAGATAAGGGGCCAGGTGCAGTGGTTCACTCCTGTAATCCTGACACTTTGGGAGGCCCAGGCTAGTGGATTGCTTGAGCTCAGGAGTTCAAGACCAGCCTGGGCAACATAGAGAGACCCCATCTCTACAAAAAAAAAACGAAAAATGAGTAAAGATGAGGGAAAAGGGAGGGAAGATAGCCACCTCACAATCCCTGTATGGCTTTTCCCCTTGTATTCTTGTCAATGATAAACATGTTCCTTGTTCATAATACTCAAGTAGTTAAAATCAAGATATGATAAAAAATTTTAATAAAATGGTTGATACAGTAATTGTGTTTAAAAACTTTAAATAGGAACATTTAACTACAGTGTGTAATAGGGGAAAGGGAGCAGGGGTGCACATGTAAGGGTACAGACAAGGTTTCTGGGCGGTATGAAGGATCCAGAAGTTGGAGTGGGCTGAGAGGGCAAAAACACCTTGGACAATAAAAAGCCTTTTTAGGTATGATTAGAACAAGAGCAAGACTTAGGAAGTGATCGGCCTGCTGCTTGGGCTCTTGCTGCAATATTATCAGAAAGCAGAACTATGCAGCTTCCTCCTTTTCCTCCAAGAATATGCCCCAGAGATGGCAGAGGAGCCCAGCTGTGTTCAAGAAGGGATTAAAACCGCAGGATGAGGAGCTCTCTCAGAGCCTGCCACAGGCAAGGCCCAGGAAATCTCTGGCCAGACACGTGGATGAAAGAACTTGCAGTTGTGCTCAAAGAACTGCATTTGGTGACTTTTAAGAAGTTGTGAAGAATATGAAAAGTATTGGAAAACTGGAAGCAGGCAAATGTTCCAGTGATGCTGATTTGGGAGTGTCAGCATTTAGTAGGCAACATCTGGGAAATAGAAGTCCTTGCACAGGACTTCTTAAGTGAGAGGAAGCAGAGCGTATGGAGACCCTGGGGGAGAAAGTCACCAGAGAGGTGGGGTAATTGCCTGGGAGGGTAGTGGCTCAGCGCTGTCTTTGAGCTCTTTAGGTTGCAAGTGACAGAAATCCAACAGAAAATGGCTTCAGTAAAAATATAAACAGGGAAATGGATTCTGAATAGGAACAAAGGCCTGCTTCATTCCCTTGATAAGTTTCTAGACTCAGTAATTAAGTAAAAGTGAAGTGAAAGCATCCACTAATAGGCAGCCTGGTTCATCTATTTTTCAAGAAATAAAATCTCACACAGAAAAACGATGGGTCCTATTTAGTGGTTCTTACACTCATCCAGGCACTGGGGCTCCTGAAAATCAATCTGCTGTCCCAAATACTATACCCTTTACAGATCTCTCTAAAATATTGAGATATGTAACTTTTACAGAAAATTACACTATATTTTCAGTGTACAATATAAGATCACACCTACAGATGCTAGTGTTCATTTATTCAAATGATACTGATTTCAGGGTTGGGGCCGCCCATCACAGAAAATAGTCAACAGGTCACCACAGCTCTGAGCGACAAGGGCTGTGACACTAGATACACAGGGTGGTGGGGGCATAGGAGGGACCCCTCATTCAGGCTCACGAGTTGGAAAAGGCCTCTGTAAGGATGCAGCCTAAAAGCTGAGCCCTGAGGAATGAGCAGAGAATTAGCTGCCCGAAGAGGGCCAGGGAGTGAGGGTGGAGAGATGTCACCCATGCGGCCCCAGTTTCAGGGGTAACTGTGGGGCATAGAGCCATTCACTGAGATGGGGATCCAAGAAGAGGAAGATGGGGCATAATGATAAGTTTAGATTTAGACCTGTCGTGTTTGAGTGGACACCAAGGTGGTGATGTCCTAATGTCCGTGAGGGGTGAGATGTGGGTCTGGAGCTTAGGAGAATGAATATCTGGGCTGATCTGTTGACTTGGGAGTGTCAGCGTTTAGTAGCCAACATGTCGGAAATAGAAATCTTTGACAGGACTCTAAGTGACAGGAAGCAGAGCTTGTGGAGACCCTGGGAGGAAAGTCACCAGAGAGGTGGGGTACCTGGGAGGGTAGTGGCTCAGTGCTGTCTCAGAGCCCTTTAGGTTGCAAGTGAAGAAATCCGACCAAAATGCCTTCAATAAAAGATAAGAACATTTTCATGAACCCCATCAGACCAGGATGTGCAGGCTTCAGACTTGGCCAAGGACTGCAGGAGACACCAGGACTGTCTGCCGGCTCTGCGGCCCTCCTCATGTGGGCTTACTTCTCAGGGGTGGGCAGGTGGCCACCTCCATTTCCAGCCTGGAATCTCTAGCTCAGCAGCCCCAGTAAAAGTCTCAGGCTTGAGTCTCATTGGTTTGACCCTGGCTATATGCCCATCCCTGAACCAATCCCTAGGGGTAGGGCAATGAGAGGTGGGGAGTGGGGGAGGTCAGCCCCAACCACATGGCCTGAGAGCTGGGGAAGGCAGCTCCTGAGGATGCTGCTGTCGAGAAAAGGGGATGTGAGGCGAGTAAAGCAACAATGACCCCACAAAAGCCAGGGAGAGAGGTGGTCGTCAGTAGTATCGGATGCTTCCAGGAAAAGGACTGAAACAGAACCAGTGGGTTAGCTTTCAGGAGCCAGGTGACCTTGGCGAGAGGCGTGCCTTTGAGTGGTAATGATGGAAGCCAGATGGCAGTGGGTTGAGGAATGAGTGGGATGTGAGGCGTCAAATTTTCAGCAGCTGGGCCTGGGGGAAGGAGGCCTGGGAGGAGGTATCACGAGGGTTTGGGTAAAGACAAGCGCAACCTCAGCAGAATGAAAAGTGGACGGAAGGGAAGCCATAGAGAGGGAGCAGCTGGCATTTCAGAAGACACAGAGGAAACAAGACTTGGAGCAAAAGTCCTGAAGAGCAGGGCAGGGAGCTGCAGGCAGGCAGGGTGGTGGCGCTGGCAGCTGCAGTCTGAGCAATGAGGCGCCGCAGGCCAGCATCTGGGCCACTCGTCACATCGTCCACCTGGCAAGCAGCAATGGAATATTTGGAGAAAGGTTAGAGGGGGAAGGCTTTTCCCATCCTGACATTATCTTCCCTAACTCACATTCAGAAGCTGACTTCTAACAGGCGTTCAATATGCTTTTCAGAACCTTGAACCACAGGTTGTGGTTCTTCCTGCTCGTGGCTGCGCATCAGAATCACCTGGAGGCCGTTTGACGCTGACTCCAGGGCCCCATCTCAGACCTCTGAGGCAAGATCTCTGGGTCAGGCTCGAAAAGCTGTTTTTGTTTTTCTGAACTGTCTCAGAGTAATTCTTATGCACCCTTTCCTAGGAAACATTTGGGAACTAGATGGAGGAATGGAAGAGGGATAGCCTCAACCCAGAAAAGGGAGGCTAACTTTCTTGAACTTTCCATCCGTTCCAAACTCCGTCTTTTCACATTTTTATCGGTGACTTAGATGAAGACATAGAAATCATGCTCACAAAACTGAGGATTATCTAATAAATATAATAAATGGGATTCTTTTTACTTAATATGATAGGATGAGCATTTTCTTATGTCATTAGTCTTCAAAAATAACTTCAATGACTACATCATTATCTATAGAACAGGTTGGAACATTTAGGTTGTTTCTGTTTTTATGCTGTTATACATATTGTTGCAGTGAACACAATGAACATTTTTGGCCATAAATCTTTGTATTTCTAGTTTTTTTTTTTTCTTAGAATAGCCTAAGTATAAATTAGTGCCTCAGTAAATATATATATAAGAGGCTGGGCGCATCAGCTCAAACCTGTAATCCCACCACTTTGGGAGGCCAAGGTGGACAAATCGCTTGACTCCAGGAGTTTGAGATCAGCCTGGGCAACCTGGCGAAACCTCATCTCTAAAAAAAATACAAAAATTAACCGGACATGGTGGTGCATGCCTGTAGTCCTAGTTACCTGAAAAGCTGAGGTGGGAGGATCACTTGAGCCCAGGTGGTCGAACTTCAGTCTGGGTAACAGAGCAAGACCTTGTCTCAAAAAAAAAAAAAAAAAAGCATATGTATACACACACACACACACACACACACACACATTTTTTTTCAGGCTTGTATATATTCCTAAATCTATGTATCTAGGAAAATTTTAGGAAAGTTATTCCAAATTAGACACCAGAAATATGAGGATCACCAATTCACCAAACTGCCAATAAAACTAATTAAAATTAATTTGATAGGAAAAAAATCTTTTTTGAGACAGGGTCTTGCTCTGTTGCCCAGGCTAGAGTACAGTGATACCATCATAGCTCAGTGCAGCCTCAAACTCCTGGGCTCAAGCAATCCTCCCACCTCAGCCTCTGGAATAGCTGGGACTACAGATACATTACACCACCACACCCACCAATTCTTTTATTTTTTGTAGAGATGGGGTCTTGCTGCGCTGTCTAGGCTGGTCCTGAACTCCTGGGTTCAAGTGATCCTCGTGCCTCGGCTTCCCGAAGTGCTGGGATTATAGGCGTGAGCCATGGGGCACTCAACAGAAAAGAATTTAAGCTGGTTATTCTAGTAAAAATTTAAAAAAAGAATTATTTTAATTTGCTTATTTCTTACCAGTGACATTGAACTTATAAAATGTAATATAGCTGTCATCCATATTACTTTGTGAATTGTCTGTGAACTTTGTCCAATTTTCCTTTGAAGTATGGTCTTATTCTTATAAATAAATTTAAATGTTTTTCTCAATAACAGATACCAATTTTTTTGTCACAGTTGTAAAAGTTTGTTTTTCTAGTTTTAAATTTGCCTTGTAATTTTGGTAATAATTTTTTCATGTAGGTGTATTTAATATTTGTGATCAAATCTAACAATTATTCCTCTTTTATCATATCTTTTATTCTTTTTTGGTTAGAAAAAAATCCTTGTTTATCTTAAGACTCAGGAAATGTTCACTCATATTCTTTTTTTTTTTTTGAGACAGAGTCTCAGTCTGTCACCCAGGCTAGAGTACAGGAGTACTTTCTTGGCTCACTGCAACCTCCACCTTCCAGTTCAAGCGATTCTCATGCCTCAGCCTCCCAAGTAGCTGGGATTGCAGGCATGAGCCACCATGCCTGGCTAATTTTGGTATTTTTTTAGTAGAGGCAGGGTTTCACCATGTTAAGCAGACTGGTCTCAAACTCCTGCCCTCAAGTGATCTGCCAGCCTTGGCCTCCCAAAGTGCTGGGATTATACAGACGTGAGCCACCGTGCTCTGCCTATTTTTAAAATAGGATTACTTTTAAATATTTAACTTTGTAACCCACCTGGAAGTAAAATCTGTCTCAATTATATTTGTCGTGGGTTTTTTTTTGGCCTTTTGTCATTTTCTAACAGTATTATTAAGTAATTCTACCTTTTTCTGCTGTCACATGAGGCATCCTTATATGCTAAGTTATTAAATACTATATTGGGTCTGTTAGGACCTTTGTCTCTTGCCATTCTGTTTGTAAATTGTTATGCCAGCACCATAACATCTTAAATATTGTCCCTTTGAAATATTTTTTAAATAATTTTAGCTCAAAACCCTTCTGCGCTTGTTACTCTTTATTTTCCGAATGCTATCAGTCCTCGTTTTCTGTCATTCTTTGAGAAGAATTTTCTTAGTTATGTTCTTCAAAACAAAACAAAAATTCCCACTGGGATCCATTTGTACTGGAACTGCATTCTGTCTCTAAATACATTTTTGTATTTGCTCTTCCTGAGCAGCAGCTCAGCATTGCTTTGACTCAGACCTTCTTTTACGTGCTTTGTAAAAGTGATTCATTTACTCATTCAGGTCCTATGGAGGTCTTATTAATGTATTAGGTATTTTATACTCTGTTGCTCTTGTGAACGGGCTTTTTATTTCTCTTACATTTGTTGGGAGGGTATTGCTGATATGTAAGGAAGCTACTGAGCTGTGCATTTTTGTTTTCTGTCTGGTCATTTGACTCAAGTTATTTTGACAGCTTTTCAGTAGATTCTCTTAGGTTTTCTAGATAGATAACTATATCAGTTACATTCATGGTTACTTTGTCTCCCCTTCTGTTCCATATTTCGTAATACCAGAAAGTAGGCATTCATATCAAGCTTCTAATCTTAATGATACTGCCTTTGTTATTTCACCTTAAGAGATCCTGTCAGCTGGTGGCTTCTTATCTATAAATTAATTGCATTAAGAAATGATCTATTACTAGTTTTAAAAGGATTTCATTTAAATGATTCTATTTGGGGAAAAATAGAATGGATATTGAGTTTGTTAGATGCTTTTTAGCCTTTTCCTTTAAACTATGTGCTGTGGAATGCAGTTGTGGGAGATTATTCGTAAGTGTTCAAAGAAAATAAAAGGGTTCCATAGTCAAGTAACTTTGGGAAATGCTGTGTTCTATAAGCTCCTCATGATAATTTACAGTGCTCCCGGATCAAAGAGTTTACAAGCTGAAGTCTGTGGTCAGATTCCTAAATTACAAGTCACAACATCAGAAACACTCAGTAAGTATTCATTGCATGAGCGAATGAAAGACTTGGAAAAACAAATAGGACTATAAGAAACTGATTTGATTCCAGCAAACTTCCCCTCCCTTTCTTTCACCCTCCTCCCAAAACAGCACGGAAGGTGGGGTGAAGCAGCTTACAGGTAATGGCAGTAGGTAGACAGCAGTGTGCTTTCAAGCATCTCAGCCCAGAATAGTGTAAATCCCATCCATGGCTGGAAAAATAGCCTGAGATGCAAATGGTTTTGCCCAACAAATTCCAGTTTCTTGCTTCAATGGCCTAATGTCCATTCCCTCAGTAGGCACAGCAGTTTCAAAGGTGACATCTGAACAAACAGTCCTAGTGATAACATGTCAATGATTTAACTAAAGGAAAAACATCCTCTGAACATACAGTCCTAGTGATAACATGTCAGTGATTTACCTAAAGGAAAAATGAAAATAAAACTTAGTTTTCTCACTTAAAATTTAAGTGAAGATCAGCCTTAGTTTTTCAGTAACTCAGAGGAGACTTACTTTAAGTAGATGAGATGTTTGTTGAGGGATTGTTTACCTCAGCATTATTTATAACAGCAAAAAATGGAAAGCTACTTAAATGCCTAACAGTTAGGAAATGGCAAAATAAATTGATACATATTCAACTTAGAATAGTATGCAGCCATTAAAAATTTCATGTTTTCAAAGAATTTTTAATGGCATGAGGAAAAACGGTGAAAAATCAAGATGCAAAATTGTTTAATCTCAGTTTTATAAAGGAAAATAATGACTGGATGGAAATACATCAAAATGTTAAAAGCTGTCATTACCCTGTGTTAATGTGGTCTCCTGTAAGCTACTTAACTTGGCCATAAGCAGTTTTCTCCTCTGTAAACTAGGGATAAATATACCTGCTCCATAGGCAGTGAGGATGAAATCAGCTGAACGTGTGAAATGCATTACAAACTGTGCGGTAGGGTTTCAGAGTAATCTGTCATTTGTTAGTATCTAGAAGTAGCGGTAGTGCAGGTCGTACTGTTTTGCTAGAACATATTTATTTAACTTGGCCTATCTTATGAGACTTGGGAAGTAATAAATGCTTGATTCTCCCACTTATTTTTGCTGGTATAAAACATGAGGATAGATTAAACAATAGAAACTGCTCTTTTTTTTTTTAATTTTAAGATGGAGTCTCACTCTATCACCCAGGCTGGAGTGCAGTGGCACGATTTTGGCTCACTGCAACCTCTGCCTCCCAGGTTCAAGCGATTCTCCTGCCTCAGTCTCCTGAGTAGCTGGGATTACAGGCGGCCCCGCACCACCACACCCGGCTAATTTTTGTGTTTTTAGTAGAGACAGGTTTTCACGTGTTGGCCAGGCTGGTCTCAAACTGACCTCAGGTGATCTGCCCGCCTCAGCCTCTTAAAGTGTCAGGATTACAGGTGTGAGCCACCGCGCCTGGCCAGAAACTGCTCTTAAAATATCTTTCCAGGCTCAAATCAAATCAGAGTAGAAGTTCCCACCCTTTTCATCCCTCTCCTAGTGAAATAGTGGATCAAGTAAGTATTGTCAAGAAAAATATATTACATGAAACTTTCCAACACTTCTTTTAAAAATGTTTCAGGCAAGGTCGGGCATGGTGGCTCACGCCTGTAATCCAAGCATTTTGGAGGCCAAGGTGGGCGGATCACCTGAGGTCGGGAGTTCTAGACCAGCCTGACCAATATGGTGAAACCCCGTCGTAAAAAAAATATATATATATATATATAATGTTTCAGGCGATAACAATGAATTGAACCCCCCAGACTCCATGCACAGATGCCAAGATATGCACAAACATATTTTAAGATCCTGTTTATCATCATACAAACCATTTCTTTAGATTTGGCTTGAGAATTTAACAATAATGCTCATACAGCGCTCAAAATGTATGTGCTATATTATTTTTTAAATCCTACATTTGTGTATTTGTTATGATTCACAGGACATGTTCCTGTAAACACTCCCAGTGGAACCTGACTCATCCTCTCAGGCTCCGATTTAGGGTGGGTGGTGTCCTCATAGGACGAGTAAGAAATCCTTCATCTTAATAAACCACTTAACCTATTTGAGCCATAGTTTCCTTATCTGTGAAATAGGGATAGAAATAGTACCTGCCCATAAGGTAATTAGGATGAAATGAGACTGTTCACGTGAAGACTTTAGCACGTAACAAGTCCTCAAACGTTAGTTCTATTTCTTTAAAGTGTAATGCTTTACCCACCACTCCAGGCACCTGTGTGACAGTCAAAATCCAGAGAGTGCAAGATGAATATCCAGGGGAATCAAAGTGTGAATATTGTGCCACTTAGATTTGTTTGGTTTTTATTCATTCTTAAGCTCATCTTTGAGAAGATGGTGCTTGGACATGTTGAGAGTATCTCTGTTTTCAATATCTCGAGAGTTTTTTCTTCCCCTTGTCATAAATGACGTTCACTTCTTCTATTTTTTTTTTTTTTTTGAGTTGGAGTTTTACTCTTGTTGCCCAGGCTGGAGTACAGTGGCGCATCTCGGCTCACCATAACCTCCACCTCCCAGATTCAAGCAGTTCTCCCCTCAGCCTCCCGAGTAGCTGGGATTAGGCATGCACCACCATGCATGGCTAATTTTGTATTTTTAGTAGAGACAGGATTTCTCCATATTGGTCTGGCTGGTCTCGAACTCCCGATCTCAAGTGATCCACTTGCCTCGGCCTTCCAAAGTGCTGGGATTACAGGCGTGAGCCACTGCACCTGGCTGACATTCACTTCTATGAAGTTAAAAAAATAAAATCTAGCCTAAGCAATGAAAAAACAATGGCACGATCCATATATATACTCTTGCGTCAAAGTAGCTCTGTGAGCTTAGGCTGAAGTGCTGGCAGCCAGCTGCCCCAGAGCCACTTGAATAAGTCTGAACTGGGGACCTCATCGGACCAGCACAAGGGGATGTCAGGTCTCCTGTCCACCCCACCATCCCTTCCGCCCAGCAGCTTGGAATCCACATGTCTGTACCTTTTTATGTGGATGACTTGGCTCGAGAACCTTGGAGCAATCACTGCTAGAATTGGCAGGCCTCTCCGAGAACACAGGAAAAGGGGGAGCAAAGTGGAGCCAAGGACAGAAATCAAGTCTCCAAAGACAGGATGCCCGTGGAGGGGCTAATCAGCTCTGAATCACGGTGGTCTTCCTGTGTCCTCTTGTTCCTTGAATTGTTGTTGCTGCAGATAACACTAGAGTCCCTGAACCTCACTGCTCTGGGAGAGCCTCTGAAGCACTCCCCCCGACGAGGAATGTTGATCAGCCTGCCCCCTGAGGCTGTGAGATTGACCCGTTTATGCGCATTGCACCTCAGCATCAGCTCAGATTCTTCCCTTCCAGCTCTCTGTGAGTGGGTCCATCACTTCATCCTCCTTTTCCATGTCAGGCACTTGGTGTCTTGGTTGTTCCAAGTTCCCTCACTGCGCTGACACGTACCTGCCTACCCAGCAGTGTGACATAAATGCATCTGAGTTTCAGCAATTCCCCAGTGAAAAATGTCTTCAGGACAATCAGCTTAGAGTGTCCTGTGTCACCTCAGGGGTCTGCCAGGCCCTGCTTAGAGCACCAGGGAGCTGGGGGCAGTGTGGGACCCCAGGGTGATGGTGCTGTGCCTGGTGTAAGAGCAGAAGCCTGGGACCAGGAGAAAGGGGCTGCAGGTTCTGGGTCCTGTGTGGCCACCCTGTGTGATTACTCATGAGTTCAACCAGCAACAAGCCACGTTCCTGCATTAACCCTTAGTCTTGTCACTTATAAAGATAAGAGGCTGAATCAAATCATTCCTGCCAGACTTCCAGGTTCTAGTACTGAGTATATAGACCATGCCCTGCAGGAAATGACCACCCAAGAGAGGAGACGAAACAGGGCTTCAAATAATACCAGCATGACCTGTTAGAGGTCAAGCTCCGCAAGACCCTCATTTTAGATTATTATTTATTTAGAGACAGGGTTTCACTCTGTCACCCAGGCTGGAGTGCAGTGACATGATCACAGCTCACTGCAGCCTCGACCTCCCTGAGCTCGAGCGATCCTCCCACCTCAGCCTCTTAAGTAGTTGGGACTATAGGTGCACATCACCACACCTGGCTAATTTTTGTCTTTTTTTGTAGAGATGGGGTTTCTCCATGTTACCCAGGCTAGTCTGAAACTCTTCACACTGCGACCTCTCAAGCTGGGATTATAGGCATGAGCCACCACTCCCAGCAAGACCCCCATTTCAAAGGCTTCTAACACATGGTGTCAAATTGCTCTTTTTTTTTTGAGGTAGAGTCTTGCTTTGCTGCCCAGGCTGTAGTGCAGTGTGGCATGACCTCAGCTCACTGCAGCCTCAGCCTCCCAGGTTCAAGCAGTTCTCTGCTTCAGCCTCTCAAGTAGCTGGGATTACAGGCATCTGCTACCACACCCTGCTAATTTTTGTATTTTTAGTAGAGATGGGGTTTCACCATCTTGGCCCGGCTGGTCTTGAACTCCTGACCTTGTGATCCACCTGCCTTGCCTTCCAAAGTCCTGGGATTACAGCCACTGTGCCCAGCCCGTCAAATTGCTTTTTAGTAAAGTTAGATCAGCTTGTTCTCCCACCAGCATATATAGGGGTGTTTACCTCACAGGACCCTTGCCAGCATTGATGATTCTGAGTTTTTAAAAATTTGTTAATATGCTGTGTCGTTATTGGTATGTCTTTGATAGTGAAATTGAACATTGATTGTTAACTTTGTATTATCAAAGGATTACTAAACAAATTGGTAATGCAAAAAATAATTTGTTGTTAAAGTTCTGTCTGGTAGGGTTGCTACTTAGGAAAGTCTAGCTTCTTTACAATATAAACTTGAAAGTAGGAAACATCTGCTCTTCTTTAAACAATTTTTTCATTTCTTTTTTTCCTTGAAACCCCTGTTATTTCAAAAGTAGTGGGATTTGCTGTACTTGTATAGAAATGAAACATCAGGAAGTAATTCAGGCACTCCTTGACCTTGCTGGCTGACTTCAGCACCTGTGCCGTGTGAGTGACTGTCCGTATGCTCACCTCCCTGTCTGGAGTCTGGAGGGCCTCCTCGTGGCCAGGCTTGGTGAAGGTACTGAGAAGGGGCCGTGTTGCCACGAGCCCCCCAAGGTGGAGCTCCACACCGAGCTTTTCCTCCAAGGGGACGTGCTGCAGTTCTCCTCTGATTCGTTCCTTTTATCAGTGTGTGTGACCCTTTTGTAGGCCGTCTCGGCCAGCCTGCCACTGCTGTTAGCACTGATTCTGTAGAAAAGTGCCTGTCAAGCTTCAAACCCACTCCTGCACTTCACATTTCGTGAATTGAGAACCATGTGTGCAGGGAGCCGGGCAACCCTGGCTGCTGTTCTCCCAAGCCCTTCTCTCCCGAGCAGGCTCCCTCCCCTCCCTAGGTCTCTCCTGCAGCCTCCAGGCATAGCCTCCTCCAGGCCACAGGGCAGAAAAATCAGACTGGATGGGGAGGGGAGGCAAGTGTGTTATCTGGCTTTGAATTCCAGCCTCACTGCTGAATGACTTCACACTTGAGATCCCAGCGGAGCTGTAAAACCTGAATTCCACATTCATGTGGGTATCTGGAGTCCACACGCTCTAGATACACTCCACAGAGGCTGGAGTGTCACAGAGTGGGCCATGCCCTCACAGTAGCTTTTACCAGTATTTCTCAGATTCATGTGGAATGTGTAAGAATTGATCAACATGAACATTTCTAGGCTATTAGGGACACAAAGGTTTGTTTTTGTTTGTTTGTTTTTGAGACAGAGTCTTGCTCTGTCGCCCAGGTTGGAGTGCAGTAGGGTGATTTCCACTCACCATAACCTCTGCTTCCTGGGTTCAAGCAATTCTCCTGCCTCAGCCTCCAGAGTAGCTGGGATTACAGGTGTGCACCACCACGGCCAGCTAATTTTTTATATTTCTAGTAGAGATGGGATTTCACCATGTTGGCCAGGTTAGTCTCGAACTCCAAACTTCATGATTCACCCGCCTTGGCCTCCCAAAGTGCTGGGATTACACGCTTGAGCCACCGCACCCAGCTGACACAGGGTTTTGATTGAGAAACTTTTGAAGATTTTAAAAATTAAATCTGAACACATTTTGAAATGGTGGCACCTCCTGAGCCCAGCTTTCCTCCAGGGAGAGTGGGGAGAGCTGGCCCTTATCATCAGGGTGGCCAGAGGACTGTGCGGCGAGCTAGTGTGGAGAGCTCTTCCCCTCACCTGAGAGGAAATGGGGGTCCTCGTGCCTTATGGCCACTGCCACACCCTGGAATGATGCCCTGAACTTTGCTTTGCTCTTCACCCCCAAGCAAACCACTAGCTCAAGGCCATTTCTAAAGATGGTGCAAGTTCTGGAATCCGACTGCCTGCGTTCCATTTCCACTCGAACGTCCACTGTGTGACCTTGGGCAAGCTGCTTGGCGTCTCTGATGCCTCAGTTTTCCCATCTGTAAATAAAATGAGGATAATGTCATCATCCACCTCAGAGCATGAAGTGAAACAATATAGAAGGCTCGGTGCCATACCAGGAATATAGCAAGCACTCAGTAAATGCTGTGTGCTATTAGCAGATATTTTTTTCTCTAAATTTAGAGATAAAAGATATCATCAGATAGAGTTACTCTAAATTTAGGAGACATCTTTTAATGGTGTATCTATTCTGGGGTGCCACAAATTCACAGAAACATAGAAACTTTGGATGAAGTTAAAACTAGCAATGACATCAATTAAAGGTTTAGAATATAGCCCATTAAGATTGCTAAACAATTCAGTTTTAGGCCAGGCGCAGTGGTTCATACCTGTAATCCCAGCACTTTGGGAGGCCAAGGTGAGTGGATGGCTTGGGCCCAGGCATTCAAGACCAGCCTGGGCAACATGGTGAAACCCTATTTCTACAAAAAATTAGCCAAGCGTGGCGGTGTGTACCCGTAGTCCCAGCTACTGTGGGAGGCTGAGGTAGGATGATTGTTTGAGCCCAGAGGTACCACCACACGCCAGCCTGGGCAACAGAGCAAGACCCTGTCTCAAAAAAAAAAAAAAAAAATTCAATTTTGTTTACATGGAAAACATAGATCTAAATGGTGGCTTAATTTATCATTCTTATAAAGATGGAAAAATTGTGTTTGGCATTTGATAGCATTTGGTGCTTTTTTTTTTTTAATTCATTTTTTTCTAATAGCTAGCATAGAGAAGAAGCTTTCGGTGCTTTCTGTCTGTCCCTGGAAATAGTCACAGATTGTGGGCTTACATTGGATGGGTCAGGACTTTTTAGAAACAAAGAAATAGTGTGGAACCAAATAGACTGTTAGTTGCAGGAGTGGAGAGCTACAGAAAGCCGTGCAGGTTTTCGCCTTGAGCCCCTTCAAGGCTTATAAGGCAAAGGTCACCTTCCTGGCGTCGTTGGGACATGGCTCTACCCTCATCACCTCAGACACCTTGCAGGGCCCATAAACAAGTAATTGCAGTACACAGGGTGAGCACCACACTGGCAGCAGGCACGGGGTGCCCAGGGACCACAGAAGAGGCGTCCCCACATGCAGGTCAGGGAGGCTCCCCTAAGGGGGCTGAGCCTGAGCAGAGCTTGCAGGAGGCACAGGGCTGGCGCGGTACACTCCTCTTGGGGTAGCGTCTGTTGCATCAGCAGAAATGCAAACGAGGATTGCTGTACTTTCTTGGGGCTTATGTTTCTACGTTTTTAAATGATTATGTAAAACATTGGTAATCCCAGGCAGCTTTCTGGCCTCTGACAAGATGCTAAGCTTTCTCTTCTTCTTTCCTCTCCCAGATACCTACTGGAGCAGGATTTCCCAGGCATGAGGATTGGCCCGGAGCCCACCACTGACTCCTTCATCGCCGTGATGTACGGAGAGAATGAGGGCAGCACCCCAGGGAATGCTTTAGTCGTGGACCCTAAAAAGCCATTTAGAAAGCTCAGTCGCTTTGGAAATGCTTTCCTGAATCGGTAAGGACCAGCAAGCTGCCATCTTTGGTCAGGCTGTTTAAACCTTCTCTTTGAATTACTGGCAGTTACATATAAAGGTTCAAGCACAGAATAGAGAGTGTCTGCTCTAGAAGTCATAGAAAAGATGTTCATCATATGAAGATATTTGAAAGACTATCATAGGAAAGGATCATTTATGCCTATTCTGGGTAACTTGGGAGGGCAGAGCTAAGGCCCAGGATTGGACATTATAAGGCTGCACAGGGCCAGGTGCATGGCTCGGGCCTGTAATCCAGCACTTTGGGAGGCCAAGGCAAGAGGTTTGTTTGAAGCCAGGAGTTTGAGACCAGCTTGGGCAACAAAGTGAGACCCTGTATCTGCAAAAAATTTAAAAAGTTAAAAAATGAAAAGGCTATACAATATAAGGAACAAATTCTAATAATTTGAGCTGCACAGAAATGGATTAGGTTGCCTCGTGAGGCAGTGAGCTCCCTGTCAGCAGCCGTGTTAAGCGCTGGCTAGATAGCCGCCTCTCAGGCATGGTACACTGGGCCTCTGCAGTCAGAGCTTCGCCTAGAGGACCCTAAGCTTCACCTGACACTCGGATTTCATCTCCTGACTCTGGGAGAGGTCCCCTCACCTCCCTGCCTGTCCCTTTTTCTTCTGACTCCCAGCTTTGAGCTGTTTCCTTATTCACCAGAGCAGGGCTGAGGAAACAGACTGAAAAACACGAAAAGCTGATTATGTTATATGGTCATTTGTTTTTTTTTTTTTTTTTGAAGGGGAGATGGAGTCTCACTCTGTCTTCCAGGCTGGAGTGCAGTGGTGTGATCTCTGCTCACTGCAACCTCCACCTCCCGGGTTCAAGCGATTCTCCTGCCTCAGTCTCTTCAGTAGCTGGGATTACAGGCATGCCCCAGCTAATTTTTGTATGTTTAGTAGAGATGGGGTTTCTCCTTGTTGGCCAGGCTGGTCTCAGACTCCTGACCTTAGGTGATCCACCTGCCTCGGCCTCCCAAAGTGCTAGGATTACAGGCGTGAGCCACCACGCCCGGCCTATGTGGTCATTATTTTATAGATGTAAGGTTGTGGAATCACTGAGGTTCTGCCTTACTTGGAGATGTGTTTTATTTGTACTCCTCCCATAACCTTTAATTAGAGTTCCCAGTGGAACTGAGGGCTGCTGGGGGTCGGGAGGACAGGCGGGCTGATGCCCTTGGCTGCAGCTCTGCCCTTTCCCACTGGATCTGCTTTCCTTTCTCCCTCCTATTTGCTACCCCTAGCCTTTGTGTAATGCTTTTCTCTTTTTCCTGTCATCCCCCTCCCACCTCTCTGTTTCCCTGTTTCCTCGGTCTAGCTTTCGTGTGGCTGATTTGGGGGAGTGGGTTGTAGGAGGCGCAGAGCTACGGTCATCTGAGCCTCTCTAGGGAGAGGAAGTGAGATTAGCGCTGACAAACAACATCTCCTTTCTAGAAGTTTTTAAAAATAGGAACGGATCCTCCCAGCTGACTGCTGTCCTCCCAAAGGCTGAAGCACCTCATGGCGCAACTCCAGGGGCACCCTGCCCATGGACTGTGCTATGACTGATGTGCTACATGCTGTGCACTGGCTCCGCCGAGGGCTGCCCAGGCCCCCCGCAGGTGCCGTCTGTGAAAATGGAACTCTCTGGGGAGCTGAACTCTCCTTTAGGGGCTTTTTGATGCTCTTATTGCGAATCAAAGAAAGCACCCAGGGAACTTGGCAGTGGGATGAACAGAAGTGTGCGGGTGATGTGGATGGAGTCCCAGAGAAGGTCCATCGTATCACTGATGGTGACAGGAATGCTGTCCAGGTGATTTTTTCCAACCTGCAGGGCTATCTTTTCTAGAGGAATTTATTCTTCAATTCTAGAGCTGCCTTGGTTTGATACCAGAGTGCCAGTGGGAGCGGAGTTGAGCCCTGGGCGGGAGAACCCCAGAGAGTCATCTCTCCGGATCTCTCAGCACAGAGTAGCCCAGGGTGGAGGGGAAGTGGACCAGAAGGGGAGGCCCCAGAAAGCGCAAGGCACAGAATCCGTCTCTTTGGAAGGCTTCGCTGGGGTCCTCTGGTTTCATTGCCACTGCCCTTTATCTGAGGCTCTTTTTGCCCAAAAAAGGCTTAATGAAATAAGCTGCCACTTTTTTCAGATTCCCACTTGGTGAAGTCTTTATTCACAAGCGAGAAACCAGGAAGAATAGTTATTGGCTTGTTTTATTTTGGCAAATGATTTACTTTCCTAACAAAACAAAAATGTTTTGTTTTTTTTTCAAATCCTAAGCACATGACAGATGAGTACAGAAAAGAAGTTTTTAGGAACGATTTTCAATGACAAAGCTCATGTCTCAGAATTTAAAACTTGCCGAAAATGATCCATGCCTTACAAAAGCAAGTGTCAGTTGAATTCAGAATAATATATAGAAAAATAATAGCAAATAATTATATGGCATTGGCTGGGTGTGGTGGCTCACTCCTATAATCCCAGCACTTTGGGAGGCCGAGGCGAGCCGATCACCTGAGGTCAGGAATTCGAGACCAGCCTGACCAACATGAAGAAACCCCATCTCTACTAAAAGTATAAAATTAGCTGAGCGTGATAGGGAGCCTGTAATCCCAGCTACTCAGGAGGCTGAGGCAGGAGAATCGCTTGAACCTGGGAGGTAGAGGTTGCAGTGAGCCAAGATCGCGCCACTGCACTCCAACCTGGGCAACAAGAGCAAAACTCCATCTCAAAAAATAATAATAATTATACAGCATTTGTGTGTCAGATTCTGTCTCGACTTGTATATTAGCTTTAAATCGTCACAGAACCTCTGTGACATGGTGCTACTGTTATCTTCAATGTAGGAGGAGGAATCAAGGCATAAAGACGTTACTTTAATTTCTGGGGAGGGGAGTCACTCCACCAATAAGATCAGTGCTGGGATTGGAACCCAGGCCAGCTGACGAATACTATGATGTTCGGACTGGGACTCACTGCCCAGTGCCCCCTATTTAACTTGTAAAACTGTCCCTAATATAGCCCTCCAGTAATGATGATGAAGGTGACAGTGATTATGTCCCAAGTCATCATTTGCATAATTTCATGTACATTATTCTTCGGAGTTGATAACACAGACAATACTGTGGCCGATCTACAGGTGAAAAAGCAGAGAGCAAAGACCTGACTTACTCAGGGGAGGCCATCAGGAAGAGGCAGAAAGGGGACTGGAATCCAGGCTTCCATTTGTCCTCTGTCCCCCACCCCACACCTCTGCTCAGCACCGGCCAAGAGGAGCTTCTGTCCTTCTAGCCACGTGTGTGTCAGGCTCACGTGTAAAGGACATGCCTCATGTAAACTCGTAGCTACTTAAGAGTAAACAGCCTGATTAAGTAGTATCCACAAGACAGCGCCACTGCGTCACACAGCAGTTATTTAAGAAAGAGTCAATTAGTTGGGGTGTTCAAATGTGTGTACATCATCATAGCTTCCCTCTGGGAACAGCATAGGGTTAGCTCTAGAGGGAGAGCTCTTTTCACATAGCATACTTCTCTGGGAACTAGGTCAAAATGTAACACCTAGTCTAGAAAATCGCTTGTTTTCGTGGAGAACTTTCTCCCCCCAGGCAGCCACACCAGAATCTCTCTGGGACAGGTCATCATTATGTGGCCTTCTCCTTAAGGAGTGCTGGCTTGGGCATCAGCCCCCAGGAGCATCTTTAAAAGAATTAAGTACCAGGTGATACCTGGAGGGGGACAACACCCTCCGCCATTAAGCAAACCTATAGAGCCTGAGTCTCAGCCTCCAAGGCTGGTTACTAAGGGGTGACAAGGGGGTCTATAGTACATTTCTGAGAAATGAAGATAAATTCCTACAAAGGTTCATATTAGAGAAATTCCATACTTGAGCAATAAAAGGAGTTTAGTGTGGAACATGAAGAGTTCTGTGGAAACGGTGTTAGTGGGACATTCTGAAACTAGCAGACTACCGTAGTCAGGAGGAATTCCTCAGTGGCCCATCTGGGAGTGGCTCTGGGGAGATGCTTGTTGACGTTCCAGAGTTTGCTATCAGGAAGCACTTGCCCCCCACAGAGGAGGAGACAGCCAAGGGCACCCAGATCATTGGGTCCTCTGAGACGCCAGGGTACTTGGATAAGTTTAAGAAGTGCCAGGCATTGGGGTCTGACATTCCCCTTGCAGTCTGCTTTTGAATAAGATGTTATGTTATTCCTCAGTCTGCTTTGCTGAAAAATGGTTATATATATATCCAAATTCAGACAGCTACAGACATTTTTAGTCTAGGATCTAGTATTATTTTAAATTATCTTCCACAGAAGAAATTCTTAATCTCATGTACTTCTTCATTGCCTCTGTTTCTTTTTGAAAAATAACTTGAATCACTGGCCCTGGGAATTAAAATTTTGAAACTTCTTTTGAGCTGAAGGGATGTGAACAGCTCTTCCAGGGCTTGGTCATTTTAGCCAAGCCTGAGGAAGGTGATGATAAACAATCACTGTCTTATGTGTGAATGGTGATTCACCCATCATAAAATACACAGGTGTATTATTGGGCTTGTACTCCATTTGTTACTTCTGTGTTTGTAATGAAGTGAGGCTTCATTCAGTTTAGGTTTTGAGTTTTAAATTTTTTTTTTTTTTTTTTTAAGACTGAGTTTCACTCTTGTCGCCCAGGCTGGAGTACAGTGGCTCAATCTCAGCTCACTGCAACCTCCACCTCCCAGGTTGAAGTAATTCTCCTATCTCAGCCTCCCAAGTAGCTGGGATTACAGGTGCTTACCACCATGCCCAGCTAATTTTTGTATTTTTAGTAGAGACAGGGTTTCACTATGTTGATCAGGCTGGTCTTGAACTCCTGATATCAGGTGATCCACCTACCTCGGCCTCCCAAAGTGCTGGAATTACAGTGTAAGCCACTGTGTCCGGTCGATTTTTTAGTTTTTTCATACAGGGTTTCACTCTGTTTCCCAGGCTGGAGTGCAGTGACATGACCACAGCTCACTGTAGCCTCGACTTATGCTCTGGCAATCCTCCCACCTCAGCCTCCCAATTGCTGGGACTACAGACGTGTGCCACAACACCCACCTAATTTTTGTATTTTTTGTAGAGACAGGGTTTTGCCATATTGGCCAGGCTGGTCTTGAACTTCTGGTCCCAAGCATTCTACCCACGTTGTCTTCCCAGAGTGCTGGGATTACAGGCATGAGACATAGCACCCAGCTATGTTTTGAACATTTCATAATCACTTAAGTACCACTGGGAATTTTTAAAAACTGACTTAATAAAGTTAAATTCACAGCATCAGTCCAGGCACATGCTGCTTCCCCCAGCCCATTTAGCTGCAGAAATTAAGGAAAGCAGGTTCTTGCCAAGAATCACGCTTGATTAACCAACAAAATAATTTTTTTTTAATCTGAGGGAATAACTGGGTTGTCTTGTGCAGGTGTGCTGAGGTTCACCTACCTATAATAAACTTGCTGAAGCTTTCCCCATTAATCTTTAGCCTCAAGATTTGTTTACTGGCCACGGTGGCTCACGCCTGCAATCCCAGCACTTTGGGAGGCTGAGGCGGGCTGATTGCTTGAGCCCAGGAGATTGAGACCAACCTAGGCAACATAGCGAGAGATCTCGTCTCTAAAAAAATAATAACATAAAAAAAGATTTGTGGTGGCTCCCTGGTCATTAAACCATTGTTCTTGGCTGGCAGCTGCCTGTACATTTCTGGTCCTGACGTTCCAGAAATGCCTTTCTCCTGGACGTGGTGGCGTGCGCCTATAGTCCCAGCTACTTGGGAGGCTGAGGCAGATCCTGAAGGTCGGCTCGGGCAGACCTTCCTGGATGAGCCATTGCACTGGGCTTTCCCCTGTGGCAGTCAGGAGGGATTTATAAAAGCATACATTTAGGTTGAACTGTATGCAATTGCCAGTCTTAAACCATCTCTAACCTTTAAAAGTGGTAATTAGTTTCAATCTAATAGGGTACCCAGGGGTTTTGCTATAATCTGGATGTGAAATTCTGTTCCTGGTTCCTCCTAGGCTCTGGAAGATAAGATCAGCCATCTGTGGTAGAACCACGTAATAAGAATGATTACAGTTCAGTTGTCAAAGTCTTTTTGTGGGTTGTGTCCTATTTACTGTGCAAATTTAGGAATTTGTATTATCTCTCTGGTTTACCCTCATCAGTAAAGTGGGCTGGGGTCAAAGTACTTTGAAACAATTCTATACTCGGCCGGGCGCGGTGGCTCACACCTGTAATCCCAGCACTTTGGGAGGCTGAGGCGGGCGGATCACAAGGTCAAGAGATGAAGACCATCCTGGCCAACATGGTGAAACCCCGTCTCTACTAAAAATACAAAAATTAGCTGGCGTGGTGGCGTGCGCCTGTAGTCCCAGCTACTCGGCAGGCTGAGGCAGGAGAATTGCTTGAACCTGGGAGGCGGAGGTTGCAGTGAGCCGAGATCTCGCCACTGCACTCCAGCCTGGCGACAGAGCAAGACTTCATCAAAAAAAAAAAAAAGAAAAGAAAAAGAAACAATTCTATACTCTCTGCGTTGTAAGCTTAGGTTTATTTGAACCTAATGGCAGCCTGGAGGTCCGCAGGGCTGGTAGAATTGCTCAGAGAGGTTTAGAGACCTGTGCAAGGTCAAGGTCTCAGAGTGAATGAGTAAGGGAGATGTCTGGAGCCCAGATCTCCTACCTTCTGTTCCCCACCCTGACATTCCATACCGCTAGGTAGAGCGCAAGCCACACAAGGAAGCTCCTTTGGGGACGAGTTCCAGGGTTGTGGCACATCACCTCTTGGTTTTAGGACGTTGCCCTGTGCATGATGCACTACACAGCAGTGGTTCCAATGTGTGCCGTGGCAGTGGTAGCCGGGAGTGAAGAACCTGGGCTCTGCGGTCAGCACTGCCAAGTTCACGTCCCGGCTCCATCACTTCTCAGCAAGTTCTGGCATGTGTCTCCTCTGCGCCCAGTCTCCTCCTCTAAAAGCAGAGGCTCCAGCCCTACCTGTAAGGCTGCAGCAAGGCTGGAGTTCATGTGCATGGGAAGTGCTTCGAACTGTGCCTGACACCCAGAAAGAGGTCAGGAAATGTTTGTGCTGTTTTATTCTTATTATATCTACTACAGATGTTACTGTTTCGTTGAGAAATCAAAATCAGTATTAAGGTACTGTCTCGTTCTTCTAAAAGTGTAGTTTTTAAAATGCTGATCTTTTAATTGGAGTTTTAGTGTTTGGGGGAAATTTTAAGTAATCTCCTTGCCCCCCTCCTCCTGTAGATATGCATGTGTATGTATGTATTTATCTGAGACAGGGTCTCACTCTGTTGCACAGGCTGTAGTACAGTGGCACCATCACAGCTCACTGCAGCTCCGACCTCCTGGGCTCAAGCCATCCTCCCACCTCAGCCTCCTGAGTAGCTGGGACTATAGGCACATGCCATTATGCCCGGCTAATTTTATTTTTTGTAGAGACAAAGTCTCACTATGTTGCCCAGGCTGGTCTTGAACTCCTGGGTTCAAGAGATCTTCCCCCTTCAACCTCCAAAGTGCTGGGGTTACAGGTGAGAGTCACCACACCTGGCTTTACTGGCTCCTTTTACTGTATGGCAGGACGCCTAGCAGCTTGCCTGAGACCTCATAGCCTGAATCATTACTTTATCCCCCCTCTCTACTACCCCTGGCCCTTCCTTAGATGTGGAGAGGGTGTGGAGTTGGGGGGGGCAGCCTAGAATTTTCACTTGCTCCCACTTTTTCTCTTACTTCAGAAGACAACATTTACCAGGTCATCCTCAGATGGGGGCCACTCACGAAAGCCACGTGAGGCTCCTGGGTTGAACCAGCACGTGTCTGCATGTTTTACGTGAAATGTAGAAGGCAAGGCACAGATCTCCTTGTGTTAATCTCCCCCAGAAAGGAGTAGAAAATCCATCTTGGGACAGCAAATCTGTGCTTGGAAACATTTCAATAAGCCGGGCCGGCCAGGGCCCTCTTACTGGGTGTCAGGTACCTTTCGGAGCACTTTCTGGGCACATTAACTGCAGGCTTACCACAACCTTACAGGTAGGGCTGCGAGCCTCTGCTTATGAAGGAGCACACTGGGTGCAGAGGAGTCACACGACATCACTTGCCAAGTTCCATGGTTTCGAAGTGATGGGGCTGGGACATGAACTTGGGAGTGCTGACTGCACAGCCCCAGTTCTTCATTACTGGGCTACGACTACCATGGCACTGCTTTTATGTAAACAAGTAAGTTTGCCGTGCGCCTCCCTTTCTCAGAGCAGAAGCATGAGGCACGATTGCTAGAACAGCATTAGGATTTTTTCTGATACCAGCGTAACTTCATAGGAACACGTTGGTATGGAGTTCCCACCTTGCAGCATGAGTGTGGCACCACAGCGTCTCAGTGCTCCTTCCTGTTCTCTTGCCTGCCCCTCACCCCTAGACACTGTCTTTCAGGAAGAAGAGTCCAGCTGTGCACACAAAACCCCAGCTGCCCATTCTTGGGGTGCCCCCAGCCAGAGCTCTCCCTCCCCCTCCTCCTCCTCGTCCTCTCTTTTTCAGCCATCTGGGCCCTGGACTCCTCGCTTTGCACCCCTCGTATGCCGTGTGGTGACGTCAGTGCATCTCACGGCGGCTTGCTTTGTGGCTCCTGTGCTGGC
The DNA here is from genome assembly GCA_036589455.1 of Ateles fusciceps. Classification (NCBI taxonomy): domain Eukaryota; kingdom Metazoa; phylum Chordata; class Mammalia; order Primates; family Atelidae; genus Ateles; species Ateles fusciceps. The sequence continues at coordinate 1,703,030 of JAZHEH010001790.1, read as the reverse complement.
CGCCACTGTCATGTCAGGAGGACTGGGAGCTGTAGAAAGGCTGTCGCTTCACACACGGAGTGACCAGCGTGCGAATTTTGAACCCCTCTGTTAGCCTCACCCAGCATCTAGGGGGTTGGTGTTTTGGAAAAATGGATATTAAGTGTGAGCTTGTGGTTTGGGGGAAAAGATCAGCAACTCCACGGGAACAATTTGCAGAAAATCATTTCACGCAGGTGTGATGTGTTCAACTGTGCCAGATGTCCCAGGCCATCCGATGGAAAGGATGGGACGGCACTGAGAGACAGTCATTCCTGACAAGAAACGAGGTTCACCCCAGATGTGCCCAGAGCCCTGTTCCTACCCCGATTCTAGAGAATTGAATAATGGCCTCGTGGGTTTTTTCTGTGAACTTACGAAGAATGCTTGGTGAGCCCCGAGTGCTTTATTCTCTCCAGTCTCTCCCCCGTGTTGGGTGGTGGGGTTTATTGAAAGGTTGGGGTACAGGAGGGGACTGTGCACAAGTGTCTGGAGACAAGCAGAAATGGGGGGCTTCTCTTCCACTAACTTGACCCTTTCCTTTTAATGTGATGAGGTTAACTTTGTGGGTTGAGTTCTACCCCCCCGACATCAGAAATGGTAGGTTCCGGTCTCCAGCCAGCCGTGCGTTAGCAGCATGGCCTCAGAATGTCAACTGTTTTGTGGTTCAGCTTTTCCACCTGCAAAAGGGTCCTAATATCTTTTCCTACATCATCCTGGGCCGATTTGAAAATGTAGGAAAGACTGTGTGAAAATCATGTCCCAAACCCCTTGAGAGAAGTTATTTTGAAATGTCAGTGGCAGCCGCTTGTACCCAGGGCTGCACTGTCCACATGTGCCCTGTGGAGGCTGGCCAGGCCTCCCTGTCCTGCATTCCCAGCATTTTTACTTTCTGAGTAATCCCCACCACATCCACCGCATGGAAGAATTGAGCTCTTAGCTTCTGCCCACGCAGATGCAGATGTCAGCCATCCATAGTACATGAGAAGGAGGCATTCTACACTTTCTGCCTTAAACATACACAGTGTTTTGCAAAGGTCCAGCCCAGGCTCTGGTGCCCGGGGTGGAAGCAACAAAGCACTTCCTACCACCACCCATGGAGTTACTCAATCTAAAAGCTAAAAGGGCATCATCAGACCCTGTCGGGAAGCCTCCGTTTTTATGTGAGGAACCTGAGACCCAGAACAGGGAGGCCCTTATCCAGAGTCCCAGAGCAGATTATCGGGAAATGCTGGGCAGAACTTGAACCCGGGTCTGCTGACCCACAGGCTAGACTTTTCCTCCCCACCCTGCTTCCGTGGGATGGATGCGAGGGCAGTGACTACAGGGAGGACGGACCAGGATCAGGAGGAGGAGATGGTATCAGGCAACTGAGGAATGAGAGGAGCCTAAAGATGCTCACAGCCAGGGCTTCCACCAGCCTGGTCCCCCTCACCCACTCTCCAGCTCCCCTAGGACTCCTAAGCACCTGGAGGATGCCTACCCCCTCCCTGGCCCTAAAGCCATAGGGGACACCGGGCTGGATGCTAAGTCCCGGGGGCATCAGTTGGAGAAACAGGCCCCAGTCCCTCCAGCTTTCATGCTAGGGAATGTGCAGGCAGCTTGGGGCTCTCCAGCCCAGTGGGGGCAGTGCACCCTGAAGAAGGCATGGGATTCCCAGGGGGAGAAGCCCAGGATGCTTGGGCAGAGACCAGCATGGAACAGGGAGAGGTGAGGCCCATGGCTTTGCAGCCAGGCTGCCCTGGGTTTAAGGCCCCACTCTGAGTGACCCTAAGCATTACTTAACCTCTCTTAGGTTAAGGATAATTCCTTCACCTCATGAAGTCAACATGAGGATCAAATGAGAGGATATTTGTAAGATACCTACATGTTCAATAACTGTTGACTAAAATCGAAATGAACAGAAAGGCCTCAGGTGGCAGGTGGCAGCAGGTGCCGGTGCACCTCCCATACCTGTCCCATGGAACAGCATCTGTTCTCTGTGGCATGGGTGGAGCCTGTCAATCTCCTCCAAGCTCCTGCTTCACAGAGGGCTTTATTAGGCATCCTCAGTTTCTGTCAGTCTCCTTCAGGCCCCCCCCTTTACAGAGGTCAGTAAGCCCAGAGAGGCCATGGACCCCCATGGTAGCACTCTGCGATGCCCAGTGTCTGACCCTTCCTTTGATCTGTCTCTTCCAGATTCATGTGCTCCCAGCTGCCTAATCAGGTCCTGAAGAGCATCAGCATCATCGACAGCCCTGGCATCCTTTCTGGGGAAAAGCAGCGCATCAGCCGAGGTCAGTGCCCATCCCCGCCCCTCCCCCACCGGCTGCTGGCTGAGGCCCTCTCTGCTGTGAGCAGAGGATTTCTGTTCCTATCGTATTCTCTTCGTCCTCCAGGAAAGCTGTTGGGCCGCTGAAGGGGCCCCAGCAGTCAACCAGGAGGTCATAGCATCAGAGATTCTGCCCCTCCAGGGGCTTATATTCTGTGAGAAAGACATTTATCAAGTTGCACATGAGTAAACAGAAGATGAGGACTGGGATAAACACTGGGAGATATCGGGGTGTCAGGGGACCTGGCCTGGCCTTGGGGTGTTGAGAGAGGCTCCCAGAGGAAACAGCATTGGAACTTTGATCTGAAGGAGGAGTAGGAATTACCTAAGGGAAGCTCGGGGGTGGGGGAGAGAGACTGTGACGCCTTCAGAGGGGATATGTGAACATTAGAAATTGCTTATGCAGAAGAGGACATGGGGTTTCTCCTGCCCTCGCAAGGCAAGGCTGAGGCAACAGCTGCTTCTAAGCCTGTGCTTTGTAGTCAAAACAGATGGGCCTGCTGGGTGCGGTGACTCACGCCTGTAATCCCAGCACTTTGAGAGGCCGAGGCAGGTAGATCAGCTGAGGTCAGGAGTTCGAGACCAGCCTGGCCAACAAGGTGAAACCCCATCTCTACTAAAAATACAAAAATTAGGCATAGTGGCACACACCTGTAGTCCTAACTATAGTCCTAGCTACTTGGGAGGCTGAGGCATGCGAATCACTTGAACCTGGGAGGTGGAGGCTATGGTGAGCTGAGATCATACCACTGCACTCCAGCCTGGGTGACAGAACAAGACTCCATCTCAAGGAAAAAGAAAAAAAGGACCAGATACAGTGGCTCACGCCTGTAATCCCAACACTTTGGGAAGCCGAGGGGGGCAGATCACCTGAGGTCAGGAGTTCAAGACCAGCCTGGCCAACACAGTGAAACCCTGTCTCTACTAAAAGTACAAAAAATTAGCTGGGCGTGGTGGTGGGCACCTGTAATCCCAGCTTCTCAGGAGGCTGAGGCAGGAGAATTGCTTGATCCCGGGAGGCGGAGGTTGCAGTGAGCCAAGATTGTGCCACTGCACTCCTGCCTGGGCAACAAGAGCGAAACTCCATCTCAAAAAAAAAAAAAACAGATGGGCCTGCTGTCTCCCTCCCTCCTGGAGGAAGGGCACATCAGGGCAGACCAGAGGACAGAGTTGACTTATAAGAGGAAATGCATGACCAGGAGGGTCAGGATGGGATTCCTGCCGTCACAGTTCCAGAGACAGGTCAAGTAATTCCCTTTCCCAGGCCCTCGAAGCAAAGGCGGGTTGCTGGGAGGGAGGAGATGGAGCCGATGCATTGCTCCTGTCTGAGAACTCTTCACAACCCCTTGAACAACAAGTCGGTAGCACCGTGTTGAGAAATCCGGGCATGCCAAGGTTGAACAGCAGCCTGTGTGAGGTCATGGCCACAGGTCACAACCAGGCAGTGAACACCCCACAGCTCACAAAGCAGAAGCGCGGTTGCACAGGCCAGCGAGGGTCCCATGACAGGGGAAAGAAACGGTTAAGAAAGGGATTCTAAGGCCAATAAGCCCTCCTTTCTCATGGCATTTTGGGAATGTCACCTCTGCTTCTCCGTGGCCCCACAGAATGCTCAGGGCTGTGCTGAGCCGAGGCCTCCAGGGCTCACCTGCTGTGCCTTCCCGGTTTCAGTCAGGGACTTCCCAGCTAAGGAAGCGCCGTTGAGGCCACCCTTCCTGGGCCTCCAAGAACTTGCAGTTATAGGACAAAACAGGTTAGTGCTATTCTTCTCTCATGAGTGTCTTGTTGGCTTTATTTTCTATTATAAAAGTATAGAGGTTTGTTGCAAAGGATTCAATGAATAGAAATGTAAAAAAACTCACCGTGACAGATAAGAATTATTAATCGTTTTCTCTCGCTTCTTAGAGACTTTTTCCTGCACATATGCAAACACATTTCTAACAGCAATGGGATTACCCTGCGCATTCTCTGCGACTTGATTTTTCCTCATAACAGTCTGTCTTCGACATCATTCCATGCCAGTGTATTTAGATTATTTCATTCCCTTTAATAGCTGCGTGGGTTCCAGTAGAGGGACGTAATAGAGGTCCTTTTGCTGATTTGCGGACATCATGACCATTGATAGTTTTTTATGCTTGCAAATGTACCTGTATATGGTCATCTTTTTATGTGTATCTTTATGCCTCAGCGCCAATCAAAATTTTTTAAAGAGTCAGTTTAGGACCATTCATTTAGCCCCAGAAAGATGGCTCTGCGGATAGTATGTTTTGTTTTAATAGGAAGATAAAGCAGGCCCCTGCTCCACAGCTCTTCTGAGCTGCCCGTGTGTCACTACTTCCCCGTTTCTGACTGAATATGCTGGAGAAATATGTGGTCCTGGTAAATCTTTCTTTCTGCCTCTAAATTCTGGCTTCCACCGTATGCATTTGTTTTCGTTGGTAGGTCTTTAGCCAACTCTGTTCACCCGTGTCTTACAGCATCTCTCCTTTGCTTAGTGATCGTAAGTGTTTTTCAAACTGTAGCTCCCTTACAATAGTGTTGACACATAGATTAATGCTTCCAGAATGCTTTAAAGATCAGTTCTTTGTATCACTTTGTAATATGATCTGACTCATATCCCGGTCTGACTAACTGTGGCATATACTCACTCACATCCGATACACAGAAATAGCACATATGTTCCAGCCAGTCGGCGGTCTCTGCCACACTGACAGACACAGCAACAGGCAGGAAGGACCCAGAGTCACAAGCGATGATAGCACGACGGGCCGCAGCCGTGGTTCGCAAGACTGGGTGCTACACGGTGTTAGGGGCGCAGCTGGTGGTGAAAGTCACTCAGCTGACATTTTCAACACATTAACCCCAAAGAATGCGTAGTGTTGTAAAGCAGCTTCAGCTCAAACGATTGCAAACGGTGCCGTGTTCTCACATATGCTCACACCTACATCCAGCTTCACAAGACCACAGCCCCCACCTTTGCCAGGAATTAACGTCCACAAGGGATAATAAACTGGGTACAAATTGTGACCCCGGCAAGATATTTAAAGCATCCCTATTGACTGTTGGCAGGTCTTTGCGTCCTGTACAGGTATTGTGCCTGGGAAGGAGGAAAGGTGGCCGCTGGTGTGCCGCCCTCCCCCTGCTCCTCCTTTCCCCTTTGTGCAGTTGATGATTAACCCTCAAAAGCTGAGTGACTGGCTGGGTGCGGTGGCTCACACCCACAATCCCAGCACTTTGGGAGGCGAAGGCTCAACTCCTTGAGCTCAGGAGTTCGAGACGAGTTTGGCCAACATAGTGAGACCTCATCTCTATTTACTTAAAAAAAAGAATACATAGTCAGCATTCCAGGGAAATAAATGTCATCTAAATCTCCTGTTTAAGAGCTGTGTAAATGAAACCCATGAGGGCAATTGATTTTGGAGCAAGTTTTAATATATTCCATATGGAAACTCGTTACGCCTCAAATATTCCTTAGTTCAACTATGGTTAGCAGAAAATCTTTTTTTTTTTTTTTTTTTTTGAGATGGAGTCTCATTCTGTCACCCAAGCCGGAGTGCAGTGGCACAGTCTTGGTTCTCTGCAACCTCTGTCTCCCAGGTTCAAGTGATTCTCCTGCCTCAGCCTCCCGAGTAGCTAGGATTACAGGTGCTCACCACCACACCTGGCTAATTTTTGTATTTTTAGTAGTGATGGGGTTTCACCATGTTGACCAGGCTGGTCTCAAACTCCTGACCTCAGGTTTTCCACCTGCCTCAGCCTCCCGAAGTGCTGGGATTACAGACATGAGCCACAGTGGCTGGCTGTTAGCAGAAAATCGTTAGGGACAACAGACTAGGTTAGTTGAGTTACTAACCTGTCGCTTTCCTGACTGGCATGAAGGATTGAATTCCCATCAAGCAAGGATAAAAATGTTCTGATATATTGGCCAGGCGCAGTGGCTCATACCTGTAATCCCAGCACTTTGGGAGGCTGAGGCAGGCTGATCACAAGGTCAAGAGATTGAGACCATCCTGGCCAACATGGTGAAACCCTGTCTCTACTAAAAAAAATACAAAAATTAGCTGGGCGTGGTGGCGTGCGCCTGTAGTCCCAGCTACTCGGGAGGCTGAGGCAGGAGAATTGCTTGAACCTGGGAGGCGGAGGTTGCAGTGAGCCGAGATTACGCCACTGCACTCCAGCCTGGCGCCTGGCAACAGAGTGAGACTCTGTCTCAAAAAAAAAAAAAAAAGTTCTGTTATATTTATAATAATATTCTGATCAAGTAATAGCTTCCTAAAAGTCCTACAAACTTTTCTTGGTTTCTTTTTTGGTATTTTAGTAGCCAATGAAAGAATGTTTGGATTTCTGTGGTTTTCTAAATTACTTTCCTGAAGTATGTGGGTAAATCTGAGTTGATTCACTCTTCGGAACATCCTTTGCCCCTGACGACAGCAGCCAAGCATTTGACTCTATGGAAGAAACCTTTATCCACATGCACAGCATTTTCTTTCCCACTCGATCGCTTATTATTCTGGCCCCTGAAATACTGTTTTCTAGAATATTGTGGATTCCATGCTGAACCTAAACAACATCTAGGATTTATTTGAACACAAGTGTGTTCCTAGCTACTTAGTATAAACCTCCGGATTCTGGCTCCAATCATAACATCCTTTGAAAAATTATAATGTAGCAACTGGTATGCTTGTCCATCTGTTTAGCACAATGGCATTTTCATGGTGCTATTTTGGCCATGGATTATTTCTGTGGTTTCTTGAGAATAGGAGGTTTTACCTAGCCGCCAATAGACTTGATTTTGATAATAAACATAGTACAGCTTTTCTCTTTTAAAATTTTAAATAATTATAGAAGGAAAAAACTCTATCTAAATTTTCTAACAGATCGACTTATTCTCTCAGGAACAACTGCCGTCAAATGAAAATTCGATTGTCTTTTTCTGCCCTTGCCTCTAAATCCCAGCCTATTCATCATAAACCAGTGAATAGAACTGAGAAGACAATGAAAAATAAAAGGACAGAAAACGCCCTGCTAGTAAAAGCAATAGACAATAACAGTACATGAAACCACGAGAGTCTAATTGTACTTCCAATAACAGGACAGGCAGTAACAGAAGCTTCAGAATCACTGATTACCATTTTTTTTTATTTTTATTTTTTACCATTTTAACATTTATATATAAAAATCTTTACGTCCTCTTAGGCAATGCTAAGGAAATGTTAAGGAAAGCCCTCAAGAATCAAAAAGGTGCCTGTATAGTGACGTAAACAGGAGCAGGCTGTTCCAAGGGTCTGCCAACACAGCCCAGGTGCTCAGATGCAATACAGGATGAACATCTTTAAACTGAAAATTCAAAACCCAAAATGCTCGAAAATCCAAAACTTTTTGACACAATGCCACAAGTTGAAAATTCTACATCTGACCTCATGTGATGGGGCACCATCCAAACTCTGTTTCATGCCCAAAATTATTTTAAATGTTCTATAAAATTACCTTTAGGCCATTTGTATGTGGTGTCAGTGAAACATAAATGAATTTTGTGTTTAGGTTTCGGTTCCATTTCCAAGATCTCTCATATATATGCAGATATTCCCAAATCAGAAAATCTGAAATCAGAAACGCTTCGGGTGCCAACCTTTTCAGATAAGGTTTAGTCAACCTGTATCTTAAAAGAATTGACAAAGCAGGCTGGGCACAATGGCTCACACCTATAATCCCAGCACTGTGGAATACCAGGGCAGGGGAATCTTGAGATCAGGAGTTCGAGACCAGCCTGACTAACATGGTGAAACCCCATATCTACTAAAAATACAAAAATTAGCCAGATGTGGTTGTGGGCGTCTGTAATCCCAGCTACTCAGGGGTCTGAGGCAGGAGAATTTCTTGAACCCAGGAGGCGGAGATTGCAGTGAGCCGAGATCACGCCACTGCACTCTAGCCTGGGCGACAGAGAGAGACTCGGTCCAAAAAAAAAAAAAAAAGAATTTGCAGAGCTAGGAAATTGGACCTGGAAATCTAAGCTGTGACTAATAGGGGTACAAAAAACAATGAAAAAGGCACCAACAGACCACAATCAGGGAAATACAAATGCATCCACTTTTGAACTTTGGAGACAAAAGACCGGATTTCGAAGCTTGCCCAGGAAAGGAGAGAGAACACTTTATTCATGTCCAGATAAGAATGACTTCCCCCTCTCAAACTTTCGTAATAAGAAGGATTTGAGAGGAAAACACACACATATGCAAAAAAGGAATGAGTCTTTTTTCCTAAAAGACCAAGAACCCTCAATTCCCTTCCATTGGTCTATGTGCCTAACCTTCTGAAGGGCTGTTGCTGATCAGAGCCTTCTGGAGAGATGGGCGAGCTCACTGGCCAGCCAAGGGAAGGTGCTGTGGGCCAGCGCGCAGATAAAGCGAGCCGAGGACATGACGCTCTTACCACAGCCTCTGCCTGGCTCAGAGTCGAGGGAGAGATAACTGTGGCTGCCCTTACTATCGGTATCTCTTCTAGACAGCAGAAAGAATGTGTGAAAGAACAGAGAGAGATGCGTGAGCTCAGGGCCCTTGGAGGAGCGGGAGCTGTGCATGTGGCTGGAACACGGGGCCATGACAGGTGGGCGCACGTGGCAGTAGACTCGAATTTGTCCTGAAGGCTACATGGAATACGGAGGGGTAGGAGGTATGGGAGGACGTGGTAGAGAATTCTGTACATGTGGCCACAGGTGCAGATCATGAAACCATTTTTGTATTTAGAGTTTGCATTCAGTGACCTGGCTCTGAGCTTCGTCTGGATTTGGCAGACAGAAAAGCGTCCATCCCTGGGGGCTGGGGCCCAGCCCTGATGATTTGTTGGCAGATCCTGTTTTCCAGCCAGTGCTAAGGACGGTCTGAGGTTGGGTTTTGAGGTCCTTGACCTCACCAGCTACTTGGGCCTCTCACAGGAAATCCTGATTTCTTTTTGTTTCAGGGAAGTTTTGACAAATGCATCCATGACTCCTTTTCCGCTGGTGCCACGGGAAATTCCACACCACAAGTGTTGCTGCTTCTGGCCCTGATGTGAGCATATCACCACCGTGACTCACAACAGCATTCGCCAGCCCTGGCAGCTATTTTGAGTTTTTGTTAATATATCAAATGCATTATTGATTGTGAGAAATGACTGCTTTTATCTAAACTCAAAGCCTAGACTTTTACATGAAAAACAAAAAGTTTTATTTGATAGGGAGAAGGACAGTTTACCTACTTTGCATATAGAGCATTTCATGTTTATGTTATGATATAAAACATTTCACGGGATATCTCAGACATTGAGATACAGAAATTAATCAGAGAAAAACATTTGCTCCTTACTCTTTTAAGTAATAATAAGACTAGCTAATACTCTCAGTGCATCGTTAAGTGCTTTCTGTATATTATTAATTCATTTGCCTCGCACAAAAGCTCTGTGAGGTAGAAGCAATTATCCCATTTTATAGAAGAGAAGACTGAGGCACAGAGAACTTAAGTAATTTGCTGGCAATCATGTAGCAAGTACAGTAGCTCATCTTAAAAGATGCTGCCTCCTCCGCCACCACGCCATGACCTGTGTTTCCCAGCATTTGTGCCCTTGAGCAGTCTCTCTCCATGAGTCTAGATTCACCCTCTAACTCACTTTTGATCAGTAGAATTCTGTGGAAGTGACAGTTCCTGATTTCCTAAATCTAGGTCATAAGAAGCCCTGCAGGTTCCACCTGAATCTCTTCAAATGTTCATTCTGTGAGAAGCCAACTGCCATCTAAAAGTCCAGCTACTCTTAGTAGTTATCGTACTGTGACTGAGACCGCCATACTGTGAGGGAAGCCCAGGCTAGTCACGGGGAGAGGCCGAGAGGCCCAGGCGGCCTCCTAGGCTGGTCCAGCTGAGACGTGAGTGGCGGAGCCATCACAGAACCAGCTCAGTTGAGCTGTCAGGTGACTCCAGCCCCAACTGCCATCTGATTGTCACCTTATGACAGACCCTACACGAGAACCCAGCTGAGCCCAGTCAACCTACAGAACCACCAGAGAAAATAGAAGTTATTGGTTAAGCCACTACATTTTAAGGTGGCTGATGACCAAAACAGCCAGTAAGTGGCTGAGTGGGATTCTAACCAGATAGTCTGGTTCCAGAGTGCATGCTGTTAACCACAAGAGACGTGGACACAAACCAGGGCAAAATACAGCTGCCAGTCACACACACGGAGAAGGCAGCAAACCCCATGAGAAAGTGTAACTGATGCTTTCCCCGAACACCACCAAATCTCCTATTTTTTTTTTGTTTGTTTTTTTGTTAGCCATTTTTGAGGATAATCTTCGCTTGGAAAACAGTACACACGACCTTGCATTCTCACCAAAGGACAGTGGAAAGGGGAACGAGGTTTTCTTATGTTGAGTGTCTGCTGTGTTCGCCACTCTGCTAGGTGCCCCCTGGTCAGTTTCTTAAGCACCTGCTCTGTGTCAGGTCCCAGGTGCCTTAGGTTTCACAGCAGCAGTGAGACCTCGTGGCTGCATTCACGAAGCATACACTGCGGGAGGTGAAGGAGCCAAAATACAAAACAAATGCCATTGAAACAAAGACGTGTCCCACAGCAAGGGGTGGGCAGTCAGGGAGGGCTCTCTGAGGAGGTGGCATCGAGGCTGGACATTAAGTGGAGGATTTGCCTGGCAGAGATTTGGGGAAAGAGCTCTGCAGGGGAGGAGCTGCATTGGCAAAGGCAGAGAGTAGGTGAGACCTGGCAGTTTCCAGGGAAGGCGGAGGCTAGGGAGTGGCCAGGAAGTGGTGGGGTGATGAGGTCAGGAGGCCGCCGCCCCACCTGCTGTGAGCTGTAGGCCTGGGGAAGCACATAGATTTTTCTCTGAGAGTAACAGGAAGCCATTGAAGGATTGTCTTTTGCAACCTTCTCTTGATTACCTAGAATTATTAGGAATGTCTGGGTCTTCCTGTGCTGGCAGGCACAGCCCTCGGCCTGCCACTCAGTTCTGTGGGCGTGTTTGGTTACTGGTTTTCTCTTCCCTTGGACCATGCTGTTGCTGTCATTTGCTCCTTGTTGCACATGTTGCATATGTGTCCTAGCCTCTCCCTGCTGCTCCCTCCTGTTCTGGAGTCCACACGGCTGCAAATGATGCTGGAAAGACTAGCGCAGTGAGCCCCAGGGTCTCCACACAATTATCACCGGCGGAGCTGTGGAAAATGCTGCTCCAGCCAGGCAGAGGAGCTCACACATGTAATCCCAGAACTTGAGGCCGAGGTGAGAGGATCACTTGAGGGCGTGAGTTCCAGACCAGCCTGGGCAACACAGACCGGGTCTTTACAAAAAATAAAATAAATTAGTTGGGTGTGGTGGTGTGTTCTTGTAATCCTATCTTTTTGGGAGACTGAGGCAAGAGGACTCCTTGAGCCCAGTAGTCTGAGGCTTCAGTGGGCTATAATTGTTCCACTGTACTCCAGCCTGGGTAACAGTGAGACCCCATTTATTTAAATAAAAAAAAAACTTCCTGACACACAGTTCAGGGACATCTGGGCAGGTTCCATAGGGTTGTGATACAGAGAGGCCCCACCCTGAGGAATCTGGGGTAGAGCTGAGCCACCACTCCTGAGCCTGTCCCCTCCTGCACACCCTGCCATCCCCAAACCAAGCGAAAGAAGGGGCGGCAATCTTGGAGAACATACCAAAAGAAACTGACTCGGGCTTTGTCCTGCATCTCCGTGTGCCCAGTGTGAAGGCTGCCCTCTCAGAGCAATGGCAAGAACTTGAGTGAGAGAGACAGTGGGGCAGGAAGGATCTGTGACTAACCAGTATCCTCCCGGGCAGGGCTTCAAAAGGAAGCAGAGGTGACAGCCGCACAGGAGTCACCAGGTGATCCACTATTGCGTTGGCCTGGTGGGTGTCTGGTGGGGAGGTCGTGAGGCCTGATGCTGGGTCCCTGCCTGTGCCTCACTCCTTGCAGCAGCACCCCAACCTAGCCCTCTTCAGAAGCTAGGATTTCTAGGAACCCCTAATGAAAATAAAGAAGGACTTTTAAGTTTTCAGGTCCATTTTGAATGTTTAATAATAACCTTCCCTGGTATTGTGGGGGACTTCCTGTTACGCAGCCTCAATCCCTGTTGCTCGAGGTGGTAAAGCCCCTCTCCCTCCTCGTCAGTGTGCGCCAGTTGAGAACCCCAAGGCTAGAGGGTGGGAGGGAAAGACGATAAATGCAGGCTTCTAGGTGGAAGAGAGGCAGGGTGCAATCCACGCTGAGAAACTGGCCGGGCACGTTTCTCCCCTGTCCCGTGCCCTTCTTACCAGCTGGGCGAGTTACTTCACCTATTTGAGCTTCGTGAGCTTGTTTTCCCTGCTCTAAACAGGAGAAAGTACTTTAGTACACTGGGATCTTACCAGGATCTGAATGATCTCTGTTAATACCTAAGCGCTCCGTAGGTATCAGCCGTTCCTGTTTGCTATGAAGCGCAAAGTGAAAGGGAAACAGCAAAAGGCCCTCCCCAGGTACATGCATGGCTTGAATTCAGGTTTCATGTACCTGTGCCGGGCAGGCAGGCATCTTGACCGTCCACACAAGTTGGTGGATGTGGAAACGCTGATAATAACAAGGCTTTCGGGGGTGTCTGTGTTTTCCTTGGAAAGAGAGAGGGAGGTGGGGAGATGCAGGCACACTCCTGTGGGCCCCGGAGGCTGACCAGAGCTGGAATCCCAGCGTGAGCCTCTTCACGCTTTTATACAGTGAGGGAATTTTCCCTCCCAGAGTTGTTTTGAAGCTGAAGCGCGATAATGTGTATAAACCATTTAACGTGGATCATCATTACTATCTGGTGATGGGGGTCATGACTCATTTCATAGAACGGAGGTGGTCCCAGAATAGACTGACTCAGCTCAGAGGGCCTGCTCGGCCAAGCGCTCAGCATTTCCCCGGGGAGGGCAGATGATGGCCAAGTCTGGGACTCAGACAAGGGCCTTGCTCTTCCAGAGACCAACAGCAAGGGCGGTGAAGGCACATGAAATATTTGGGCCTGACTGTAGAGCTATGGAAAGCCACGAGGATGCAGGCAAGGTCTGGAGCTGGGGAACCCTGCTGAAGAGAATGACCGGGGAGAGGTGTTCTGTGGCTGAGGGGCTCAGTTTTTGTCACTCTTCTAATTCTTTTGCCATAATCCTCTTTCTCGAATCTAGGGATCTTCCTCACATGTGCCCTGATGCAGTTTCCTCAAGAAACCTCCATTCGCCTGTAATCTTAGTCTTTTTCTCACAATCACCTGCAGTTGGAATCCAAATCAAGATGCAAAACACAGATCAGACCATTTATCCAGTGTTTGGCCTTTCTGAAGCACCCTGCGGTGTGTAGGTGTGTGTGTGCTTGGGACAAAAGGTCACAAAAAGACCACGAAGAACGTCTGTCCCACCCACGTCCCCCAGTTCCTCTCCCAGAGCAGACCCTGTCTGCCGTGTTGGGCTCCTCCCGGCTTACCCAGCCATTCACGTGGCGCCCTGGGAGGATTTGCTCCACTGCCCTGTGGTATGATTTCCTCACTTGTAGTAAATCTTGGAGCTTGTCCACGTCTGTACTTTGGACCTCCTGCAGCCCATATATAGATGGACCAGAGTTAATAGGTGGTGTCCTTTTGGTAGGTGACATTCAGGCTGTTTCTAATCTTTTGCTTTTACAAATAGTGCCACAGTGGATATAGACAGTTTAGCATGGATGGTGCAGATGTATACAGTTGGCACGATAATGGGCAAATGCATCTTGAAAATTGCCGCCAGGCGTGGTGGCTCACGTGTGTAATCCCAGCACTTTGGGAGGCTGAGGCGGGTGGATTGCCTGAGCACAGGAGTTTGAGACCAGCCTGGGCAACAGAGCAGGACCCCGTCTCTACCAAAACACAAGAAATTAGTTGGGTGCAGCGGCGTGTGCCTGTAATCCCAGCTACTCAAGAGGCTGCGGCAGGAGAATTGCTATAACCCAGGAGGCGGAGATTGCAGTGAGCCAAGATTGCGCCATTGCACTCCAGCTTGGACGACAGAGCAAGTCTCTGTCTCTAAAAAAAAAAAAAAAATTACTGAGTAGGGAGGAGCTTAAAAAAGAAGAAATTGCTGAGTAGATGTTAAGTGTTCTTACCACAAGTGTGTGAAGTAATGCATATGTTAATTTGCTCAATTTAGCCATTTCACAATGAATACATATTTTATTTTGTTTTATTTTAATTTAATTTTGCTTTATTTTATTTTATATTTTATTTTATTTTGAGACGGGATCTCGAGGCTCTGTCACCCAGGCCGAAGTGCAATGGCACGATCACAGCTCACTGCAACCTTGACTGCCTGGGCTCAAGTGATCCTCCCACCTCAGCCTCCTGAGTAGCTGGGACTACAGGTGCGCACCACCACGCCCAGCTAAAGTTTTGTATTTTTTGTAGAGAAGGGGTTTCACCTTGTTGCCCAGACTGGTCTCAAGCTCCTAGGCTCAAGTGATCCACTTACCTCAGCCTTCCAAAGTGCTGGGATTGCTAGCATGAGCCACTACACCCACCTTCAATGTATACATATTTCAAAACAACATGTTGGACGTGATAAATATATACAATTTTTATTTATCAATGTAAAAAATAAATGAAATAGAGACTAATCCAAAAAACGTGCAGAGAGAACTCTAAGATGCATTCCTAGAAGTGGAATTTTGGAATCAAAAGGAACTGAGTCCTTTTACTGTGTTAGCTGGTGCCAAAATGCTCACCGTCTCATTCTGATTCTCATTTCCATTCCTCATGGTGAGTGTGGTTGAGCATCTTTTCATGTATACCTTTTTACAGTATTTCCGTTTCCGGAGGTATTTGACTATTTTTGAAAAACTGTTAGTAACAGCATGAACTTCTTTTAGCAAAATAAGTGAGTCATTTTTTTATAAGGAGCCCCGTGTGGATTCTCATGGTTCCCACTGACTGGGTCTTTTTTTCCATCTGTGACGTACACGCAGAAAGAACTGTCTCTGAGTAATAGCTTGGCTTGAGGAGCTGGTTAGCTGATAATTTAATTGCTGGAGCTGGTCTGCAGGGCTGGCTGCTGTCCACAGGCTTGCAGACATTTGTGCAATGCCAAGATGTTGGAAAAGAGGAACAGGGCAGGGCGAGGGGCGGGGTCTTCAGGCCCGAAGTTGCTTTCCAGCCCTTTGTTGACCCCAGCTGTCATCCCCTTGGTTTATTTAACATTTCTCTTTAGAAAACTGTAACCTGAAGAAACATTGTCTTTGCCCTTCTGAACCACAGAATGACAAGATGCATTGTCAAGGTCAAAGCCTTGTTTATAAATGTTTGGCCCCATCACATTTGGGTGGAGTCTGTTGGCATTTTGCCTCAAGAAAATTCAGTGCAATAATGTTTGCCAAGCCGACTCCATCTGATTTATAGACACATTGTATGAGACTTTTTTGCCTGACTTATACACAAAGCCCCCTTGGGAAATGAATGGGCAGTTTCCATGTGCGTGACACAGGATTCCTGGATCTGTTAATCCTAATATATAATAATATAAGAAGGTTAGATTGTGTGACTTCTTTTTTTTTTTTTTGAGATGGAATCTCAGCCTGTTGCCCAGGTTGGAGTGCAATGGCGTGATCTCAGCTCACTGCAACCTCCACCTTCCGGGTTCAAGCAGTTCTCCCACCTCAGCCTCCCAGGTAGCTGGGATTACAGACACCCACACCACACCTAGCTAATTTTTGTATTTTTAGTAGAGATGGGGTTTCACCGTGTTGGCCAGACTGGTCTTGAACTCCTGACCTCATGATCTGCCCGCCTCAGCCTCCCAGAGTGCTGGGATTACAGGCATGAGCCACTGCGCCCGGCTCATTGGATGACTTCTTAAGTATCCTTGGAAGTCACACATTCCACGACCCTTCCTCGGATAGGTTCCTTCAATATAGAGTTGTTTGGAATTGGATGACAAGTAAGTTAAACTTTAGGAAACTAATTATACCTATAGAAACATTCAAGGACCTTCAGATCAGCCCAAATGCTATAACACATGAATGTAATAAAATGAAACCTACTGTTGGATAATTGTGTCATATAGAGTTGGTCATTCAGTATTCCTGTAGCCATCTAAAGGGTCATCTTAGGCAGGCACTCTAACTAGTTAATGTTTGTACTATACAGACACTGAGCTAAATGGATTTTCCTTGGAATTTGATTTTTTATTTCAAAGAAGCTTACTATTCGGAACCACCCTAGATAGCTAAAATTTAAGATCTAGAAAGAGTCCTTATTGATCACCTGACTCACAGGTATAGAAACTTAGGCCCAGCAGAATGAAATTGTTAAGCCAGGCTCCAGGACTTACAGTTTTTTCTTGGCTAAGTTTTTTTTTACCAACTTCCCTCTCCAGCAGAGAGCCTAAAATGACAGATAATACCATGTTGCTATGTTTTACCAGGGGCCAACCTTCTTTAAATGGGCCTGGTTCTCCATCTGATATTTACTCTGAGATGGAAAGTGAGATATGAAACCCAGTTTCCCCTTTCCCTGGGTCATGTGCCCAGCAGCAGCATTCAGTGGGCCGAGCACTGGCATGGAAACTCCCTCTGTCCCCACGTCTGTGGCGTGATATGAACCTGTGACGTGGGGCTCTCCCGCCGGTGCCCTGGACGGGCCTTCAGGGACATGTGGCTCACCCATCTGTTATTGTCACAGCATCCCCCCAGAGGAAGGAGGGACAGGGTGTGAGGTTAGCTTGTTTATTTTATGAGGAAACAGGCACAGAAAAATTAATTTACAGAATCTTGGGCAAAATCCCAAAGGAAGAAGGAGTGAGAAAAGCAGAGAGCGGATAAACAGCACAACGCCCTCCCCTGGGCACATCTGGTTCTTGATTTTAGTTAAATTTTGGTAGGTTCAGTGGCCACACCTATTACAGGCCGGCTACAGGGAGACAACCTCCGTGGTCTTCTCATAGCCAGTTACATTCTCCCAGAGGTGACCATTACCCACTGAAAGTTTGGAGGTGACTCACTTCCAGCCTCTCCAAAAGGAGCTGGGGAACCTGCGCTCTCTGCGGGCAGTCTCCCAGACAGACTTTGGTATCAGCCGCTCCCTGCCACTGCCCTGCCCCAGCTGGGGAGAAGGGGGTCAGGGAGGAGAGAAGGCTGGTGGAGCAGGCCCATTCCTTCTGTGGCTTATTTTGTCATCAGCAGTTCCCATTGCTCCCACTGATTGGGGCCACCTTTTCCCCTGAGGGTGTAGTTGCCAAGATACTGCTTCCCCCCTCAGGGTGGTGCTCGGCACACCCAGCATAGCCTCTGGCTGGAAAGTGCTGGAAATCCAGACCTTCACCAAAAGTGCTATTGTAGATGAAAAAGAACACCCTCCTCAACAATAATGCAAGTGGGACAGTAATTTTTACAATATGCATATTTGTTTTCTTGATATAAAAATAATACGTATTCATTGTAGAACACTTAGAAAACCACAAATCAAAAAGGAGAAAATAAGAATCACCTCTGATTCTACCATCCTGGTACACATATGGTACAAGCCCAGGCTCTAGGATCCGAGTCCCTGGTTTCTAATCTGGACTCCCCTGAGAAACAGCTGTGTCCTTGGGTCAGTCGTTTAACTCTGAGTCTTTTTTCCTCCCCTGTAAAATCGGGGGTAATAAACGTACCTCCCTTTATGGGATTGTTGCAAGGATTACGAGATTGTACTAATGTGGAGCTCTCAGGCAGTGCAGGAATGTAGTAAGAGCTAAGTAAATATTTGCTGCAGTTACTGATCTATGGCTATCATTTTGCTCTAGCCACAACATTTTCAGAAGCAGCCTTTTCTAGTTGCAAAGTCAACTCAGCCTGGAAACAATGCAGAGACTCCCTACCCTGAAACGGCTGTTATTATTAACGCAACAGACTCTTTTCGAAAGTGTATTTATAATACCTGAGCAACCCCAGATAGCTGAGGTTTACTTTGAGATGATTTACACTTACCCGCATTAGTAACAACCCTGTTTAAAAACTCGTATCTGTTTAAGCATCTAAACCTGCCAAATTGCTAAAAATCATTCATTTCTTGTTCAAGTGAATTCACTTGATTAAACCAATTTTACTTTATTTTATTGTGATAAGAACACTTATGAAATCTACCCTCTTTACAGTTTTTAAGTATTCGCTGTGAGCACCCTGTGGCTATAGGCCGCACTCAGTAGATCTCTAGAACTTATGCACCTTGTGTAACTGAAATTTTATGCTGGTTGATTAGCAACGCCCATTTCCTTCTCCCCCGTAGCCTCTGGCAGTCATGGTCCCCCTTTCTGATTTTGTGTGCTTGACTATTGTACATGTCTTATACAAGTGGAATTATATATCTTTGTCCTTCTGTGATGGGCTTATTTCACTTAGCATAGTTTTTTCCTCAAAGGCCATCCATGTTGTTGCATATTGCAGAATTTCTTTTTTAAGGCTGAATACTATTAAATTGGATGTGTATACCACATTTTCTTCTTCTTTTTTTTTTTAATAGAGACGGGGTTTCAGCATCTTGGCCAGGCTGGTCTTGAACTCCTGACCTCGGGAGCCACCCGCCATGGCCTCTCAAAGTGCTGGGATTACAGGCCTGAGCCACTGTGTCCGGCCACCACATTTTCTTTATCCATTCAGTCATTGATGGATGCTTTGGTTATTTCTGCATCTTGGCTACTACCATCAAGCGTCCATCAGTAAATGAATGGATAAAGGAATTATGCCGATAATGCTGCAGTGAACATGGGTGCGCAAGTATTTCTTAAAATTCTGATTTCAGTTATTTTGGACAAATACCCAAAGTGAGATTTCTGGATGATATGATAGTTCCATTTTTAATTTTTGGAGGAATAAACCAAATGTATTGAACACATACTGTGTTCAGTAGTAATTCCTGGTGTATAGTGGTGAATAGAATGGGGAGTGGAGTCTCTGCCCTCAGAATTTCTGTCTTATAATAACCACATTAATATACCATTTCAGAGTATATGTGCTATGAAAGAAATTCATTAAAACTCTAAGACTGTATCACCGGGAACCTGACAGTGTGAGGCATCTGTAGTGGGCCTTTGGGTCATAGACACAGGGAGACTTGGCCCTGCTCTCAGGCTACCACAGACCCCGTCAGGAGGAAACAGGAAAGGTGGTTCTGTTCCACTGGGTGGAGGAAGGCACTGCAGGAAAGTGCCCCAGAGGGATGGGAGGTTGTAGATGGAGAAGAGGAAAGGGCATTTCAGGCAGAAAGAAAAGCCTGGGCAGGGTGTGGAGACAGGGAGTACTGTGCTACTGGGGAACAGCAAAGAGCCCAGGGTGGTTTGTGCAGCAGACAGGGTGGGGCTTAGTAAGAGACTATGAGCAAAGGTTGAGTCGAGGCAGAGGCTAGTCATGGAGAATTTGTTCTGTAAACATTGATTCTGGAAGTAACCAGGGACACTCACAGTTTCGGAGATTATGTCAGATCTAAGAGGGGGTGGGAATCGTTAGAGGGCTGCATTGGTGAGGATGGAACCTGGGGACAAGAAGGCACTCTTGGTGTTTGCCTCGTGCTGGACGCTCGCTGCACTGGTGCTGGAGGGATGCAGAGGTGGACGTGAAGCCAGGAGAGCCTGGGATTACACAGACAGAGCCACACAGAAAGTGCTGGGGCCAGGGATGGGAATGTGCACACGGAACTAGAGCTGTGAACTCTGGCGGGGCGGGCAGGGCCTTGGAAAGACGATAGGTTTGAGCAGAGTCTTAGGCAGTGTCCCATCACCACCACAGGCAAGGGTGGAGGGCCCTGCCCACCCCAGGAGTGGGAGGAGGACACGGCAGGGGGAGCCCGGCTCCGTTTCTGCCTGTCCTCCATTGCCGTGCATCCTTTCATTAACACACATCCTTTTTTTTTTTTTTTTTAAGAGAAACGGTCTCACTCGCCCAGGCTGGTCTCGAACTCCTGGGCTCAAGTAATCCTCTTGCCTTGGCCTCCCTAAGTACCGGGATTACAGGTCTGAACCACCAGGGCTGGCCATAGACACACATCTTGTTTAAAACTCATAATTAGAAACTTGACTCTGAAAATAAATGTAAGCATTATTTTTCTCTTCTTCTATTAAAAATAAATCACCAAATTTGCCTCCTCAGGGACCCCCGCACTATATTTACCTGAGCCAGTGAGCAACTGTTCTAACCCCTTGTACCATTTCCTAGTGGCTTTTCTCTGGCCAGGATGGAGGACCACAGTTTCCCCCTGGGGCTGTGACAGGAAGTCCTTGACTGGGTAGAAGGAGCTCCTCCTTCCTGCCCCCTCCCTTTGTTTCCACAACATGGAGCCAGGAATGCCAAGCTGGGATCTTCCTCAGGCCAAATTCTTTTTCCTAGTTCCCCAAGCTGTGTAGCTTTTGGGTCCTTTATCAAAGATAGAAACTATATTTTTAAACAACTGGACTGATTACATCTCTTTTTGTTCCAGACTAATACAGGTTTCACTGGAATGTCTTAAAGAATTGAAATTTCTATTAATTGCACGAATAGGTGTTAAAAACATATTAAGCACCGTGGGGACAGTTCTACAATTATGTTGAGTCCTGCGCCACAACACAACACTCATATGTGCAAACACACGTAGGTCCATGGTTGCATTGTGCCTAACTGAAACCCGTTCTCACAAACTCAGAGCATTCTCACTCCTCATCTGTCACCATGACAGGCTCTCATTCCCTTGGCCAGAAAGCAGGATGCAGATTAGCCTCTTCAGCTGGTTCTAAAGCCGATTTCCACTAAAGCTTCAGGCTCCTGCTTTAGCTACATTCACCTCCAGACACAGCCAGCTTAGGTATGCAGTCCCCTTGATGGACAGATTTCAACTTCCTCGTCCATTCAGCAGTTTGTGGAGATGTATATCTTTAAACAAGTTTAGCAGCCCTGGGTTTTTTCTTTCTTTTCTTTTCTTCCTATTTGTTTTTGCCTTTTAAATCAATTTTGTTGAAGTATAAGATATGGTAAAATGTACCTTTTTTTTTTTTTTTTTTTTGAGACGGAGTCTCTCCCTACACCCAGGCTGGAGTGCAGTGGCACGATCTCCAGTCACTGCAACCTCTGCCTCCTGGGTTTAAGCGATTCTCCTGCCTCAGCCTCCAAAGTAGCTGGGATTACAGGCACCCGCCATCATGCCCGGCTAATTTTTGTATTTTTAGTAGAGATGGAGTTTTACCAGCTTGGCCAGGCTCATCTCAAACTCCTGACCACAGGCAATCCGCCTGCCTCGGCCTCCCAAAGTCCTAGGATTACAGGTGTGAAAAATGCACCTATTTTATATAATTGTACATTTTGGTGAATTGAACACGTTTGCATACTCGTGTGACCACAGCCATCATCAAGATGTAGAAGCTTTCTGTCACCCTGAGAAGCTCCCTGTTTGTCTGTGCCACTCACCAGCCGGGCCTCCCGTCACAGGCAGCCACTGTCTGCTTTCTGTCACTATAGTTTAGCTTTCCTGTTCTAAAATCTCATAGGAATGGATCCCCCAGAAAGCACTCTCTGGTGTCTGGCTTTTCACTCAACATAGTGTGTCTGAGGTTCAGTCATGCTCAGGTCAGCAGTTCATTCCTCTTCACTGCTGAGTGGTATTCCACTAACTAGATGTGCACAGCGTGTCCATCCCATCCCGTTGACGACCGCTGGGATTGCTTCCAGTTTGGGGCTTTTAGAAGTGTGTCCCTTTGTGACAGTTCCAAGCATGTCCTAGGCACTCCATAATTACTAACCAATCCATTTTTTACTTTCGTCTTTGAAGTGTCTTGTAAAATTCCAAGATTTTCAGTGTGCTCTCCATGTCCAGAGAGATGTGTTGCAAAAGATTGTTTAAAGCCAGTGTTGGGAATTTCGAACAGATTTTTTTCACAGAAAACATTCACTCCTCTGAGGAGCACTGACTGAGACCCGCTCCTGGTCAGCACTGTTCTGGGCTGTGACCAGCAGGTAAGAAGGCCTGCCCTTGCGGCTCACAGCCAGCAGCGTTGTAGGACTCCTGCAGGAGCCCGGGGAAGCAGGGGCCGCTTCTCAGAGGACACAGAGCTTGGTCTCAAAGGCTGAGTCTGAGCTGTTGTGTCTCTGCTCAGCACTGGGCACCAGGTGGATGCATCTGTGAAAACTGGGCTGTCTGTAAGAATTGAATGATGCATGTCCAGACCAAAGACAATCAACTCAGAATTTTAAAAACACTATATAGGTCACACCTGTAATCCCAGCACTTTGGGAGGCCGAGGCGGGTGGATCAGCTGAGGTCAGGAGTTTGAGACCATCCTGGCCAACATGGTGAAACCCCGTTTCTGCTAAAAATACAAAATTTAGCTGGGTGTGGTGACGGGCGCCTGTAATCTCAGCTATTCGGGAGGCTGAGGCAGGAGAATTGCTGGTGATCAGGAGGCAGAGGTTGTGGTGAGCAGAGATCATGCCATTGCACTCCAACCCGGGCAACAACAGTGAGACTCCATGTCAAAACAACAATTAAAAAAAAAAAAAAACACTATATAGGCCAGGCATGGTGGCTCACACCTGTAATCCCAGCCCTTTGGGAGGCTGAGGCAGGAGGATCACCTGAGCCCAGGAGTTTGAGACCAGCCTGAGCAACATAGTGAGACCTATCTCTATAAAAAAGATTTTAAAAATTAGGCAGGCATGATGACTCACATCTGTGATCCCAGCTACTTGGGAGGCTAAGGTGGGAGAATTGCTTCAGCCAGGGAGGCCAAGGCTGCAGTGAGCCATGATCACCCCACTACACTCCAGCCCACATGACAGAGTGAGACCCTGTCTTCAAAACAAAACAAAACCGCTATGCAGACCAAACAAAACAGCAGATGAGCACCAGTTTCTGTCTGGGGCCCGCTGGTTTTCAACCGTGTTCTAAGTGATTGCTCCTTTCACAGTCCTATTAGCTCAGTGTAGCTAACCGCTAATGTTCCTGGGAACCTCACCACCCTCTAACAGAACCTTTGGAAAAATTCATTATTCTCATCCTTCTGGGTACAAATGTGTGCCCTGCATTAACCCAGCCAGCATGGGTATGTGCAGGACTTTCCTGAGCTGGGGAGCGTCTGTGATTGAAATCATAGATTCAATTTAGGAGCAAGCTGGGCTCTTTAAGACCTGCTGGTAGAAAAGGCCACTGGGCATCTGTGAGTCTGCCGCTCTACTGAGCACATGTGAGCGTGTTCACGTCCCTTGGTATCTTCTGTTACCTACTTCTCAGCGCTGATTCTCTCACTTGGCTCAGGCATCGGTGCACTGTCACCTTCACCCTAAATAATTGTATTTCCTTCTATAACTGCAGACTGTGCTTCTCCCCACAAATATTCCTTGCATCCCCCACCTGAGTGCCAGGCACTGGATACGACGATTTTTAAAATAACCAGTAGATAGCATTTCGGACAGCTTTCTAGGTGCCAAGGTGATTCTAAATGCTTCATGTGTATTAACTCTGCAGCCCCTGAGGCCGGTGGTTACTCATTATCAGCCCTAGGATAGCCCTACGATACTATTATTATAGACGAGAAAATGAGGCACAGAGAGGTGAAGTAATTTGCCCAAAATCACAGAATTGGTAAGTGGTAGAGCCAGGTAGATCCCAGGCAGTCTGGGTCCAAGGCCCACACTGTCCACCACTACCTTGTGTGACCATGATGAAGACATGGTCCCTGTGGTTAGAGAATATATAATCTAATGAGAGAGCAGCCCGTCCCTCTGATTTTAATACCCTGTATGGAGTGGTGCCATAAGTGGCACAGGCAAGGGAACTCAAGAAGGGGAGCAGCTAACGAAATCATAATAACCACAGCTCGTGTTTGCTGAAAGTTAACAAAGTCTCAATGTCATACAGATAAAAGCGTTTTCTCATGTAATCACTCAATAACCCAATCTTACAGGTGAAAAAAACTGGGGCTTAAAGTTAAGTAATGTCTAACTTAATCGAAGTTGGCCCAGCTATTTTGAAGAATGACAGGGGTTTGGGCTGGATTTCTTTTCTTTTCTTCTTTTTTTTTTTAAACAGAGTCTTGATCTGTCGCCCAGGCTGGAGTGCAATGGTGCAATCTTAGCTCACTGCAACCTCCGCCTCTGGGGTTCAAGTGATTCTCCTGCCTCAGCCTCCTGAGTAGCTGGGATTACAGGTGGCCGCCACCATGCCCAGCTGATTTTTTGTATTTTTAGTAAAGACAGGGTTTTACCCTGTTAGCCAGGATGGTCTCAATGTCCTGACCTCGTGATCCACCCGCCTCAGCCTCCCAAAGTGCTGGGATTACAGGCGTGAGCCACCACGCCCGGCAAGGTTTAGGCTGGTTTTCTAGACTCAGTCTAGACCATAGAGGAAGGTTTTGCCAGGGCCAACGCCCAGCATGGGCTAAGGCAGAGAGCTCTGGTGGGTTTTAAATCCATCTTCAAATAAGCATGTTTCAGTTCTGTGTTTCCTCGACCCTATGATGTACCGCCTAAACATCTATTGGTAACTTTTCAGAATAAAAGGAAATGATACCATAAGTGTATTTGATTTGTTTTATTTTTTGCTAACCAGCAGGAACATAAACCTATGTGTACAATCCCCCACCTCGGTATTCATTCTGGACAGTGCTCCTCAGACTGTATTATGCGTTCCAGTCATCTGGGGAGCCTCTAAGTGCAGGTCGCGAGGCTCAGCCCCTGGAATTCTGATTCAGTGGTTCTGGAGAGGGGCCTAGGAGTCTTAAATTTTAGCAAGCCCCTTATTTCATTCCAATACAGGAACAGGCTTTGAGGGTCAGTGGTCTCTGGGTCCTTCTGAATTACTGATTTTCTTTAGCCGGCAGACTAAATAACATGTTGGGAGGTAGATGTGCTGGGATTTTTGGGTAGCTAGGTGTGTGGTGCCTGAGTCCCTCATGATGCAAGAAGTGAGCAGACCTGTTCAGCCTCAGGAGGAAGGAGACTCTGACAGGTGCTGCAACACAGATGAACCTTGAGGACACTGTGCTGAGTGAAAGAAGCCAGGCACAATGGACACTCCTATGAAGTACCTAGGGTAGTCACGTTCATAGAGACAAAAACTAGAATGGCAGTCACCAGGGGCTGGAGAGGGGAGGGAGAATTAATTTTTTTTTTTTTTTTTTTTTTTTTTTTTTGAGACAGAGTCTCACTCAGTCACCAGGCGCCAGGCTGGAGTGCAGTGGCGCGACCTTGGCTCACTGCAACCTCCGCTGCCCGGGTTCAAGCATTCTCCTGCCTCAGCCTCCCGAGTAGCTGGGACTACAGGCGCACGCCACCACGCCCAGCTATTTTTTTTGTATTTTTAGTAGAGACGGGGTTTCACCATGTTGACCAGGACGGTCTCGATCTCTTGACCTCGTGATCCGCCCGCCTCGGCCTCCCAAAGTGCTGGGATTACAGGCGTGAGCCACCGCGCCCGGCGAGAATTAATGTTTAATGTGTTCAGAGTTTCAGCTGGGGAAGGTGAAAAAGTCTGGAGGTGGATGGTGGTGATGGTTGTACAACAGTGTGACTTTTTTATTGCCACTGTGCAGTACGCTTAAAATGGTTAAAATGGCAAAATAATTATAACTTTGTAGGGGGAGGTGGTAAGCAGACCACCCTCTCCCAGCTTGTGCCATTCCCTGCTCTCTTTCAGACGCGGTGATCTCTACTCCTTTGGTTGTGTTGCCTGATGTGTGACAGGCAGTCCTCTTACACCTGCTCAGGGACAGAACGAACACAGCTCGGCCTACCTTACTTCTTGAACTGTATTAAGCTCTCATTGTTGCTTTCATGAAAGAAAATACGGATATGTATCTCTTCCTCCAGAGATGGATGTGGGCCTCACTTAGAGTAAACTTAAATCTGGCAGTTCTGTTCCTAATAACTTTTGATTTCACTATAGCATTGAAATGGAATCTTTTTTAAAGACAAATTGACTGTTAGGAACTCAAAATTTAAGTTAAAGTTTAAACACAGGTGTTGCCATCAAAGCTAACCATCCAACCCACGCGGCCCTGGGAGGAAGAGATACTGCATCTGCACGGCTGGGTTGGCACGAGCACCACTGGTGACAGCTGTGGCTCAGCTTGGGTAGCAGGCTTCTTTTGGAAATGACAATAAGAGGTATTCCGAAATCTTAAATGGGGGTGAGGGGGAGGATTGTTTACCAATCGTGGTTCTTTTTTGTTCCTTTTTTTTTTTTTTTTTGCGCGCGACAGGGTCTCACTCTGTCACGGAGGCTAGAGTACAGTGGTGTGTCCATGGCTCACTGCAGCCTCAAACTCCTGGCCTCAAGTGATCTCCCTGCCTCAGCCTCCCAAGTAGCTGAGCCCATGTGCATACATCGCCACACCCAGTTAATTTGTTTGTGTTTTTTGTAGAGATAGGGTCTCACCAGATTGCCAGGTGGCTTCAAACTCCTAGCCTCAAACAGTCCTCCCACCTCGGCCTCCCACCTCGGCCTCCCAGAGTGCTGGGATTCCACGCCCAGCCCAGTCGTCGCTTTCAGTAGCAAACCAAAGAAGCTGATTCTGACTAGTTTAAGCAGAAAAGAAATGTTTTGGGAAATTTTTCACAGGATTAATGGGAAAGTTGGAGAACTAGGCTTAGAAAAGAGTTAGGAAGCCGCCACCACCATGAATAAATTCTTATTTTCACTGTGTCTTTGCATCCTTCCCCCAAGGTTCAGCACTCCTCTCTGGTGGAAGGAGGTGAATGTCTGACTCTAGATCACATGCCTATGCCCCAGCTTGCTAAGGAACGGGGCGAGGGAGCTCTGCCACACCTTCAGTCTCCACAGCCATAAAGGATACCTCCTGACCCAACAGGAAGGGTATTCAGCAAAAGCAACTCAGGTTCACTCTGTGTGCACCCTGGACACCGCATTTTCTTTGATCTGTTTCTGAACCTTCAGATACCCCATCTGGCCCTAGGAAGACCACATGCGTGAGTGGTCAGGTCAGCATGGTGAATCAGTCATTGGAAAAGCAAGTCCCCACGTAGGTCCATCTGTGGGTGGTTCCAAAGCGTCTTTCTGGCACCCAGCGAACAGCCAGTTCACTCATCCGCTGAGGATCTCCAATCCTGTGAGCCAGGGCTGTCTGTGCACAAGTCTGTCTCAAATGGCAATAGCACTTAGTGTTACCCTAGGGGGCAATTTGTTCTGGCCTTTCAGGGACAGAGCTCAGTGAAATTCTTGACTCTAAATCTTTACATACAACGTGTAACCCCATCAGTTATTCCTCTGACCTAAACTGGCTGCTGACAGCAATGAAAATAAACTCTGGCCCACATTCCGAGAACTGCCTTTGCCTTCCTTATCCCCAAGGAGTCAGGGAGCGCCGCAGTGAGACAGAACAGAGAAATGAAAAGCCTGAACTGGAAGTATCCACGCATGTGGCGGCATAAACACCACACTCAGGACAGCGGCTTCCTCTGGGGATGAGGCGGGGAAAGGGCTCAGGGAGGGGTGACGGGGCTTCAGCATTACCAAGTGTTCTGTTTTCTTTATGAAAAATGGACCTAAACCCAGTTTTCTTGTTCAACTGTTATTCCTCTAACACCTGTTCTTCAAATCCATGGAAACCTTAGTCCACAGACCCTCTTTATTTTCACCTAATAGATTATTCCCCCAGATACTGCCTCCTCTGCCTCAGAGCCACACCTTCTCCACCCCCCACAGCCAGCCAGGGTCTCACAATCGATGTTGACATTTTTGTATTTGTGCTGTAGTCTGTATCCATAGATGGTTGAGTATTTTGTATTTCAACATTTTACATGAATGTTATCATGCCGTACATACGTTTTCACTCTTGTTCTGTTCTGGAGATTTACCTGTGTTGACAAGTGAAGATTAAGTTGATTCTCACCATTCTCACCACTTTATGGTCTCTAAGTTAAACTTGGTTTTTAAAAGTATCTGAAATAGCAAACAAAGCAAATTATGTGGTAGCTACATCAGCGTTCATTATGTGACTCTATAGATGTTTGTGTATGTTCGAAAGTTTTCAAAATCTAAAAGAAGAGGGGGAGACCCCTAGCATGGGGGTCCAGCAAGGTGACATCTCAGCACTAGCTGGGCTGGATTGAGACTCTGTTCTGCAGCTAATCAGACTGAGATTCAAAGGCAGCTTTGTGGGCTTGGCCTCCTCTTGTTTGCTTTTCGTGGGCATCTGCCTCCCTGGGGAAAGGCCTGAGAGTCTTGACCTTGGGCTGAGGAGTGTTTATGCAGCTGCATGATTTGTGGAAGTGGCCAGGGTAGGCTGAACAGAATTTGCTGTGGGCCTGGTCATTTTAAAAAGAAATTGGCAGGAGACCGTTTCACACAATGGCTGTGATATGTAATTTTTAAAAATATTTACGATATACCTGAGCTATAAATAGTCCAAAGATAAATATTGATCATAACGCTGGCTGGGCCAACCTTTGACCTCCTCAGCACTCTACAAACTTGGGTTAAGCAAAGGCAATGCCTCTTCTGTTATGCTTACTTGCTTACTGGACACCCCGTGGGATGCCAGGTGGCCTCTGGTTCTCTTTTTCTCTCATCTGGGGCTTTGAGAAAAGTGAGACTTTTCAGAAGTAAGACCTTTTGACTCATGGCCTGTGTTTTTACAGAACCATTGGTCAATTTTTCCATCAAGCAAATGGTCTGTATTAGGTGAAATAAGACACTCATGAAGACTAAATGAAATCGCAGATATGGAAGTCAGCAGTTCCCAAAGTGACCATGAGCCCCATTCTTTTCCCTTCCTCCTCTATGGAAGGGCTCCCCAGATCCTTCCCCACCCCAGATTCATTTCGCCCCATGATTTTCAAGTCACCAGACCACCGCCTCCAGGTTGAAGACAGGGCTCTCTCCCTGGCAGCTGCTGGAGAGCAAGACTATTCCTGAGCCCTCCCAGTAAACGTGTCTCCTGCAGTAGTGGCCACACTGACGTGTCCTCTCTCCACCCAGGCTATGACTTCTGCCAGGTCCTGCAGTGGTTTGCCGAGAGGGTGGACAGGATCATCCTTCTTTTCGACGCTCACAAGCTGGACATCTCAGACGAATTCTCAGAGGCCATCAAGGCCTTCCGGGGGGCAGGACGACAAGATCCGTGTGGTGCTGAACAAGGCCGACCAAGTGGACACACAGCAGCTGATGCGGGTCTACGGAGCCCTCATGTGGTCCCTGGGCAAGGTGATCAACACGCCCGAGGTGCTGCGCGTCTACATTGGCTCCTTCTGGGCGCAGCCCCTGCAGAACACGGACAACCGCCGGCTCTTTGAGGCTGAGGCCCAGGACCTCTTCAGAGACATCCAGAGCCTTCCTCAGAAGGCAGCAGTGCGCAAACTCAATGACCTCATCAAGCGAGCGAGGCTGGCCAAGGTAAGCCAGGACATGCCCTGCACAGAGGCCAAGGGCTGGGACTCTGCCCTCTCCTCTCCAGAGGCAAGATGTGTGGGAGGAGGCTCCGTCCAGAAGCCTTATGGAGTGAACACGCTCTAGGTTAAGAATACAGCCTCAGGGGCTGGGCGCGGTGAATCACACGTGTAATCCCAGCACTTTGGGAGGCCAAGGCAGGTGGATCACAAGGTCAGGACTTCGAGACTAGCCTGGTCAATATGGTGAAACCCTGTCTCTACTAAAAATACAAAAATTAGCTGTGAGTGGTGGCGGGCATGTGTCATCCAGCTACTTGGGAGGCTGAGGCAGGAGAATCGCTTGAAACCAGAAGGTGGAGGTTGCAGTGAGCCAAGATCGCACCACTGCATTCCAGCCTGGGCAACAAAAGAAAAACTCTGTCCCAAAAAAATAAAAAAGAATACAGCCTCAAGGTCAGGTGTCCCTGCTGACACCCTAGTTCCTGACTCTGCATTCCTCCTGGGCAGATGACTAACCCTGTTCTCAAATTTGTACCATAGAGCTAATAAGAGCACTTCACAAGGTGCTTATGAGGACTTGGGGTGACAGTTTGTCGGGGTGACAGTTTGTCAGTGTGACAGAGCACTTGGCATAGTGCCTGGTGCACAGGGAGGGATCAGATCAGACCCGCTACATGGTAGCTGTTAGGATATCAGGACGATAGGAATATAACCAGCCAAACCTGAGAGAGGTGGCATTGGCGAGACCAACGGGATGCTGAGAGGCCACTGCTATTCCCTTTGCACCAAAGGCCAGTGTTACCACCTGGATCCAGGGGAGCCCTGGCTCAGCCTAACCCTTGGAGTGTGCTGGTGTGGAGTCACACCCCATCCTCATTCTGGGATGCAGGGTATGAGCCTGCATGCCTGGGCTCCAGGCTCCCCTGCCTCATAGCTGAGCCTTTCAGCAGCCCCGGCAGTGTGTACCCAATGGGGCGGTGACAGGTGACCTGCTGACATCCCCTCAAGTGGCAGAGTCAATTCATGTCTCCAAATAGAGAAAAGCATATCACTCCTCCAAGAGAAAATATAGTGGAAAAAATGGCTCTTTAAAAAATACGTGCCTGTTTCATAAAATCATTGTCCTCTAATGCTGGAAGTGCCTTTAGAGTTTTATCTAGTCCCAGTGAAGTTCAAACCTGGCTCATCAACAGAAGCAACATACATCCCAGGCCCTGCCCCAGAGCCTCGGCTATAGGGGTGCGCATGCACACGTAGCCATGTGTGCATATACATGTGTGTAAGCGCATGCACGCATGTGTGTGTGTGTGTGTGTGGAGAGCTCCCTAGGTGATTCTGATGATCAGCCAAGATGGAATCTAAAGACCTGTGCTGGCTGCCTAATCTTACAAGGACAAGGCAAGTAAGTGACTTCTCCAGGGTCACCTAATCCAATAGTGACAAAGCTAGAACAAGAAATCAAGCCTCCCAGCCCTCAGGCCAGCCTTCCGCTTTGGACCCCATCACCTCAGCTAACACTGATCCGCAGGCCTGAATCTCCAGATCCACTAGTACTTGGTCAGGAAGTGAAGTCAGCTCGCCTTCCCTTTGTCTTCCAGCAGCAAGGAACCCATGTCCCCTCCCACATTCCTCTTCTCAGTGAGTGGATGGGCCCTAGGGCCCAGCAGGTCAGCCTTCTGGTCACCACCACTTTGCCCCATTCAGTCACCAGGTGCTCAGCACCCCTGGGCCAAGGCCAGAAGTCTTACCTGGTAGAGGAGGGAGGCTCCAAACACCCTGTTGCAGAATGGGGAGCTATGTGCCAGTCACGGTGTGGACGCTGCCACGATTCCAGAGGCAGGGAGGGCTTCCCTGAGGGTGACAGCTGGGACGGGGCGAAGCCTTCCTCCTCCTTGCTGCTCGTTAGCAGCCTGTCCTCGTACCAGTATGCTCACAGGGCAGCCTCTTGCCTGGGTGAAAATGAACACCTCCCTGGCTGCTGCTGCCCCTCACACAGGACCTCGATGTCTTGTGTCCCTGTCTGTCACTTGTGTCCCAGTGCATGCACACGCCTTCCTCTGTGGCTCAGCTAACCCTCAGTGGCGTGGTGCTTGTGTGAGTCACCCTTCTTATCCATTCTTCCTGGTGCAAGTGGCTTCCAGAACCACAAGCCACTTTTCTCCCAGTTCTGCAAGGCAGTCGTGCGAACTAGTTTGTAAATCCACTTACGTGCAGCTCTCCTGAAATGATTTCTCCCTCGCCCTTGTCCTGGGCCTAATGCTTGGTAGCAGGAAGGATGGTGATCCCTTGTCTTATGGTATTTCCTTTCGCCAGCAGGTACAACTGAACTTAACCTTCAGGGTATGTGACACCCCACATTATTTTATAACCAAAGTTGGTAACTCTTATCATAGCCTTTGCAGATTTAGACATTTTTTTTTAAAACTATTTTTAAGTGCTCATGGACATTCTTCGTTTACCAGTTATTGCTGAGGACCCAGTGACTGGTCCATTTGATTTCCCCCGGTCATCCCCATTAGATGCCTTGGGGCCTCTGCAACCTTACACAAGGCAAAGGATGACTTGAACAAGATACGAATGTTCAGAAGCCCCCAGGGGTCAGTGTCATTCACTTGCGAATTAAACTCTTGGAACCCAAATTCATATAAGCTGCTGTATTCAGTCATATAAATAAATAAGGAGCAGAAAGCTCTCTGGAAATGCCAAGCGCCTTAACCCATAGAGCTTCCCTGCCATCCTTGAGCGTTTCGCCCTCTGAACGGGCCAGCGTGGCCTGGGTGTGGAGAGGCACAGAACACTGCTCTGTATTCTAACGCTGGGAATAATGAAAACCCTTGTGTGGATGCGGGGAGTGGGGGACAGTCAAACTTGCTGAGCTTACTTATGGGAAAAAGGCTTGTGGGTTTTTTTCTTCCTAAGAATAGTATCTGGCTTGTTCCTTTTCACAAAGGAAAACGTTTGAAGTGCGGATATTCGCACTCGGAGCTTGTTGGTGCCAGTGGCTCGTGGGCGGGGCCGTGCTGGGGGGTGCGGACGGGAATCGGGCTCCGCCGGAGGAGAAGCCGGGCTCGGCGCACTGGGCTCGGCCGCTCACTCACGGCGTTGACTTCACACCACCTGCCGTTTCATCTTCCGCCACCGACTGGTTTGTGCTTAAATGGCAGAGCCTTACCTGAGTTTTTCTTTTTGGACTATTTCTGTTTCCCAAAAGTGCTTTTATTTTGGTGTATTAACGTTTCTCTTGATCCAGTTTTCCTTTTTTCACACCAACAGTGTTCCAAAGCTCCGTAGTCTGCATTCCATGTGCTATTCTGTTTGATCCTGTTGACAGCTACACAGTTCGGCACTTTTGTCCTCATTTCCCACCTCAGGAAGCCGAAGCTCAGGAAGGTGAAGTTATGTCCCCAGGCTTCACAGCCTGTAGGCTGCTAAGTATACATTCAAACCTCGGTCGGTGTGACTCCTCGGTCCAGAAAGCCGTCCCCTGACCCCGGTAGTGAGCGGCAGCTGCGGTACCTCCTCATGTCCTTGTTTTCCGCACTGACCTGTTATTCTGTTAATTCTGTAGAAGTTTCCATCCACAGAAACCCTACAGAGTTTAGGTTTATCAAGCTGACACTTTGAAAACATGCAAAGGGTAAGTTTTCAGATGTCAGCTAAGAGGTGTCAAGTCTGAGTTGGGTTGTGGAGTGTGTTTATTTATAGAACACCATAATTAAGCAGGACTCATGGCCCATCCAGATAAAGAGGTGCGTCATGGTTTTAATCAAACTCAAGGTGTCATAACAATGGCATTTTAATAATATGAAAAGTAGATCCTCTTCCCAAAGAACTCTTGAAGCTTCTTTCCCTGCTTCTTCTGTTTACATATGTTTTTCACAACTCTCTATTTAAGGAAGAGGGAGCCTTTAGAGTGAGTTTTTGGCTGTTCTCAAAGGTCACTTCTTCCCATCTCAGTAGATACCCTTCTTGGAAGGCAGCTCACATGCTGAGATGCCAATCAGGGTTCATTTCATGATTGTAAAGGAAGCTATTTTGGGAAAGCCCAAAAAAGGATTTGGAAAATGTCATTTGCTTTGATTCAGCTATAACTAAAACAGCCAAATTAAAGAAATAAGACCACAGAAATCCCAAACAATACTACTCCTGGGGTAAGGAACAAAAGTAAGGCAAGTTCATATCAGACCCACCCTTTATAAACATATTGCCCAAGAGCAGGAAAGGCCGTCACCCATTTGGAGATTTTGCTCAACAAAACATGAGGCAACGTTTGAGGAAGAAACAAGTAAAACTGAGAAGAGGAGAGGTCAGTGATTTTCGAGGTTCACTTTAGTTCTGTGGAATTCAGCTTATTCTTTCAAATGTATTCTCTTCTCAGTCACATGTGATGTGCAGAACCTGGCTTTCCTGTCTGTTTGCACCATCAAATTCCTTCTATAGGCCGGGCACGGTGGCTCATGCCTGTAATCTCAGCATTTTGGAAGGCCGAGGTGGGTGGATCACCTAAGGTCAGGAGTTCCAGACCAGCCTGGCTAACATGGTGAAACCCCATCTCTACTAAAAATACAAAAATTAGCTGAGTATGGTGGCAGGTGCCTGTAATCCCAGCTACTAAGGAGGCTGAGGCAGGAGAATGGCTTGAACCGGGCAGGCAGAGGCTGCAGTGAGCCAGGGTTGCACCATTGCACTCCAGCCGGGCAACAAAGCAAGTCTAAAAAAAAAAAAAAAAATTCCTTCAATAGAGAAATGAGGCATTTTTTGTGCATCAAATGGATCTAGGCTAATGGGTGTGGGAATCATGGTATAATGGATAATGAAGATCATGGTATTGCCTAGTCCCCGGCGGGGCTCTAAAAATAACTCAGTCAGCAGCCCTGAGCTACTGTGCATGTGTGCGTGTCAGTGCTTGAGCCCATAAATGGAAGCCTGTCTCTTTGAAGGTTGGCCTCAGAGGACTGTGCAGCCCCTTCCGGTCCCCTTTAAGGCTGCTCAGAATTACACGTGCCATTGGTGCTTGTTTTGATCTGAACAGAATAACAAACTGTCACTCAAGCGGGAACACACCAGCCGCCTTTCTCTGCCTCTCATAGTCTCACTCTTGTTACCCCACAGGTTCATCTTTTGGGTCTAGAGATTAATAATAACTGAGTTTTTTATGTTATCACAAACCCACTTTATAAACGTGCTGATACCCTGGTTTTAAATACTCTATGCAGGTTTCCAGAGCTGGGCTTCCAAAGCCACAGGTTTCCAGCAGGTCGTGTTCAGGTTGCAGATGAGCATGGCACAGTGTGTCACCATGCCTTCCCAGCCCGCCTGCCCCAAAATACTGCCTGATCCTCACATTCCATGAAGATTTTCATTCCAGCACTGGTCGCTTCCAGCATCCAGCACTCGCTGAAGTTACCCTCTGAGCCCGGAGTGGATGTGGCCAGTATCACTCTTGAGTACAGTGATATGGGCATCATCTTTAGTCTTGGTGACAGACACACACACACACACACACACACACACACGGAACACAATGAGATCTGTGTCAGGGTGTAAGTGTGCACTACCTATAGTATATTCATATACATATAAAGGGGAGGACATTCCTTTCTGCTCATTGAGTTATTAGCCTAAAGAAAAATTGTCATTTTGTCATTTTGATCCCTTTGATTTTCCCCAGTCATCCCCATTAGATGCCTTGGGGCTTCTGCAACCTTACACAAGGCAAAGGGTGACTTGAGCAAGATACGAATGTTCAAAAGCCCCCAGGGGTCAATGTCGTTCACTTGTGAATTCAGCACTTGGAACCCAAATTCATTATATTACCATTTAAATATACAGAGTTTATGAATTCTTTGGTAAGGACTAACCAGCCGGGAACCCTCTCTGTCATTACTGCACCTCCATCTGTAGGTCTTGGCCATTAGTTGATAACAAGTAACATTTGCTCCTCTTTCTAGTGAGAGCGGGCATTCAAATCCATGATCTCTTTTATTCTCTTAACTCTGTGAGATGAATGTTGCTGTCATTTCTGATTTGTGGATGAGCACACTGAGGCGGAGATCCCACGCCTGGCCCCAAATTAATTGCTCAGTGGGTAGGCAGTGGTCCGGGGGCCTGAACCTCATCTTCCCGCGCTAGGTCTCATCCCCCCTCTTCTCTTTCGTACTCCTCCCCTTCCCAATTAGTTTTCTCTCCATGTAAATGTTAAAAGACCTGAGTGTTTCCACCTCCTTCCCCAGGGACAACCACCAGGTCTGGCCCTCGGTCTGGCATTTATTTGGAGACGCCTTTGACACATAAGTGCAGGAGTGAGCTTTGCAGGCTGTCTGTGGATTTTAGCCATTCAAGCTGTCCCATCTGTTTACCAAACGACTTTAGAAAATGACAGGGTGCCATCCAGCCAGCAGCTCTCACGCTTCACCCGCATTCCCACGTGGTGTCCTGACGTTTGTGTGCCATCATTGTGTCTGAGTTTGATGTGTGGGGAAAGGGAGAATAAAGGACCCTTCCAAAGCCTCTCAGTGAATTAGGCACAGTCAGAAGTCAAACCTCAGATCAAAGTTTTCCAAACTCATTCTATGGGACACAGTTCATTTTGAATTCCAGATTTTGAACAACTTCAGTAAAATGATTAATGCATACCCACAGGGAGTCATTAGTTCTGGAAGGGCAGGAATGGGGCACTTGGACGCTAGTGCCAGCTCTGCAGCTGCCAGCTAGCCATATGACCTTGAGTGAGTCACATGGACATCCTGGAACCAGGAATTAAATTAGACATCAGGGATCACTTCCAGATTCAATACTCCATGATGCTAACAACTGTAATTTACCTCGTGACTTGATGAACTTTTTATTTTTATTTTTTTATTTTTTTGAGACAGAGTCTCATTCTGTTACCTAGGCTAGAGTGCAATGATGCAATCTCAGCCCACTGCGACCTCCACCTCCTGGGTTCAAGCGATCCTTCTGCCTCAGCCTCCCAAGTAACTGGGACTACAGGAGCACAATACCACACCCAGCTAATTTTTGTATTTTTACTAGACACAGGGTTTCACCATGTTGGCCAGGCAGGTCTCGAACACCTGACCTCAAGTGATCCACCTGCCTTGGCTTCCCAAAGTGCTGGGATTACAGGCATGAGCCACTGCGCCCAGCCAACTTGCTGAACTCCTGAAAGCGGGTCCGTGCACAGAAGCCAGCCTTGGGTTATTGTCTAGGACATACCAGGAAGGGCAGGAGGCCGGTGGACATGCAGAGGCAGTGTAACAGGAGACTTGTACAAAACAGGCCAACGGAACTTCCTAGAAGTGGAGGCTGGGGCCGAGAGCAGTGCAGTGTGAGCAGGCCACCTCAGGGCCATGGCTCAGGTGGCACCAGGCTGGGGGCGGAGGAGGGAGCTGAGACCTGGCATGAGATCAGCCCCAGGTTTGTCAGGGCTCTGTTGGCCAGGTGTCCGGGCAGCCTCGGTCATGAGCCGGCAAACACCATGAAGCCGGAGCTGAGGGAGCAGGTGCCACTCGGAAGGTGGAGGGTGTGGCAGGTGCACATCAGCTGAGTTCAGTGCAGGTAAAGCAGGCCCTGGGCACGAGGGAGTGTTCAGGAACAAGGTGTCCAATGTCAGGAGGCCGGGGGCTGATTGAGGAGTCAGCCTGATGAGGAGCGGGAACTAAGCCCTCCCTGAGCTGGGGCCTGGTGACTCAAAGGTACCTTACTAGTAGGCGGTGAGGGGTCTTGGGAAGCCCTGCAGGGGCCTGGCAGCTGCTTCAGGGCCAGGCCCCAGGGCAGGGAGGGGGGTGGCCTCAGAAGCCCCGTGTTTGGGAGACTGAGCAGCTTTGGGGCCTCCTGCTTCCCTTGGGGTGGCTCCAGGGTGGGGTGAGCCTGAGCACAGAAGAGAGGGGTATACATAGGCCCAGTCCAGAGGTTCCAGGAAGGCAAATGCTAAGGAAATGATGACAGCTGGTGAGCAGCTGGTTCTCCCTGATGGAGCGTGGCAGCCCCTCCATTCCGAGGGTGCTCCCCCAGCCCCGGCCCTCCCCAGCCCACCCACACCAAGCCAGGCATTCACCGTGGGAGGTGGAGGAATTGCCATCTTACCACTTGCTCATCACAGCCTCAGGAGCGCGGTTACAGCCCAGGATTCCACATAACGGGTCCCAAACTTCAGGTTTCTCTACTTATCTCTAAGAATCTTGTAAATAATTTCAGTTGTCTTCCTTTGAAAAGTAGGTACATAAACAGGTTTGCTGGTGACAGAAAAGTTTAGCATCAGCTCTCCAAGTGCATCCTCCCAGCAGTAGCCAGGGAGCACGGCGTGTGCTTCTGTTAAGGGACAATCGTGCAGAGGGGAAGCTGGCATTGTCTGGCCTGAGCATGTCAGACGTTGCGTTAGGTACTGAGGTTGGTGTCCATATCCTCACAAAATGTTTTTGGCTGTGTCCAGCATGTGTGCACACACAGGCCCTCAGCTGAGCTACTCAACGTATCTGCTTACCCCTTTATTTCATTTCAACTCTTCCCCAAGATTACAGTAGAAGTCTGTTTTGTTTAACAGGATTTTCCATTGCTATATAGTCATTTTTTTTTTTGTAATCACCATTCTGTTTTTCATCCTTTCTTATTTTAGTTACTTACTTGACTTCACAATTACTCTGAGGAATTCAAGATACATAAAGAGTCCGGGCACAGTGGCTCATGCCTGTAATCCCAGCACTTTGGGAGGCTGAGGTGGGTGGGTCATCTGAGGTCAGGAGTTGGAGACCAGCCTGGCCAACATGGCGAAACCCCATCTCTACTGAAAACACAAAAAATTAGCCAGGTGTGGTGGCACGTGCCTCTAATCCCAGCAACTCAGGAGGCTGGGGCAGGAAAATCACTTGATACAGGAGGTGGAGGTTGCGGTGAGCAAAGATCACACCACTGCACTCCAGCCTGGGCAACAGAGTGAGATTCTATAGCAAAAAAAAAAAAAAAAAGATACAAAGAGAACTTTTGTAGTGAACATTTCTTAATATCCTAAAGTTGGAAATCAGTAGAAGAGTGGAAGTGTTAAGGCCAGATTCCCACCCTTCCAATGACTGCCTGCTGGCTACCCCAGCCCCCAGTGATCAAGGCTTCTGGGGCTTCTCCCGCAGAGTCTTGGGGCTCCTCTCCCAGAGGGGTCTTCTGCCATCCAGCCTGATCCCCACCTGTAGAGATCTCAGAGTTCGAAACCTCCCATAACAGGGGGGGTTATGGGAATTCACATCTCATCGTTCACTGAGCAGACCAGCCATTGTCACCAGCCTCCAGTTTCATTTCCTGGTGCTCCAGGGCACCAGCCTGGTGAAACTTCCTCATGGGTCTTCTGGTTAATTGCTGGAACTAAGAGCTCTCCCGCCCAGGCCCCACCCCTACCACTCACTCCCTATAGACATCGGAATTGCCACTCAGAGGCACAACACAACTGTAGCCATAGAATTTCCCTAAGTCTGGTCACATTCCAGCCACCCTTCGACAGCTCCACTCCCCCCTGGACCCTGCCCTCCTCCTGTCCTTGGGACCTGGTCTGGTGCCTGGTATGTGTTAAGATGGAGGTAAAATGTGATCTCATTTGTTCCTTCTCTGGTGCAATTCTAAATGACACTTCGCTGCCTGATCTCTATCTACGCCTCCAGGTGCATGCCTATATCATCAGCTACCTGAAGAAGGAGATGCCGAGTGTATTTGGAAAGGAAAACAAGAAGAGAGAGCTTATCAGCAGGCTACCAGAAATCTACATTCAGCTACAGCGAGAATACCAGATTTCTGCAGGGGACTTCCCCGAGGTCAAGGCTATGCAGGTACTGGGAGCCCATTACAATGTCACGGGCAGAGGGCGGAGACGCAGTGCCGTGTCATCTGGCTGTTTGCTGGAGACACGTGAGGGGCTCGTGGTTTAGGGTCAAGGAGAGTGCAATGAATTCATCTTCCTAATGGTGATCCATGATAATAGGCTATGAATAAAGCAGAAATTGCCTGTCTTCCAAAATGCATAAACAGGACAGGCGCGGTAGCTCACGCCTGTAATCCCAGCACTTTGGGAGGCCGAGGTGGGTGCATCACCTGAGGTCCGGAGTTCAGACCAGCCTGGCTAACATGGTGAAACCCCGTCTCTATTAAAAATACAAAAATCAGCTGGGTGTGGTAGTTGGCACCTGTAGTCCCAGCTACTCAGAAGGCTGAGGCAGGAGAATCGTTTGACCTGGGATGCAGAGGTTGCAGTGAGCTGAGATCATGCCATTGCACTTCAGCTTAAGTGACAAAAGCGAGACGCCATCTCAAAAAAAAAAAAAAGTGTAAACAAAGGAGACACACAGCCAAAGGTAAATGAAGCTCCCATGAGAAAGTCAGACGAGAGCCGTCTTAGACTGTGTCCGGGGGAGGCTGGTTGATGTTGCGGTGACACTGCTCTTTGGAGTCCCGAACCTTGAGGGGATCAGAGCTGGGAGTGGCCTTGAGGGTCACCTTGGGCGGCCTCCTCAAGCCCTGCCTGGCCCTGCCCCACGCTGTGGGATTATGTGCTCAGGCAGCCTTGCTGTGCAGGCACAAGGGCTCCCACGGGGGCTGTGGTGCTCTGCGGGCGCTGCTGGACTATGTGGGCACAGGGTGCACTGAGCTTAAAGGCTGGCGCCGGGCAGCCATTGGCCTGCTGTCAAGACCTCTCGAGCTGTGGCTGGGCGGCTCCAGCCAGGCGTGAACATGTGCCACATTCAGCCACCCTGGCCTGACTGGCATATCTATGTCTCTGCACTGGTGTTAGATGAGCGTGTCTTCCTAAGTGAGGCCACCGTCGTGGCTTCTGGGCTGACAGTCCTCACAGAGCCAGGCTGGTCATCTTCTAATCTAGTGCAGGGACCCCTCCGCCCTGGAGGCCACAGTCCTCTCTGTATAGCAGGAGCCACAAAGTCAGATGCCTGCAGCCACCAGCCAATAATGTGAACAGTGGGGCAGGCAAGGCGGAAGAGAAACTCTGGCACCCTCTCTAGGTTTTCCCACATTTGATAGAGAAGAGGGTTCCAAGAAACATGTGTCAGCAAGGAAGAGAACCATCCTGCAAGTGTGCCGAGCACGTGTTAGGGTCTCATGGCGGGGCAGATTGTACAGTGCCGAAGCTCTGTCTAGCCCAGGGGTCACCACCCTGTGGGAATGCAGACCTGGAAGGCTCAAGAGAAGCCGAAAATCTGGATTTGTGTGTAAAATCACCTGATTTTCACATGTTGGCTCAAAAAAATACTCTGTAGGGCAAACAAAGCCCACCTGCATACCGGCTGCACATGGAGACCACCGGTTACCGTCTTTTGCCTTGAACCACAGATTGACAGCATTGAAGCCAGCGTAATTTAAAAACTGCAAGCAGATACAGGCGGAGGCAGGAGGAGGGGAAAGGTGAAAGCAGAGAGGATGCAGGGAGAGGGGAAGGTCAGGCAGGCAGTGAGAGGAGAACTTTGATCCTGAGGGTTTTTTTAATGTAAGCTTTATATAAATTACATACTAACTCAGGGTTGGGTTTTTTTTACTGTTTTGATGACAGCTTCTTATACCTGGGTTCAGGGTGAATGAGTTTAGTACATGTGATTTGGCCAAATACAGTTTAGCTGTATTTATTTTAAAATATATACAGAGGGCTGGGCTTGGTGGCTCACACCTGTAATCCCAGCACATTGGGAAGCCAAGGCAGGCAGATCACCTGAGGTCAGGAGTTCAAGACCAGCCTGGCCAACATGACGAAACCCCGTCTCTACTAAAAATACAAAATTTAGCCGGGTGTGGTGACTGTAATCCCAGCTACTCGGGAGTCTGAGGCAGGAGAATCGCTTGAACCCAGGTGGTAGAGTTTGCAGTGAACTGAGATCATGCCACTGTACTCCAGCCTGGGTGACACAGGGAGACCCCATCTCAAAAAATAAATATATATATATACACACACATAGAGGCTGGGGGCAGTGGCTCACACCTGTAGTCCCTGCACTTTGGGAGGCCAAGGCGGGCAGATCACTTGAGCTCAGGAGTTGGAGACCAGCCTGGGCAACATAGCGAAATCCCGTCTCTGCAGAAAATACACAAAAAATTAGCAAGGCGTGGTGGTGCACGCCTGTAGTCTTACCTACTCCAGAGGCTGAGGGGGGGAGGATTACATGAGCCCTGGAGATGGCGGGTGCAGTGAGCCAAGATTGCACCACTGCACTCCAGCCTGGATAAGTGGACAAGTAAGAGAGAGAGAGAGAGAAATGTCTTTTTTCTTCCAGCAGTGAAATGGGTATTCCTGTGCTCCCAAGCTGAATTGGGTTTTTCTGGTCACCAGGGGGTACTGGAGGGCTGCTGTGGCTCTAGGAGCAGTCTCCCTCGGCAGCTTCCCTATTCACGCCCATGGTTATGGCCCGCATCCCATGACCAAGCAGTAACACAGCTGTTTCCTTATACCCTTCATATGTTTCCGAAGGGAACTTGGTTTCTTGACCTAGATGAAAGTTAAGAAGAAATATGGAGCGTGCACTGTGGCCCAGTAGCGGCCTCCTGAAGTTGCTACAGTACCTTGCCACAGGGAGACGCTGCTCTTGAGCCCTGGGGCTCCGCGGAAGCCTCCCTTGCCAGGCCCCTCCTGCTAGTCCCCTGTGAGCCCAATAATGTAGGCAACAGACTTTGGGACCTACTCATGACAAAGCTAGCCTGGGCTGGCCAGGTCAGAAGACACCGAGGGTCCTCGGAGCTGGGGGAAGACAATGAGGAAAGCATGGTCTCAAGAGCAGCCATGGCCCACTGAGATGGAGGGTACAAGGAGGGCCGAGCCTTTCCTGAGAATCACCTGGAGTCAGGTCTACACCCAGCACCTTAGCACTTTGGGTGGTGCTAAGGTCACCTGATGAGGTGCCCTGTTCACTTGTGTTTATTTATTCATTCATCCAAGAAATATTAATTAAGCCTACAGGGCCAGGCACTGTTGACACAGGATTTTTCTTGGCCCCTTTGCCGGGATTACAGCAGGGGGTGCCTCGTCTACCCTGCTGGGCCTCATCTGGCTTGCATTTTGGCGTGCGGCTCCCATGGCTGTCACACCTGCATGCTTGGCCCATTGAGGGAGGGAGCACATGAGCAAGCACAGGATCCGGCGGGCCACTCCGAGTGCTCACGTA
Organism: Ateles fusciceps; assembly: GCA_036589455.1. NCBI lineage: Eukaryota > Metazoa > Chordata > Mammalia > Primates > Atelidae > Ateles > Ateles fusciceps. The sequence continues at coordinate 1,660,204 of JAZHEH010001790.1, read as the reverse complement.
GAAGCAGGCTCCGTGCAGGGTCCGCGGCCAGACCAAGTGTGTCACCCCACAGGGAATGTGCCAGTGCCCAGGCAGGGGTACCTGCGACGCCAAAGCCCCAGAGGAGGTGTTACAGTATGCTAGTTAGCTCCTTTAGTTCTGCATTGTGTTGGCAGCTCAGTCAGCCTCTTGCCACACTCTGGCCCATGGCTCCAGGAGCAGCTCAGCCCCACCACTGCTTCTATTGAGTGGGACAGCTCCCTCCACCAGTGAGGGTAGAGGTCCAGTGGTACCCGCCTTTGGTGGGTCACAAGCTCTTGTCCCGCATCCAGGAAGAATGAGGTCACGCTGACAATTGAAGGGTGATGAGGGTGGAGGATTTTACGGAGCAATGAAACAGCTCTGAGTGAAGAAGAGATGGGAAGGTTGGGTCGTCTCTCCCGAAGTCAGGTCATCTCCCCAGCATGGCTGAGTCTGGGGTTTTTATAGGCATAGGATAGAGGGGGTGCATGCTGATTGATTTGTGAGTATGCCAAAAAGGTTAAAACAAAGGCACCAGTCAAAGGTGGGCACGACAGTGTAAAAACAGTTAGGGAAGGGTAGGTGTATGTAAAACAGGTGATGGGTGGGGATCAATCAAAGGAAAGTGGCCAAATGGGAAGACAGGTTCTCAGTCTGGTCCATGGATTTGAATTGTAGCTTGGCCTTCAGGCTTTAAACTGCCTTTGGCTTGAAGATGGGGTTTCACTGGAGACCCGCCCCTATCTGCCTCAGTATTTGTCTGCCTGCTGCTGCTGTCACTGTTCTAGGCCCCTGTAATAAATCAACAATGAAAAAATGGGGCTGGGCATGGTGGCTCATGCCTGTAATCCCAGCATTTTGGGAGGCTGAAATGGGAGGATTGCTTGAGCCCAGGGGTTGGAGAACAACCTGGGCAACATAGTGGGACCCTGTCTCCATTAAAATATGTTAAAATTAGCCAGATATGGTAGCTCATGCCTGTGGTCCCAGCCACTCGAGAGGATGGTGTGGGAGGATGGCTTAAACCCAGGAGGTCGAGGCTGCAGTGAGCCATGATCATGCCAGTGTACTCCAGCCTGGGCGACAGAGGAGACCCTATCTCAAAAAAAAAAGGAAAAATGAACAAATGGGGGTAAAAGTAATTGACAGCAACCCCATTTTCAGGACACATGTTTCTTGTGCTTCTGTGTAACTGAATTATCAGATGTCTGATATTTAGTATCTCTCTCCCTCCTAAGTCTGCGGCTCTGTGAGGCCAGTGACCCCATGCCCTGTTCACTGCCATATCCCCAGTATCTAGGATGTAGAGGGTGCTCAGTTAACACATGTTGACTGAATTAGTAAGTTAGTGTGAGGCCGTATCACAGCAGGCTCTCAGGCCCTGACCCAGCCCCGATTCCCACAGGGCTTATAGACCAGGGGTTCCCAGTGCCAACCCCCTGTAAGCTGCAGGAAGAGGCCTCCTTGGAAAGTCAGCTGAGGCCCGGTCACACCACCCCATTCCTTCAGAAAATCCCCAGGGAACAAGGCAGCCTGGAACCCGTCAGGAGTGCTCAGTGTCACCTGATACTGCAGGCTAGCCTGCAGTCACCAGAAGCTTTGAGGGGCATGTGTGTGGGTTAGGGCCTCTCCCATCCCTGAGGCTGTTAAGTCTGACATCCTCTACAACGTAGGCCTTGACAGAGGTGGGGGCACATGCTTAGAGGTGAGCACATTGTGGTCGTTGCAGGTATCAGGGTCACTCAGATTGCTGACTGACACCAGCGTCAGGTTGCTTTTCTCCCTGGTCTCTCATGGAGCCAGCTGGCTAGAGTGACTCTTAGCTGTAGCAGTGAGAGGAGCGTGTATTTTGAAGGCTCTTCCCTGTGCTGGAACAGACCCTGCAACGCACCTGTGAGGCTGCGTCTGCGTGCCTGGCCCCCTGTGGGGAAGGACCGTGACTGACAGCACAGTGTCAATGCTACAGGACAAGATGAGCACCAGAAGGGCCCCGTTACAGCTGACTCTGCTCCTCCCACTGGAAGGAGAATTTGGACTCCTCAGCTCGTGAGTTGGCAGCGTTTCAGCAGCAGAGGGCAGTGAGTCAGCCCCATCTGCTCAGACCCTCTGGTGGATTTGAAAACTCTTCTGGCGAATGTTGGCAATTAATGAACGAGGGACAGCCCCACCGGAGACGGGGCTGGGAACTGACCTTCGTCTCTTGAGAGGGGAGCAATTCCAGGGTCCCAGCTCAGTGGCTACAACTGTTGATGGGCAATCTGTAAGTTCCCCCAGTGTGTATTCATCCCAATAAAACTGTTTTGACCCACCCTGGCAGAGGGCAGGGATGATGATGGTTTAACTGGTGCCCCCACAACCCCCAGTAAGCCTGGGGGGGACCACAGGGATGAGAATGGAGGGTTTATTTCCTGGCTTCCTCCCGGGGCGGGATAACTGCTGCTTCCTGTCCACCCCTGCAAATATGCGGCTATTCCCCCTGCCAGTTTTCCAGAGCTCTGCAGTTGGAATCCACGGCCCCTGCAAGCTGGTGGGAAGTTTGGGCAGGCGTCACCCTCCTTTGTCTGCTGGGCCAGACACAGGGCTCTGTGTGCACTCCAAACGCAGGCTCATTCTTAAGGAAATGGGGTAGGTCTCACGCACCCAGGGAATCCAAACTTGTTGACTCGGCAGCGCTGGGATTTTGTGGGGGATGCCTGCTCCTCCACCTGCCTGGCTTTCTCTTTCAGTCTCTGCGGCTGACTAAGACGTTGGAGGCAGGAGCCCGGAAGTGCAGGCCGCATTGTTTGATACTGATGTCAGGAGTGATATGCTGGGTTTACACGATTGATGACTGCTGAGTTTGCCACCTGAGGAGAATGTCGGAGTCCCTTTCCTAGAGAGAGTGTCTGCCCATTTAGCTGACATTCCTCAGCTCTGTCCCCCACCATCTACCACCCAGAAATCCCCTTCCAAATGTAGCCCAGAATTCCTGCCCTGCCACCCTAGAGACCATGATTTTGATTCTCTATTGGAAACAACCTGTGTGTCCAGCTACAGGGGACAGGGCAAGTAAAGACTGGCTCAGCTCTAGTCTCCAGTTCACTATTCTGGAGATGGTAAGAAAAAGGTTATGTAAAAATTAATACCACATAAACATAGGACACATTATTTGTTAACAGTGTGGTATTGTGTGTGTGTGTGTGTGTGTGTGTGTGTGTGTGTGTGTGTGTGTGTTAGTGGCTGGAAATGCATCCAGATATGCTAGCAGAGGTTTTTGCCAGATGCTGGGATTATAAATTGTTTTAATATTTTTTTCTTACCAGTTTTTTCTCAGTTTTTTTTTTTTTTTAACAATAAAAGCATGATATTTATGGTAACACTGAGGTTTTTTTTCTCTAGCAGCCTGTCACATTGCTTCTTTCCAAAACAGCAAGGTCTGACTTTTCCTTGCCCATCTCCCTGCCTCATCTCCAGAAAACTGCACCCCTGCATGGCCTCTTTTGGCCCCTCTAGAGCTGTACATACAGAAACACTTCACACATAAAACCTGCCATACCTGGAACAATTCTGCATTTATTTGGTAAAACTGTGGTTGAAGACACTTTTCATCAGACCTTTGAAGCCCCCTCATGTAAAGCTCTAGGGAACTCTCACAGTTCAGGGCGACAGAAAGCTTGTCTCTTACAATAAACAAGTGTTTTCTCTCCTTAGACAGTGAGGATCCCCATGGCCCACCCTGGGCAACTGACTCTCCTCCATATACAGGTGGTAATTTCCCTTAACCTTAGCCAGATGATGTGATTATTCCCTTCCTCTCCCTAATATATATATATATATATATATATATATATATTAGACTGGGTCTCATGCCCAGGCTGGTCCTGAACTCCTGGGCTCAAGCAATCCTCCCATCTTGGCCTCCCAGTGTGCTAGGATTACAGGTGTGAACCATGCCTGGCTCCTCTCCCTTTTAATGCCTTGGCTTTTTTCTGTCTAATGACTTTATATATTTCATGTTGTCCTTTTCACTGTGTTATGTCAAGTTCTTTTGCAAACAATTGGAGTATCCCTTCTCCATTACAACATCAGCTCATTTAAAGCAGGAACGATGGCTTTTCCTGTTCTATGTCCCCAAGCCCCTGATACATAGCAAATGACAAATAAAAGTTGGGCAGGTGGGTGGATGGATGGATAAAGGATGGATGAATTGTTGGTTGAATGGATGGATTGATGGAGGGTCGGTTGAATGGATGGATGGTTGGATGGAGGGTTGCTTGGATGGATGGATGGTTGTATGGATGGATGGATGGATAGACGGATGGATAGATGGATGGGGGATGGATGGGGATGGATAGATGGATGGATGGATAGATGGATAGATGGTTGGGTAGATGGATGGGAGATGGATGGGTGGGTGGGTGGGTAGGTGGATGGATGGATAGATGGATGGATGGGTGGGTGGGTAGATGGATGGATGGATGAATAAATGGATGGATGGATGAGTAACCAAGGTAGGAAGGTCAGTTTCTTCAGTGCCATCCACAGAGCCTCTGTGGCATCCTGTTGTCTTCTTCAGCCTGGCTGGGCAGTCGCAGTATTTCCCAGGCCCCCTCCAGACCTTGTGCTTCTGCTGCTCTGTCTGCTGACAGGCTGTGTCACTCAACAAGTGGAGCTAAGACCTGTCCTCACCTGGCCAGTGATACTCAGGCCTACTGGCTAGGTTTATGCACTCGTGCTCCCTAGCCCTGCTTCCTGCTTTTACAAGTTTCAGCTTTTGCTTATTTGTCCATACTTTTGAAATGACAGTGGATTCATGATGATTATTTTGTATGAGCAAGGTCTCCATGGCCGTGCCTCGATACCTTCCTGGGGTAGTGTGGGTGCTCCTGGTCAGGCTGTGCTTGGTGGAACTGTTCCTGGAGGGTTCCTGCTGAGTAGCCTCCTCAACTCATTCATAAGAGGTTAGAGCCGTTGAGAAGCTACCCTGAACTACGTTTTTTAGGTACTCCGAAAGCAAGGTATTTAATGAATTGTTTTACCTAGATATAGTCCTTCTGTCACAGCTCTGTGTTCCAGCACAGAGAGCATGAGTCAGGAGACAGGCTCTGCCTTCACTCCGCCAGGCAGCCCCTTGCGTCTCTCTGTAAGCTGGGGTTGTAAATGCCAGCCCCCTCTTTCCTCCCAGGATTGCTGTGAAGATCAGCTGAAGTGTGTATCAAAACCCCTTGAGGAAGAGAATACTAAATCTAGAGCGTTAAAACATAGGCATGCGAAAGGTTTCTCAGAGTCCTAGGAGGTTGCTGTCGCGCGTGCGGCTGTTAGCGGAGATTGGCTGCCATAGGGAAAACACTGTTTCTTGTTCCAAAAAAACACTCTTATATCTGGTGTATTTGGATGTGAGGAGCCCCCTGAAGAGTGCACCCCAGAGTAGTGCACATTGGGTTGTCTACCCTGGGGCAGAATTACTCTCCCTCCAGCTGCCCCCATCCTGTTTCCTCCTGAAGACACAGAACATAACCCATCCCGTGGTTTGTCCCTCTGCAGGAACAGCTTGAGAACTACGACTTCACCAAATTCCACTCACTGAAGCCCAAGCTGATCGAGGCGGTGGACAACATGCTGAGCAACAAGATCTCGTCCCTCATGAACCTCATCAGCCAGGAGGAGATGAGCACACCCACGCAGCTGGTGCAGGGCGGGGCCTTCGACGGCACCACCGAGGGCCCCTTCAACCAGGGCTATGGGGAGGGCGCCAAGGAGGGCGCCGACGAGGAGGAGTGGGTCGTGGCCAAGACAAGCCCATCTACGACGAGCTCTTCTACACTCTGTCGCCCATCAATGGCAAGATCTCAGGTGTCAACGCCAAGAAGGAGATGGTGACCTCCAAGCTGCCCAACAGCGTCCTGGGCAAGATCTGGAAGCTGGCCGACTGCGACTGCGACGGCATGCTGGACGAGGAGGAGTTCGCGCTGGCCAAGCACCTCATCAAGATCAAGCTCGATGGCTACGAGCTGCCCAGCAGCCTGCCCCACCACCTCGTGCCCCCTTCACACAGGAAGTCCCTGCCCAAGGCCGACTGAGGGGTAGGCCGCAGAATGGGCAGGAACTGGGGGACCTGGGCCTCAGGCCTGCTCCGCCACTGACTCACCAAATGACCTTGGGCAAGGCACTGCCCTCTCTATGCCTCAGTTTCCCCATCTGTAGAATGGGGAGGGCAGACACTGGAAACTAGATGTGTTCTTTCACCTCCAAAGTTCCCTTAGTTTCTGTGAAAATATTGGGGGTAGTGGGGGTGGATTAGGAGATTGAAGGGTTGAGAACAAACAGAAATTGTCCAGGGAGTTCTCAGAACAACCTGCCTGGAGAAATGTGCATGGAGATGAACCTGCTGAGTCCCCGGAGCCACGGGAAGTGAGCCCGGCTTGTTCAGAGCAGCTGGGTCTTCAGGCTGCCTGGGCTGTTTGTCCTCATGAACAACTCTGGAGCAGCTGTCTGTCCCTCAGGGGGCACCGGGAGGCAGCAAAGATTATCTTATTTATTTTATCTTGTCTTCTGCTATATTTAGAGTGGCAAAACAACAGAGCAGAAGGTTTCTGCTGTCTCCAAACTGTCTACCAAAGGGAAGGCGACAGAAGCCTCTCGGGTTTGGAAGGGGATGCACTGTGGATCCCCATCCCTTCTGCAGTCTCCAGTACAGCAGCCAGCCAGGCCCCAGCATGCAGCCAGCCCAGTGCCCCAGCGTGCAGCCAGCCCAGTGCCCCAGTGTGCAGCCAGCCCAGTGCCCCAGCGTGCAGCCAGCCAGGCCCCAGCGTGCAGCCAGCCCAGTGCCCCAGCGTGCAGCCAGCCCAGTGCCCCAGCGTGCAGCCAGCCCAGTGCCCCAGCGTGCAGCCAGCCCAGTGCCCCAGCGTGCAGCCAGCCCAGTGCCCCAGCGTGCAGCCAGCCCAGTGCCCCAGGACCACCTGGTCAGCCCTCCCAGCCTCCCCCTCCAGGGGGCTTCCCAGCAAAGCCGTATTCGCCTAGGCATTTGGAACTCACAACCTTTATTAACCCCTGGCAAAACTTTTCATTTGCATGTCAAAACACTTTGAAGCCTGAAGATTAGCTTTTCTTACTGGTTTGTCCAGTAAGTCATAGCAAAGCCCAATTATCATACTTAAACTACAGTAAGGAGAAGAGGTGGTTCTCTGCAGTGGTCGTCTGGTGTGGCCCTCAACCATTAAATGTCCCCAAGTCCCCTTGGTGGGTACTAGGATTTAAATTCAGCCAAATCCTATCCTGGTGTGTGCGGTGTCCTAGGCCTTGTGGACACAGGCGGATGAAGGACCAGCCCTGCCCTGGGCTGTTGAGAAGAGGTCAGTCCACCCAGAGTTAGGCATTGTTTTTGTAGAAAATGCGCATTTATTTTGTGCAGGGTTTTTTCTCCTTATAGGATAAAAGTCTTTATACAAAAACAAAATGGAATCTTTCACATAAAACCTTTTCTTTAAAGGCTCTGTGGCTCGTATCGTGAATGCCCATCATGAGGCAGGATTCGGGCACTTACCTGTATGTTGGCTCCAGAGCACGCTTTCCCCAAATCCCCTGAGTAAACCTCTCTGGACCACTGCTCAGACACCTGCGTCAGGTGGAGGTGACTCCCCCCTCTGTGGGCACCAGCTTGGGGAGGTAGGTGCCATCCACCATTATTTATGCGTAAGAGAGAACAAAATAGCAACAGCCACATGGTATGGGGCCCTGCTGGCCCCGGAAGTGAATGAAATCAACAGTCCCACTGAGTCTTCCAAAAGCCACGTTTTTTTTTTCTGTCACCTGCCTTTCGTGACAGGGTCAAAGAGCAGATTGAAGAGAAAATCTTTGTTTGGTAGAAGCATTTATATCCAGATGCCCACCCTCGCACTTTCTAGCTTACTTTCTACATAATTTAGTTTTAAGAGAAAAAAATGCATCGCGTGGTTTTTAGCTTAAATTCATTAGACGCATAGAAAAGAACCGTTATAATCCCAGTGCTGTTATCTGAACACACAGTTCTGTGAGTGCACGAGGACCATCTAAAGTCTGCAAGCACAGTGGAGGTCACCAAAGGGTAAACTGAGGAAGAGAACAGGGAATTCACCTGCCTACAGGCTCAGAGGTGCCCAGGCAAGCTGACTCTCATCCAGACTTATCTTGTTCTTCAACTCTGCTCAATTGCGATATATAAACATGAATTTGCATACATGTATGTCACATGAGTCATTTTAAAACAATATGTACATATGTAAGTTTCGTCTGGACACAGAAAGCTGCTTTGGAGGGCAGCAGGTTGAGGTTTCTGATTTCTCCATGGAGGGCAACCTCGCAGGCACTGTGATCACTCTCAGGAGGGAGAGACCCCAGGCAGCGGAGTCCTTTCCCTGCCGGCACCTGGTAATATTCTTGGAGAGAGGGGGAGAAAAAAAAAAGAAATCATGTGCCCACTTTTCTTTTTTCTTTTTCTTGAGACGGAGTCTTGCTCTGTCACCCAGGCTTGAGTGCAATGTGGCACGATCTCCACTCACTACAACCTCCACCTCCCAGGTTCAAGCGATTCTCCTGTCTCAGCTCCTGAGTAGCTGGGATTACAGGTGCACACCACCACACTTGGCTAATTTTTTGTATTTTTAGTAGAGATGGTGAAACCCCATCTCTGGTCTTGAACTCCTGACCTCGTGATCTGCCCGCCTCAGCCTCCCAAAGTGCTGGGATTACAAGTGTAAGCCACGGCGCCCGGCCCATGTGCCCACTTTTCTTAATATCCTCTTACATGAAGTCATTCACCTTGAAAAGTTGACTGGAAAAGAAAACACTAGAAAATATTAGGGATGGTGACCAAGTGAGGATGTGTATCTTCCCAGGACCAGCACAAAGTCCCATGCGTGTCCACACCGCCAGCTGTCTCCCTCCCACACAGAACGGGCCGCGCTTTGGCCTGCTCACTGTCACAATTGCCCTTCTCGTACCACCCCCAATTTTCAAAGAACCTCTTCCCCAGAGTATGTGTAGGAGGGAGGGGTGGAAATACCCAAACTTTAGAACTCTAGCATCTAAGAAGCCGAGGCCCTGTTTTCTGCACAGCACATGGTATCACATAACACAAACCTTCCAGTCTTGAGTTTAAAGGGATAGAAAAGTCCAGCCTGTTGCTCCCACAGTCCGCTTCCAAGTTCTCAGCCTGCCAGTGAGGTCCTCCAGACTCATCGGTAAAGAAGTATTGCACTAAGACTTGGGACTCTCCCCAGCTCCAGGGAGGGGCAGTGCACAACAGCCCTCCAACCTGCTTCCGCCTCCTGCTCCAGCCCAGCAGCGTCTGTCAACTCTTTTCCAAACTCACCGAACTCAGATGGCCTGCGGCAGGTCGCTCTTCTGGGGAGGGCCGTTTAGTTGGTTTTGGGCTTTGGTTTCTCCAGGGCTGGACCCGGTTCTCTCTTGAACACTTGTCGGGATGCAGCAAGAGCATCTTTGGATTTGGGGCTGTCGGGCTGCGGTTCACCTGCGGGAGTCGCAGTGCCGCCTGGCCCTTCCGCTTCCCACCCTCACTCACCCTCCTCCATTACACCTGGAGGGTGCCCCAGACAAATTGCCTTCAAGATGAGGAAAGTGTTTCAGTGTTTATTTCCTCCATGAGTGTAGCAGGCGAGCATGCTTAGGACAGATAACCACCGTTGACCCAGGTAAATTCGGGCCTAATACAAGAGCGTACTGGTTCCGGAGTTGGTTAACCAGTGCAGTTGATACACAATGCTTCTGTTTTGTTTCTTTTTCTAATCTTATTTAGAAGTTTCAAACAAAAAGACAGTCTGCTGATGCATAACCATGGAGCTGCCCTCTCCCACTCCACTGGCTCCGTTCCCAGGGCTGCGTGCCGGCCTCTCGGAGCAGAATGTGGATCCCTGGATCCGGTTTGAACTGGGGAGAAGAGTTAGGAAGAGGCTGTGCCTGTGACCCCAAACTCTTACTGTGGAGAGAAACCCAAAATGCAGCTGCTTCAGAAGGAAAGCAGCCCCATCGGGTGGGGCCAGAGGAGGGCAGGCGGTGGAGGCCAGGTTGGCGGATGAAAACCTCACCTCAGAGTGGGTGGAAGCCAGGACATGAGGGACTCATGGAGGTGGGCGCTTCACAGGAGCCCTTTCCCCAGCAGTGCTAGGGAGGAGCCCCTGCCTGGCCAGCACCGCTCCCGCCTCTTGCCACACCTCGCTGGTGTGCTCCCCCAACCCAACTATAGTAGGCATCTGGCTTTTCCCCACCACCCCATCTCCCTTTTTGGTGTCCAGACCTACAGTCTCCTGGCAGAGCACTCCTCCTCCCATCCTCATCTTAAGTGAGATTTGGATGAGCTAGACCACGTCCCCCTGGTCACAAATATTGGTTCAGGAATGGACATGTGGCCCTGTTGAAGCCTGTGAGAGCCAGGGACCCCAGACTTCTGTTAAAACTCTTGGGAGAGATGTTCTCTTCTCTGAATTTTGCAACATATAGAAATCAGCTTACTGATGCAACAATATAAATGGCATTGAGATGGGTGTCCAGAGCTGCTGGGGTCAGGGGAAGGAGGTCAGCCTGGCAAAAGCCACCCTGTGGAGCATGAAAATGAAAGAGACCTTGAGAAAGGCCAAAGGAATCCAGGCCTGTGGTGACAACATTTGAGCTGCTGGATCAAACCTCACCTGAGGGCCTATTCCTACTAGTTTTTTGTTTGTTTTTTTTCCACCGTATGGGCCACCTTTATACTGTTTAAACCAGGCATGGTGGCTCACACCTATAATCCCAGCAACTCAGGAGGCAGAAGTGGAAAGATCGCTGAGGCCTGGAGTTCAAGACCAGCCTGGGCAACCTAAGAAGACCTTGTCTCTAAAAAAGAATTAACTAAAAATAAATAAATAAATTGTTTAAACCAGTTTCACTTGAGATTTTGGTTACTTGCAACATAAATAATCCAAACTTTGTTCCAACCAACAGGGTTCTCATGTCACCAGGGGCTGCGATCAGTCATGGCCAGAGAAAAGCCAGTCCTTGCATGGTGTGCAGTGGCTTTAGCTGCCATTGAGCTACAAAGGAAGAAAAGCAGTCCACAGCCCCCTCCAACAAGTTCAAAATGACAGTGCCTGCTGAGGTCTATGTGCAAAGCATCCTGCAGTTCAGTCTGTCCTCCAGAGCGCACAACCTCACACGCGACTCCATGGGCTGAGGGTCTTAATAGGAGAAGGGACAAGCTCAGTCTCCCTGGGGTAAGTGGGTGGGATGAGGCACTTCCTGCAAGAAACAGGATTTTAAGTGGGGCAGGCAGGATAGGTGAATGTGGATGGAGAGTGGGAGGGGACATTCTAAGCCGAGAAAACAGCTGAAGCCCAGCCTCAGGGGTAGGAGAGCTCGGGTCCTGCTCAGGCAATGGAGAGTGGCCCATGGGGAGCGCCCAGAGTGAGGGGCAGGTGAGCCTGGTTAGGTAACCTGGCAGGCTTCAAAGGCCTGGCTGAGGCAAGTCTGGCTTTCTCCTTCCCAGGCGGTGGGAGGCTTCACAGGCGTGAGCAGAGCTGCGCTGTGGAAAGGTGCGGGGCGGTGGTGCCTAGGCTGCCGAGTTAGGGGGTCAGTGACGAGGACCCGCAGGGGCAGGGAGGGCAGAAGGGGAGGTGCACAGGAGGACCGCCACAGCCGCTGCTGTAAGCAAGCAAGGAGTGCAGGGTGTCTGGAAGCCAGTCGGTGTAGGAGGGGCCTGGCAGGAGAGGACAGCAGGAGAGAAAGCGTCTCTCAGATGCAGGGAGACCCCACCCGAGACCACGGCACCCCTCCGCTTCACCACTGACTGCCTGCAGTGTGCCCAGGCAGTTCAGGTGTGACTCATTCCTGGCCCAGCTCTCACGGGCGGGCTGAGCTGCTGTCCTGCTGTGGGCTGTGGCTGCCGGGGGTGCCTCCCCTGAGGAGCGGGCTGTTGCTTCAGAGGCTCCAGGGCTGCTGGGAGACACACCCACAAACACACACCCCAGCCTGCGCTGCTACCTGGAGTTTAGAGGGAGCGGGGTGAGACCCCCAGAATTAGAACCTGCCTTCACTCTGGCGTGCAGTCCACGGCTGCTCAGGGAGGAAGGGATAGGCGCCCACCTCCCTCTGCATCCCTGCCTCCAAGCCCTGGGTTAACACCGTGTTTCTAATTTTCAAGGAAACTCCACAGCTCTTGCAATTCTAGGTCGCCCCTTCCTACGGAGAGCCTACCGTTCAGCCCCGGACTAGGCTGGCTGCGCCTCTGGCAGGGCCTGGAAAGCCAAGCCCAGAGTCCATGAGGCCCTCAGTCTATGGGCTGTTCCCTGGGGGTGAATGAAAGGACCATGGCCCAGGATTCTCCCTCATCCCCTCGCCCTGGTGCTCACACAGAGACCCCGCAGGTGTGCAGAGGGCAGTCTGATTGGGAAGTGCGACCACAGGCTTCCCATAGTGGCTCTGCCCTTTGGTGCCTCCTACACAGACTGCAGTGCCTCCACGGAGCTCCAAACCAGGGTAACAGGGCCACCCCACGGGCCTCTGTGTCCTAGGAGCCAGGCCCCCACCTGGAGCTTCAGACATTGCTGTGGGGAAGGGAGGGTATGAAGGAGGAGCTCCTCCAGCAATGGCCCTGGAGCATTCTCAAACCACCCCCTCCCAGTCTGGGCCACGCCCTGTGGCAGGTGGGAGGACAATGCCGCCTCTGTGCGGTCACCCCAGCACACTCTGGCTGGAGGGGGAGGGCTATGGCCGGCCCCGCTCCAGCCTCGGCCTCTCCTGATGTCCCTTTCCCTCCGTGCACAGCCCCTGCTATCTGCCCTCTCCATCTGTCCAGCAGGGCCACCTCCACGGGACCCAGGCATCACCAAGGTAAGCAGTTTCCTGTCTTCCTTCCACCTGCCCCAGTCACTGTGGTAGAGGGACCTGGCAGCAGGGGCTCCAAGAAGAAGAATCTGGAAGGTGGGGTGGAGCAAAGGGGACCTGGGCCATTCAACCAGGAGCACTGGACATTACCTGGCTGGACTCCAAGCTGCAATCCCCCTGAAATGTGAGGACAGTCTGGCAAGGCAGGACCCCAGGCCCCTGGCAGAGAGGCCAACTCCATTCACACATCCCCTAACCTGCATGCCCTCCGGCTTTAGGGAGGCATCCAACAGCTCCTTCGTCCCCAAAGGCCTGCAGGCCTGATGGCTGGTCAGCCCCACAGTCCCCAGGAGCTCCTTGGGGCTGCAGGACGCCACAGCAGGAGACCAAGAACAGAGCTCCAGGCCCCGCCCAGTCCAGCTGCCACCGTGGACTCTCAGTACGAGATGGGCCACGTTCGCACACTGCAGGCCCGGCACATGCAGATGCAGGAGAAGACTTTCACCAAGTGGATCAACAACGTCTTCCAGTGCGGCCAGGCAAGTATAGCCAGCTGTGCCCCACAGCCCGCCTGTGCCATGCCCCCAGCTCTGGCCAGTGCGCCTCGGGGGTGAGCTGTGGGGTCATCTGCCTGAGGCTGAGCTGAGGCCAGAGCTCCTTCTTCCAAGGCAGCTGCTCTGAGTCGCACCTCTCGGGTCCCGAGATGGAAGGACAGGTGAGGCTGGGCTGACCCATACCTTCCCCCATCCCCTCCCCAGGTGGGCATCAAGATCCGGAACCTGTACGCAGAGCTGGCCGACGGAACCCACCTGCTGCGGCTGCTGGAGCTCATCTCCGGGGAGGCCCTGCCACCCCCCAGCCGGGGCCGCATGCGCGTGCACTTCCTGGAGAACAGCAGCCGAGCTCTGGCCTTCCTCAGGGCCAAGGTGGGCCCCAGGGAAAGGGGTTTGGGATGGTGCCGGGGCAGGCAGCTGGGACAGCCTGGACTACTGGGTCACCTTTCCTGGGCCAGGCCACAGGGCAGAGCGGAGGAGCTGGGCCTGAGTACCGGAGGAGCGGCCGGGACACAGACGAGCAGAAGCCAAGCCCTCCTCGCTCAGCACTCCTGACTTGGAGAGCACCCAGCTGGCCGAGGCAGGAGCAATCCATGTCCCTACTGGGATGGAAAATGTCACTGTCTGTCATCAGAGAGACTCGCAGGATTCTAGGCTGAAAGAATCTTCGTGTTCTCTTAAGCTTCTCATTTCACAGATGAGAAACAGAGGCCCCAAATTATTTGCCAGGCAAGATTGATGGTTAACCGGCCAGCAGAGTCCAGATGTGGGGCCGTGGGGGCTGGCATCCAGTAGGAAACAAAGGGAGGAGACCCAGACACTAAGCTGGCAGTGGGGGAGAGGAGTAGGGCCTGTCTTGGAGAAGCAGGGAAGAGGCCTCAGCAAATGAGGGGAGCCAGAGTTACCTGAAAGAAAGGGACTGGCCAAGGAGATAGTCGGTAGAAGGAGGCCGGAGCTCCAGGGGCAGAGGGACCCTCCTGGCCAGGGCGAGGGGCCTGTGCAGGGGTGGGGTGAGGCAAAGGGATCATTTAGGTTGGGAACAGGGAACTGGGAAGACCACGGGCTCCTGGAGGTGGCTGTCACTGGAGGCTCTGAAGTCACTGAGTTGGGCCTGGCTGGACAGAGCCTGACTGTGTGCCCATACATCACTATGTCCTGGAGTGGAGCTTATATCCAGCCTCCTGGGGTACTGGTATGTGGGAGGAAAGCCGGGGAGGTAAGAAACCCCACAAAGGGAAGGGGAGCCACCGCGGTCTTAAGCAGGCGCAGGAGCAGAACGCTGCCAGCTGCAGCATCCCACGCCCTAGTGGATCCAGGGACAATGGTGCTGTGAGCCAGTCATCTCCCCCTCCAGGAACTTGGGAGCGGTGTAAGCCCCACAGCTTTGTCAGAGGCGCGTAGCTCTCCCCAAGCTTTATACAGCATGTCACCGATACCTGTGAGGGTGACATCCTTGTCTCCATACACATAGGAGGCAACTGTGGTCTAGAAGGACAAAGGAGTTGCCCCAAACACACAGGGAATGTATGGCAGAATGAGGGATGCATTCGCTATGGAGACGCTACCGTGCCCTGGGTATCTATGCAGGCGCGGGGGTACAATCAGCAAAGCGCAGACCCCGACCTCAAGTCACCTGGCTTTAATGGGAGACAGATTCATTGAACCCAGATGGGCGGTCTGCTGGTAAATGTTTAACAAATGATTCTCTGGGGTACATAAAAGCTCCAGTGTGCAGTATTCACTGATCCTATGGTGTTAATACCCTCATCATGGTGACTTCAGGCCACCAGCATGACATCGCTAAGTGGGAAGTCAGGAGGATAGGCTCTCAGGAACCGAGAGGAGCAGACAAACAGCCCGCTCACCAGAGGCTCCAACTCTAAGCCGAGGTGATTGACATGCCAGGTGGAATCCACCCCAGGAGCACCAAAGAGCAGGATCCTTTAGAGACCAGCCGGATATACCAAAGCTTACCAGCCCTTCCCACAGGGCTAGCAGTGGCCAGCTGAAGCCAGCTGTCCTCCAGGTCTTTTCTTTCTCTACTTAGTACTTGCTGATTGAGTCCCGGCTGTGTGCCACTCTCCTAGAATACATCAGAAAACAAAGCCAAGATCCTCACTTGAGCAGGCCAAGGGAATGGAGAGTGTGTATTTGGGTGGGAGAAATAGTCCTTAAGTGTCTATGTTAAATACAGTGGTCAGGCTAGGCAACCTCCGAGTGAAGGCTTAAAAGCAGAGAGGTGAATAGCCGTGCAGATATCTGGGAATCCTTTCAGACAGCCCGGATGGCCGTGCAAAGGCCTCAAGTCCTGTGCTTACAATCTCACGGAACTACAAGAACCCGATGGGCCTTGGAGCTGTGTGATTCCACAGGGTGGAAGAGGGAGCCAGAGGGGGCTGGGGGCCAGACCCTGCGGGGGCTTCTCCCCTTGACTCACCCACCCTCCCTGTCCAAGCGGTAAGATGTAGGGTAGGGGGAGTCTCAACTTTAGTGTACTTACGAGCCGCCGAGGTGCTGTTCAAGTGCAAAGGACTCTGGCCCAAGTGGCTCTGACTGGGTGGAGCTTGGGAATCTGGATTTATAGCTGGCCCTGTTGGAGCTGGAACAGATGAAGAGGGCTGAGATATGAATGTGAGCCCAGGGACCCAGCCACCCCCTGAAGGCCCCAGGTCACCCTGGGAGATGGAGGTGGACAGTTGCTATTGTCTGTTGCGCTCACATATTGACTGTTAGGACCCCTCATTCCCAGACCCTGTAGCTGAACCACTGACCTTGGCCAGGGTCTACCTGTAGCCCACACACAGGGAGTCCTTCTGTTCCAGGGGCCCAGCCCAGTTCACCGGGTTGGGGCTTCGTCCAGGTGGGCTTGGGGCCATGGCTCCAAGCAGGCAGGAAGGCTTTGCTTTCCCGGACTTATCCACTGCCTGCTTCTCCCTGGGGGTCCTCCCGGTTGGGGCAGGATAGATTCCAGGAACCCCCCCATCCCACAGCCGCCCCCCAGACATTGCTGACTGAGTCCTCTCTGGACACAGGCTTCATGGCTTAGCCCAGCCAATGTGCCCACAGGTGCCAATACCACTCATCGGGCCAGAGAACATCGTGGACGGAGACCAGACACTCATCCTGGGACTCATCTGGGTCATCATTCTGCGTTTCCAGATCTCCCGCATCTCCTTGGACAGGGTATGGCTCAGTCCCCCACTCCCCCCAGCACCGAGTGACCCAGCCCAGCCCTGGCCTCACCTCAGACCCCTGGGGACCGAGGAGTTGCACGAAACTTTTACGATCCCCATAGGAGATCTTGGAAACCACAAAGTCAATATTTACTCTTTAACCATGAGCAAAGAACCCAGGATGCCAGAGATATTGTAACACTGAAGTATGCTAAAGTGAGGGCCAGAGACACGGGCTTCAAACTGGGCCTGGGCAAATGATTCACCGGGGAGGGTTCGGGGTCACTGTCCGGCACCCACTGTCACCCCTGTGTGCTGCTCCCCCACCGTGGCACCGAGGCCCTGTAACTTCCATCACACCACAAGGTACTGCTGGGGTAAATGAAAGGTGTGGAGGGACGCCCAGCTCTGGGGGTTCACAGAGACCCTGGCGCCCTGCAGAGCACACAGTATTCCCTTCATGGTCCCCAGCTTCCTCCATTCTGCCTCTTCCCCCCACACTGGGTCGGAAAGACTATACAGTCTTTGTGGGACACGCCTGTAGTCCCAGCTCTCGGGAGGCTGAGGTGGGAGGATATCCTGAGCCCAGGAGGTCGAGGGTGTGGTGAGCTGTGATCGCACCACTGCACTCCAGCATGGGTTACAGAGTGAGACCCGGTCTCAAAGAAAAAAAAAAAAAAGCCATTATACTTATCCTTTTCATTGTTCATGATTTCCAAAACACCACCTAAAACTCAATTCTAGTAGGTAAGGAAAGCCAAGCTGGAGAATGAAACTCCTGTAAAAGAAGCCACAGATGTGGCACAAGTCCAGCATGGCCTCAAAACGCAGGGCCTGAGTCCCAGGAGAGCAGGGGTCTTGTGTGTCTGCATTCCCAGGGCTGGGCATCTATTTGAAGGCTGAAGGGGTGGATGAATTTCTAACTGACCTCAAGCCCTTTCAGGAAGCTATACTCACCTCCCCAGACCCCTGGGCCAGTTCTGGGTGTCCCCTGCAGCCCAGGCCTTTGGGAGCAGCAGGGCGCATTCTCCCCTGACCAGCACCGCCTCTGCCTGTCTGCAGCCCCCTCCGGCCCTGCTCCCTGCTGACTCAGATGTGTTTGGGCTCAGGCTAGCCCTGCTCCCTCACAAGCCATCCCAGCTTCTTTCCCAGTTCCATCTGCAGCCTGGCCCCACCATGCAGGGTACTGGGGCCTGAGCTCGCTGGGGCAGAGCCCAGCTCAAGGGCCTTAAGACTCCACCCCCACCCCCCCCCCCCCCATCCCCCCCCCACCCCCCCCATCCCTGCCTGGTACCCACACATCCTTCCTACCCAAGCTCTGGGGCCCAGAGGCCAGGGGAAGTGCAGCCTGCTGGGCCTTGATGTTTTGAGTTTATAATAGGAAGAGGCCGGGCCCAGGGGCGCACACCTTTCATCCCAGCACTTTGGGAGGCCAAGGCAGGTGGATCACTTAAGGTCAGTAGTTTGAGAACAGCCTGGCCAACACGGTGAAACCCCGTCTCTACTAAAATACAAAAAATTAGCCGGGGAACGGTGGCACACGCCTATAATCCCAGTTTCTTGGGAGGCTGAGGCAGGAGGATTGCTTGAATCTGGGAGACGGAGGTTGCAGTGAACAGAGATGCAGCCACTGCACTCCAGCCTGGGTGACAGAGTAATACTCCATCTCAAAAACAAACAAAAACCAGGAAGTGGTGACGAAGGGGAGTGCACAGGAGAGAATCGGGGGAGGGGGAGGAAATGAGAGGAAAAGTAGGAGAGGAAAAAGGAGAGGTGGGGGCTTGGGGGTGTGAGGGGGCAAGGGAGGGAGCAGATTCAGGGATAGTACCACTGAGGGAAGGATGGGCACTGGAGGAAAGAAGATGAGGGAAAGGAGACTGAGAAGGGGAAGTGGGAGGGAGAGAATCGGGGACAGGCAGATGGAAGCCGAGAGTGGGAGCATGGGGGAAATGATGGTGGGAAGGGGAGGGGCCGAGAGCAGCCTGCGGCACCCTGTGAGGCCCTGAGCATGGCTGGCAGGTGGGTGCTGTCAGATGCTTCTGGGTGCCAGCCCCTCCCCTTGCAGTCTGGGGGCCCTGGGCAGTCTCCAGACCTCCCTTGCTGCACCTGGTTTGCTGCAGTGCCAACTTCACAGGGTGGGGAGGGGCTGAGGGCTGTAGTGCCTGGGCGTAGGGCCTGGCTCACAGAAAGCCTGCAGTGACGGGACCCAGTGTCGTGAAGCCCAGCCTCGATCCCACGAGCCCGAGGTCAGTTAGCACAGAGCCTGGCCTGTCAGAAAGGCTCAGAAACGGGAGGCGTTGCTGTGTGGTCACCTGTGGTGACGCAAAGCCAGAGGCTTCGCAGTGACAGCTTTCCTTTGCTCTGCTTCTTTGGAAGGCCAGTTGATCTCACCCCCAATCCCCGCCCACCGTGGATGAAATTGGGTAAAATTAGATGCTCTGAAGAGCGGGGGAGTCACACCAGCACTGGGCCGGGGAGGAGCGGGGTCCGCTGTGGCCAGCCTGCCTCTCCCACAGCCTGCAGTCTTTCTGCCACCCCACCCCGTCCCCACACGGTCACCCCACTGCCCTGTCCCGCCAGGAGGAGTTTGGGGCCAGCACAGCCCTGCTGTCCACCAAGGAAGCTCTGCTGGTCTGGTGCCAGCGGAAGACGGCCAGCTACACCAACGTGAACATTACTGATTTCTCCCGAAGCTGGAGCGATGGGCTGGGCTTCAATGCCCTCATCCACGCCCACAGGTGTGACCCCGCCCTCATCAGGAGGCCTCCTCCCACTGAACCCATGGCTCCCGGGTTGGTCCTCAGGTCTGCCCATTCTCCTACATCTTTGGGCTTGAAGGAGGAGGGAAAGTGGACACAGATGGAGAGAGGGCTGATGTCTGAGTCCTTGTTCTCCATCAGCCCCTTTCCCTTCCCTAGACAATGCCATGAGATTGGCCAAGTTTGCCTTTGACCCCAGCCTTCTCCACTTTCTGTGCCCCTCAATTCCATTCATGCTCTTCACTCTGGCAGCACCCGCCCATTGGAGGTTCCCCTAGCCCCTCCCTCGGCCTGGTCCCTGTGTCCCGTGAACCCTCTTCTTCTCTATCAGAGTCCTACGCCTTCAGCAGGGCCTCAGTTAACTGTGGGAAAAACGAGTTCATAAGACGGTGTGAATGGCCAATACCAGCATGAGTGCATTTAAGAATCTACCTCAAGGAAAGCACTCAGTTCCTGCTGGTGAGGCGCCCTTCCCGCTCTCTGTCCAGGCCAGACCTTCTGGACTATGGTTCCCTGCGTCCAGACCGCCCACTGCACAACCTCGCCTTTGCCTTCCTGTTGGCTGAACAGGAGCTGGGCATCGCTCAGCTGCTGGACCCCGAGGGACGTGGCGGCCGCACAGCCAGATGAGCGCTCCATCATGACATACGTCTCCCTCTACTACCACTACTGCTCCCGCCTGCATCAGGGGCAGACTGTCCAGAGGAGACTCGCTAAGGTGGGGAAGAAAGGAGGGGTGGGTGAGCAAGGGCTCCAGAGGCAGACAGGCCTAAGTGTGAAGCCTGCCCTGCCACCTAGCTGTGTGGCCTCGGCCAAGTCACCCAACTTCACTGGGCACCCTCTGTCACATGGAGGTGATGATGCCTGGGTAACAGAAGGCCGTGTGAGTGCTCCAGGGAGCACTAGTAATGTGCCTAGCACGGTGCCTGGCATACAAGGGAAGCCAGGGAAGGAATGGCCCCTCCTGGGCCTCCCCCTCTCCCCCGACTCTCAGGTTATTAAGCTTCTAATGGGATTAAAAGGCTTAGAGAGCCAGGATTCTGCAAGGACAGGCACAGAAGAGGCTCTGCTGGCAGAGGCTACGCAGAGTTCATGTTTTTGGGGGGCTCTTGACTCTCTGGACACGATGGCGGAGGCTGAGGCCTGGAAGTGCTCTTCTCAGGGTACGTATCTCAGTCGGGGTGTGGGTGGGGATGGCGCAGGCCAAGGGCTCTGAGCTGCTTTATAGGGTGGGGGCTCAGGGAAGGGAAAGGAGGCCTAGAAAAAAGAACAGCAGCCTGAAGGGCCTCCACCCCCACCAGTGAGGCCCAATGGGTAAAACAAGAGGAGGAAGGCAGGATAGCCTCACCCACCGTCATGGAAAGGGGCCCCAGGCTCCTGGGTCTGAGTGTGCACCACAGGCCAACCCGGGTCTCTGGGGTGGGTGCCACCACTTCAGAGCAGCTTTGGCTCAGAGAAGTAGCTACGGCCCACCTGGAAAACTCGGGCCAGCACTCAGTGCCCATTCCAGGGCCTGCCCCAAGAAGCACCCAGACCCCTTCCTATGCCCTCCACCAGATCCTGCTTCAGCTCCAGGAGACAGAGATACTGCAGACCCAGTACGAGCAGCTGGTGGCCGACCTGCTACGCTGGATTGCAGAGAAGCAGGAGCAGCTGGAGGCGCGGGATTTCCCAAACTCGCTGCCCGCCATGCAGCAGCTACTGGCAGCATTCACCTCCTTCCGCACCCAGGAGAAGCCACCTCGGCTGCAGCAGCAAGGGGCCGCAGAGGCGCTGTTCTTCCGGCTACAGACAGCACTCCAAGCCCAGAACCGTAGGCCCTTCCTGCCTCATGAGGGCCTAGGCCTTGTAGAGCTGTCCCAGTGCTGGGCAGGGCTGGAGTGGGCAGAGGCTGCACGGAGCCAGGCCCTACAGCAGAGGCTACTGCAGCTGGAGCGGCTAGAAACCCTGGCCCGGCGCTTCCAGCGCAAAGCGGCCCTCCGGGAGAGTTTCCTTAAGGATGCAGAGCAGGTGCTGGACCAGGCCAGGGCCCCGCCAGCCAGCCTGGCTGCAGTGGAGGTGGCTGTCCAGAGGCTGGGCATGCTGGAGGCTGGCATCCTGCCCCAGGAGGGGCGCTTCCAGGCCCTGGCTGAGATGGCAGACGTCCTCCAGCAGGAGCAGTACCACAGCTGGGCAGATGTGGCCCGCAGGTGAGCCCCAAGCACATGAACTCTCCTCATAACCAGCCGAGGCTCTCCTACCACACCCCCATCCTTCCATGTCACGTGCCCATTTTTTGCCACAGAGGAGAGGGGTGATTTATGGGTTCACGGCTCCCCCTACAAAGACCTGTCTCCCAGCGATGCTTGCAAGTCCACCATCAGTAATTCATCCCTATTGGTAAAGCACTTTCTCGGTAGCCTCTGATTCATTCACTAAGTTAAGAATTTGAGTGTCTACTATGTCCCACACACTGTGCTAGGTGCTAGAGATTTAGCAGAGAAGAGGACAAACAGAAATTCCTTCCCTCATGAACTTACACACTACTAAGGAAAACAGACAAATAAGAAAAATGTATAGCATGTGGTAATTTTAAAAAATAATAAAAGGAGAGGCTGGGCACAGTGGCTCACACCTGTAATGCCAATATGCTGGGAGGCCGAGGCGGGCGGATCACCTGAGATCAGGAGTTCAAGACCAGCCTGGCCAACATGGTAAACCCCGTTTCTACTAAAAAATACAAAAATTAGCCAGACATGGTGGCACACGCCTGTAGTACCAGCTACTCGGGAGGCTGAGGCAGGAGAATCGCTTGAACCCAGGAAGCAGAGGCTGAGTGAGCCGAGATGGTGCCACTGCACCCCAGCCTGGCAATAGAGTGAGACTCCGTCTCAATAACAGTAATAAAGGAGAAGAGGGGGATATGAGGTGCTAAGGTCAAGTGGCTAGAGGGGGATTCGCTGGGAAGTTGACTTCTACGTAAAGACCAGAAAGAAGTGAGGAGCTGGCCACGCAGACCTGGGAGACAGCGTATTCTAGGCAGAGGAAACGGCAAATACAGTGTCCTTTTAGGTGAGCCGCATGCCTGACAGGTTTGAAAACAGCCCAGAGGCCAGTGTTGGCCAAAGTGAACAAGTGGCAGGAGCTGAGGTCAGGGGGGACAGGGGTGAGGGGTGGGCATGGAGGTCAAGCTGGGCCCTGCAGGGTACAGTAAAGATTTGGCTTTGCTCAGAGAAAGATGGGAAATCAGTGGAGGGCTGGAACAAGAGGATTAATACAATCTGACTTTCATTTTGCGATGCTCACTCACCTGGATGTCATGTTGAGAATAGATCCAAGGGGCAAAGGCAGCAGCAGAGAGACCAGTTACAAAGCTATTGCGGTAATCGAGGATGGAGCAGCAGTGGTGATAAGTGGTGGGGTTCTGGATAGATTTTGCAGTAGTGCCAAGTAGAATTTGCAGACAGATCAGACGTGGCATGTGAGAAAGTAAGCTATCAAGATTTCAGGCGGGGGCACGGTGACTCACACCTGAAATCCCAGCACTTTGGGAGACTGAGGCAGGCGGATCACGAGGTCAGGAGTTAGAAACCAGCCTGGCCAACATGGTGAAACCCCCATCTCTACTAAAAATACAAAAATTAGCCAGGCATGGTAGCCCATGCCTGTAATCCCAGCTACTCAGGTGGCTGAGGAAGGAGAATCACTTAAACGCGGGAGGTAGAGGTTGCAGTGAGCCAAGATCATGCCACTGCACTCCAGTGTGGGTGACAGAGCAGACACTATTTCAGAAAAAAAAGATTTTAGTCTGGGCACCAGGAAGGATGGAGTTTTATCAACTGAGATGGGGACTGCATGCAAGGTAGGGTGCCCCAAAGGCCTAATCCTTCCAGGCCCTCCTTTTGGCTTCTCTTTCTATGTCCAAAGGTAGGACACCCTGCCCCTATCACCCCCGACCAGGATGCTCTCAGAGTCCACAGACCCTGCCCCAGCCAGAGGTCAGACTCCTCCAGGAAGCCAAGCCCCACCACAGACCAGGAATCCTGAAGTAGCTTTCCTGCCCCAACCCAGAGGAGATCTCCCTTATTCTCATGTCCTCCAGGCAGGAGGAAGTTACCCTGCGCTGGCAGAGGCTCCTCCAGCGTCTACAGGGACAGAGGAAGCAGGTGGCAGAGATGAAGGCTGTGCTGAGCCTGCTCCAGGAGGTGGAGGCTGCCTTCAAACAGCTGGAGGAGCTGCAGGTGGGCACTGGACCAGCAGGCCCTTGGGAAACAGAGGGTGGAGGACTTCCCCGTGCTGGTGCTCAGAGGGACCCAGCACCCTGGGAATACTACAGTGACCACTCATCTCTGACCAGGAGCTGGCCAGGTCCACCACCTGTGGGCAGCAGCTGGCAGAGGTGGTAGAGCTGCTGCAGAGGCACGACCTGCTGGAGGCCCAAGTCTTGGCCCACGGAGCCCACGTGAGCCATCTTGCCCAGGAGGCAGCAGAGCTGGACTCCTCCCTGGGCACTAGTGTGGAGGTGCTGCAAGCCAAGGCCAGGACACTGGCCCAGCTCCACCAGAGCCTGGTGGCTCTTGTCAAGGCCCGGTAAGATCCCGCCCCAACTCTTCCACGTTTTCCAGAACTTTTCTATAATCCATATTATCTCCTGCCTAGGTTAAAGTACTGCAGCCATGGTGGTTTCTCCACACTGACCCTGCTCCAAGGCCTCTGTCTCACTTGTTGAGTCACCCAGGGAAAGGAAAACTCCTGCCTAAGGGGGAGTGTCTGACCCTGGAGGGGAGCTCACTGCCCATGCCCCACCATTCCCCATGTTCTTCGGTGGCCCCTACTGTCCCTCAGGCGGACCCTGCTGGAGCAGACCCTGCAGCGGGCAGAGTTCCTGCGCAACTGTGAGGAGGAGGAAACCTGGCTGAAGGAGTGCAGACAGCGGGTGGGGAATGCGGCCCCGGGCCGGGATCTCCACCAGATCGCAGGCGCCCTGCAGAACACAAGGTGGCCGCTCCCCGCGCACCCCCACCGGTCGCCAGCGCCTCACCCGTCCCTCTCTCGGCCCCGGGCCCCTCCCCTATTCTCCCTTCACTGAGCCCCTTGCTCTGCCCCCGCTAGGCCCTGGAAGCTGAGGTCCACCGCCACCAGGCCGTGTGCATAGATCTCGTGCGGAGGGGGACGCGACCTCAGCGCCCGCGGGCCTGCGACGCAGCCGGATCCCGGGGAACGCGCAGAGGCCGTGCAGGGCACTTGGCAGCTGCTCCGGACCCGGATGGCGGGGCAGGGCGCACGGCTGCAGACAGCCCTGCTGGTCCTGCAGGTAGCCGAGCGGGGCGGGGCGGGGCGGGGTGGGGCCGGGGCCCAGCGGGGCGGGGTGGGGGTGCCAGCACCTGCCCGCGCTCAGCCGCGCCCCTGCATCCACACACCTCCCGACCTCCTCCCGCAGTACTTCGCAGACGCGGCGGAGGCGGCTTCGTGGCTGCGCGAGCGACAATCCTCGCTGGAGAGCGCGTCCTGCGGTCAGGACCAAGCGGCCGCCGAGGCCCGGCTGCGGCGCCACGTGCGGCTGGAGCGCGTCCTGCTCGCCTTCGCCACCGAGCTGCGGCGGCTGGAGGAGCAGGCGCGGGTGGCCTCAGCCCGGGCGTCATTCACGGTGCGGACGGGATCGGGAAGGGACGCAGACCAAATGCCGGTCGGCCTCCGCTCAGCTCCTGGTCTCCCTTGCTCCACCGCGGCTGGGCCACACAGAGGACGAAAATGGGAGGGCCTTTGTGGCCTCTGCCCTGGGATTCGTGGCCTTCCCGTGGGTGTGGGTGTCCCTCACCCCAATCCTCCGCTGCATCTCACCTGTCTACCTAGCCCAGAAATAGTGGAATCCTGTCTGCCCACACGAACTGAGGTCACCCAAATACAGCATGGCCTGGCTCCCATGGCCGGCAGTTTCAGAGCGTGAAGCAGTTTCCTCCAGGAAGGTCCCCTTCACTTTCACCCAGGCTGGTAGTGATCCTTCAACTCAGTTTGGCTCTCTCTCCTGACAGCCCTTGTTGGTTTCCGGTGGCCTAATCACAGTCCCAGACTGCCTTCTGACACCCCTTACTCAGATCATTGAGCCCCCAAAATTCTTAAATACATGGGTAGCTTGGTTCACAACCCCCTTTCAAGAAGCTGTGTATGTAGCACAAGATGTGGACATCAAAGCCATCTCATCCTGTGCTCACGTTTAGCCCCTCGACCCTCAGCCCCAAGGAAGCCTCCTGTCCCAACCCATGCCTCGTACACCCCTTGAGCTGCAGCTCAGGCCCTCCAGATCTCAGGGCAGGGAGGCGGGGGTGGCCTGGCCAAAGCCCCTGCTGCTTGATGGGGCCCCCTGTAGACACACTGCCCTCTGTCACACAGGTGAAGTCTGTCCCGAGCCCTCCAGGAGAAAGCCTGAGGAACCCGGGGCCCTGGAGTGAGGCTTCCTGCCACCCTGGCCCTGGGGATGCCTGGACGATGGCCATCTCAGCAGAGCCGGACCCTGACTTTGATCCCAACACTATACTCCAGACACAGGACCGCTTGAGTCAAGACTACGAGCGTCTGCGGGCCCTGGCAGAGGTAACATTCCTTTTTCGAGAAATGCTCATCAAGCTCTTACCCTGTGCCAGCAGCTCCTGTGCAGTGATCGCAGGGAAGAAAGCCATGACTGGCATGCTCCCTGCCCTCAAGGAGCTTTTCTCATGGCCGAGAAGATGTCAGACACCTCATTAGATGCAGGTGTGATGGGATCATGTGAGAAGGTAGTCCAGGTCAGGCTGGAGGTCAGGCTTGGAGAGAAGGCACCTTGGGAGGGAAGGACGTTTAAGCTGAGGCTTGAATAAGAAACAGAAAGCAGGTAAAGCCAGGGGTGCTGGCCAGGACCTGTGCAAAGGCAGGAAGGCGGCCCGGTGGAGCAAGCGAAGGCCCGGGTGCCTGCAGCACAGAGGCTTGGGAGGCCACGGCCAGAGGACAGACTAGACTAGAGCGGCAGGTAGGGATGGGGCAGGCAGAGAGAGCCGTGTGGATTTTACCTAAGAGCAGGGCTGGCACTGAGAGGTTTGAGCAGGGCAAGACCAGACAGGAGCACACTGGCGGTGCCCTTTACCCTATCCTAAACCCTTGCCAGCTCCCTCCAGGAGGAGCCACAAGGCCCCTGAGAGTGGATGTTGGGCCCAGTGGTGAGGCGGGGACCCCCCTCTGGCCCTGACCCTGGCTTCTGCTGGTAGGCTGGGATGGGGAGGAACACCCCCTTTGCCTGCTCTGAGAGCCCTGTTGGGGGCCCTAACCCTCACCCCAGCCTTGGGGTGCCCCTCCCTAGCTCCGCAGGGCCCAGCTAGAGGAGGCCATGGCCCTGCTTGGCTTCTGCAGTTCCTGTGGGGGAGCTCCAGTCATGGCTGGAGGAGCAGACAGCACTGCTCCAGAGGATACAGCCCCACGTCGACAGCCTGGAGGTCACACAGCTCAAATATGAGGTACGGACCGGCGGGGCTTGGCAGTTCCTCCTTGCCTTGCCCCTGCCTCCCTATGGTCCGTTGCTGGGACTCAATTCTCCAGTTTATCTACGGTCCTGCCTGGGGGTGGGGAGCAGAGAGCTGGCCTGAACTTTGAGGACCTCCTGGCCCTTAAGGACTCGGATGGGTGTCCTTCTGGGGATGGGCAGCGTGGGCATCCCTGTAGCAGAGAGCTCCGCCATAGGCCTGAGGGGAGTGTGGAAGAGAAAAAGCCCCCAAGAGGCCTGGGTCCTCCTTTTCCCCAGGACTTCCTCACTGCCCTGACTGTGGGAAAGGGCCTCTGGGCTGAGGTCAGCAGCTCTGCTGAGCAACTGAGGCAGAGATATCCTGGGGATGCCACAAAAATCCATCGACAGCAGGAGGAACTGAGGCAGAGGTGAGAAGGAGGCGGGAGGTGCAGGTGCTGGGCGGGTGGACACAGTGCCCAGCCCGGGCCTGCCTCATCTGCCTCCTGCCATGCCAAGTGGAGAGGCTGGGCAAGTCTGAGGCACAGGGAGGGGGCAAGGGACAGCCAGTCTGGCAGCTTCTATTGTGTGAGGCTCTGGCCAAGGCTCCAGGATGGATGGGAAGGTGTCCCTGTGGCAGAGACAACCTCGTACCCTCTGCCTAGGTGGGGGGCAGCTGGAGGCCCTGAAGCAGGAGAAGGGCATGCAGCTGGCATGTGGTGCGGAAGTGCGCAGCTTTCTGCAGGCGTGCGGACCCACACAGGTCCAGCTGCAGGACGTCCTCCTCCAGCTGGAGGCCCTGCAGCCAGGGAGCTCAGAGGACACCTGCCGTACCCTGCAGCTGGCCCAGAGGAAGACCCTGGTGCTGGAGAGGAGGGTCCACCTCCTCCAAAGGGTGGTCATAAAAGTACGGCCAGCGCAGTGGTGGCACAGGGAGGCAGTGAGGACCGTGGGAAGGCGTGGGCAGGGCAATGGAATGAGGGGGACAGAAATGGGGATCTGGGGAGAGGACAGGTAGGAGGTGCTGTGAGAAGGGCTCTGGCAAAGGTCGGGGGACGATCACGAGAAAATGCTCCTGGGGATAAGAAGAGCCATCTGTTCTTGCTGCCCCCAGGTCAAGGGTGGGTGGGCATTCAGCATCACCCCCACTTTCCCTGGGGGATGCAGGTGGGGCGAAGGACATGTGCCTGGAGCCCTGGGCCCAGGACAGGGCACTGACTGTACCGCGCCCGTCTCCCAGGGTCGAGGAGTCAGGCCACGCGGAGAGCCAGCCCCTGCAAGGACAGGTGGAGACGCTGCAGGGGCTGCTGAAGCAGGTACAGGAACGCGTGGCCCGGCAGGCACAGGGCCAGGCTGAAGCTCAGGCCAGGCACAGCGTCTTGCAGGAGAGCCTGCAGCTGCGCCTGTGGGCAGAGCATCCAGACTCAGCTGCACGGCAAGGAGGAGCCGGTGGATGTGGCCTCGGCTCAGCGGCGGCTGTGGGGAGCATGGAGATCTGCTGGAGGAGATCCACCTGTGGCGGGAGAGGTCAGGACGGGAGGGCAGGGGGAGGACGCACTGGGCCCAGAAAGAGCATGGCAGGAAGTAGTATGATTTCCCCGGGGAGGGGCCCAGACTGGTTGGTGTGTGGCATGGTGCTTGAGACAAGTTTGCAAGGAGGAGGATGTAACCTAGGGCTGGGTCAGGCAGCCTGTACGCTTCAAGGAGAGACCCGGCACACCGAGCTGCCTGGGCGGCTGTCTCCAGCCCAGACCTGGCCAGCCCCTCCAGGTGGACCTGATGCATTGCTCTCACTCAGGGCGTCTAGTCTCCTCTGCCATCCTGGGTAGCACGGACCCCACTGGCCTCTAAGTGGAATGGCTCAGGACCCACACACAGGTCTGAGATACCCACCTCCTCAGTGCGGCGGTGCCTCTCGTCCTGCAGGGACGATGCTATGGGCTGGCAAGCAGGCAAAGCCACCAGGGCCAGTCCACAGGCTGTGCCCCGCCCGAGGGTGCTTGACAGGTGGTCAAGTAGACACTGAAGTGCATCTGGTCCTCAACTCGCCAGACCCCAGTACTTGGTTGAGGGCTGCAGCGGCTTAAAGGAAGTGGAGACTTGCTCTCATTCACACAAGGGTGTTTACCTGTTCCCAGTCGTGCAAGCTGCCGCCTGCTGAAAGGGGCACCTTTTTGAATTGTTCCAAGGCTCCATGGGGCTGGCAGTGGCCCCGTGGTGGGGTACTTGTATGGCTTGTGTGATTTTTTTCTGTCGTGCTGTGCTGCCTCCACATGTCCTCTCGGCTGGGCATCAGCCATTGGCAGTCCACACTTAGAGGATGGCCAGCTGGAGCTGGTGGGGGGCTTGGGAACCCCTGCATCCTAAGCACTCTGCTGGCCCATCACATTCAGTGTTCCACTCATGCTCCAGGATGCATGAACCCTGGAGGTGAGAGGAGAAGGAGGCTGACAAGGGGGGCCTGCTGGGGTTTGACCCTCTCCCTGTCATCCTGGTCAGGCTGCAGCAGCTGGATGCTCAGGGCCAGCCCATGGCAGCCTTGGACTCCCCCAGACTGCCAAAAGGTGGCCAACACTCTGAGGCTCCTAGGGCAGCAGGGCCAGGAGCTGCAGGCTATGTGGGAGCAGAGGCAGCAGTGGCTACAGCAGGGGCTGGAGCTGCAGAGGTTTGGCCGAGAAGTGGATGGTTTCACTGCCACCTGTGCCAACCACGAGGCCTTGCTGCACCTGGACAACCTTGGGGTATGGAGCCGGGAATGTGGAGCCAGTGTGTTACTGCCCGTCACTGGAGGGAGCTCATCCCCTTGGGTCCGGTGGGGGAGAGGCCCCTGGGATGGTGGCGGGTGAGATGGTCCTGACCCCCATCCTCCCAGGCATGACCTCAGGTATCTGCACTCCCAGGAGGACGTGCGGGAGACCCTGAGCCTGCTGCAGCAGCACCGGGAGGCTGGGCAGCTCCTGAGCAGCCTGGGCCCTCGGGCAGAGGCTCTTCGGGCACACGGCGAGAAGCTGGTCCAGAGCCAGCACCCAGCTGCACACACGTGAGCCTGGCCTCAGTCTGCAGCACCCGCAGACGCCCCTTCTCGTCTTGCACAGACTGCTGCCCTGGGTTGGGAGAGTAGGGGGTGGGAGGGAAAGTGCACCTTGGGCTGGGGTGGAGTCCTCTCCCATGTCCTCCTCCAACTCCCCCCCGCCCTCCAGGGTCAGAGAGCAGCTACGGAGTGTCCAGGCACAGTGGACCAGGCTCCAGACGAGGAGTGAGCAGAGGAGGAGAGAGTTGCTGGCTTCCCTCCAGCTCCAGGTAAGGGGCTGGGCCCAGGGCACATGCGGCCTCCCTAGAAGAAGGCCTGAGACTGTCCAGAGCTCTGTGCAGCCTACAGAGCACTTTCCCCACGCTCTGTCAATCATCCTCTCAATGGCTTTTGTGAGGCAAGCAGCACTGCTCAGGTTTTTCCTGATGAGGAAAACGGGCTGTGGCCACGCCACCCTCAGACGCAGGGCTGGGCCTGATGTCAGGCTCCCGACTAACCCCACGCTCCCCCTCCCCCCACCATGCCCCTTCTCCTAATGCTTCGGGGCACTCTTGAGGGTCTTGCACAGGTCATGGCGCCAGCTGCCAGCCTTGGCTCTGTCCAGTGGTTGCTCAGCCCCCACAGCGGAGCAGGGCTGGGGGGTCCCCGTACTTGGAGAGGTGCAGCTGTAGGGGGTCTGAAGTGGGCTGGAGTCGTGAGGACCCAACAGGCGTTCCTCCTCTCTGGGCACAGCCCTCCTGCCCCACATGGGGGAGCAGCAACCTCAGGCCCCACCCTTCTTGCACCCCAGAACCGCCTCTGGTCCTGCTCTTCTCCATGGGGGGGGGGGGTCCCTAGATCCCTCCCCACCCCTGTGCTCTGAGACCCGTGCTCTGAGATCACTGTCGCCCGGTCTTGGCAGGAGTGGAAGCGGGATGTGGCAGAGCTGATGCAGTGGATGGAGGAGAAGGGGCTGCTGGCAGCACACGAGCCCTCTGGAGCCCCCCGAAACATCCTGCGGACACTCAAGCGGCACGAAGCAGTTGAGTGCGAGCTGCTGGCCACCCGAAGACACGTGGAGGCCCTGCAGCAGGTGAGGACACAGGACAGAGGGTGCAGAGCCTCCTAGTGTTCAGATTCCCAACCCTACTGCACCACCTGCTTCCATGGAAGTCTTTGAAGAAGACTCAGCCTCAGCGTGAACCTAGGACCTCCCCCCACCGAGCCTTCCTGATACTGCTGGCATCCCCTTGCCTTGGCACCCAAATCAACCCCAAAGCTGCGCCATCCACCCCTTCCCCCTCGACTCTCTGGGCAAGTCCCAGAGCTGTCCACCTCTACAGAACACAGCTCTCCCTGATGCCCACCAACCTCATACTGGCTCACCCCACTCCTCGTGCAGGAGTCAGAGGAAAGCCCTCCTACTCGCAGTTTTGGGGCTACATGAACTGCTTTCATCCAGGCAGCCTATGCAATGTGGCTGTGGCCACCCCGTCGCCTCCACTGCCACCCAGCTCCAGCCTGCTGTGACCACTGGTGGTACCAGCAGCTCAGCCAAACTCCCTGGCCTTTGTCTCCACTCCAGGCTGGGAGAGAGCTGTTGAGTAGGAGGCCCCGTGGCCAGGAGGACATACAGACCAGACTTCAAGGCCTGAGGAGCAAGTGGGAAGCACTGAACCGCAAGATGGCCGAGCGTGGGGGACGAGCTCCGGCAGGCTGGACAGCAGGAGCAGCTCCTGAGGCAGCTGCAGGTCCCTGGGGAGAGACGCAGGGCACAAGATGGGGATGGAGGCTGGGCCGGGCTGGACAGAAAGGGGAGGGGAGTCTGCGTGCTCTGCTGACCCGGGCTCTGCAGCCTCTGGAGGCCTCTGACCTTGGACCAGCTAGCGTGGCTTTCCCCCGCAGTCGGCCAATACAGGATTCGCTCCTGGGCCCAGCATGTGGTCAGCACAGCTTGAGTTCCCAGGAAAGAAGAAGCGTGAGGATAACGGGAAGATTGGGCACTTCTGGGTGGGGGTTGACAGTGGTGGGGACAGAGGTCCCTAATAAGTCCCTGGTGAATCTGGTGCTACAAGTCCTGCAGTCCCAGAGCCCAGGAAGGCCCCCTGCTGTGCTGTCCACGGAAAGCCTAAGGTAGCCCCCTGTGCCCCTCCCCCAGGATGCAAAGGAGCAGCTGAGCAACTGGAAGGGGCCCTGCAGAGCTCGGAAACGGGGCAGGACCTGCGCTCCAGCCAGAGGCTGCAGAGACGGCACCACCAGCTGGAGAGCGAGAGCCAGGCCCTGGCCGGCAAGATGACTGCCCTCGCCTCCCAGGCACACAGCGTGGCCACTTCCCCGGCCATCCCGAAGACACCCAGAAGCACCTCCGGAGGTGAGCCTGCTCCTCCCACCCACCTGTGTGTCACTCCCCCCGGGGGAACTTAAGGTTCCACAAGGTGGCACCTACAGGACCGTGGTGTCCAGACCTCCTCCCTTATGAGTAGAGTCATTTCCGGGATGCAAGGGTGGGAGACCCTGTTGTGCATCCTCAGGACTCCCCACAGTGTGGTCAGGCGAGTCATCTAGGCCACAAGGTGGAGCCTGGGCGCCCTTCCTCGGCCTGCCCTTGTCAAATGGGACTTTGTTCCCTGGTCTTGGTCTTTACGGGTCCCTGGCTGGGCCAAGGAAAGAGCCAGGAGCCTTGTCCTCACCTGGTTCCCAACCTTTCCCATGTGTTCCTCCTCCTCCCAGGCTGGAGTTTCTGCAGGGGCAGCTGGTCATCCGGGGCTTGCAGCTGCAGGCCTCCGTGGAGCTGCACCAGTTCTGCCACCTGAGCAACATGGAGCTCTCATGGGTGGCCGAGCACATGCCCCGTGGCAGCCCTACCCGCTCTGCCGAGGGCTTGGATGGTGTCCAGAGCCTTCTCCGCAAGCACAAGGTAACAGCCCCCTTCTTCCTACAGGACTCCAGATGTCTTCTTCCCAGACCTCAGAAACCCTGTGCCCCTACTCAGGCATCCTGACCTCTAAGCCCTTTGCCCTGGATATCCCAATTTCCAAATCTCTGCCCCTGCTATTTTGACCCTGTGGGTCTTGCCATGATTGGGTCCTGGAGCTGCATTCACGGCTCTGCTGGGACTCCGCCTGGTGAAGAGCAGCGGCCTCTGAAGCTGCTCTGTGGCAGGTACTCCAGGCAGAAGTGAGAGCTCACCAGGGGCAGGTGCAGCGGGTGCTGAGTTCTGGACGGAGCATGGCAGCCTCGGGGCACCCCCCAAGCCCCGAGCATCGTGGAGAAGTGCCAGGAGCTGGAAGGCTGCTGGGCAGAGCTGGAGAGGGCGTGTGAGGCACGGGCCCATTGTCTGCAAGAGGCGGTCGCTTTCCAGCAGGTAGGATGTAGAGAGGTGGGGTTGGGGGAAGAGGCAGAAGTCGGGGCTCCTTGAGGGGCCGTCAGAGTGGGACTCTCAGAGTTGGGTCAGTGGTGAGGACTCTGCGCCGGGAGCTGATGGGCCCCCTATGGGCACAGAAGCCCCTTTGTGCAGGATGCTGGAAAGCAGGGCAGGATATCCCCAGGGCTGACAGAGGGTCCTGCCTGAGACCCTCCAGAGCTGGTCCCACTCTTGGCAGCACTTTCTGGATGCATCAGAGCTGGAGGGCTGGGTGGAGGAGAAGCGGCCACTGGTCAGCAGTCGAGACTATGGCAGAG
Source organism: Ateles fusciceps (assembly GCA_036589455.1). Taxonomy (NCBI): domain Eukaryota; kingdom Metazoa; phylum Chordata; class Mammalia; order Primates; family Atelidae; genus Ateles; species Ateles fusciceps. Next base: position 1,626,749 of record JAZHEH010001790.1, on the reverse strand, counting down.
ACGAGGCAGCCACCGTTAGGCTCATTAAGAAGCACAAGGTACCATGTCCTGAGCCTCCCACCGGTGTGGCTTGGGTGATGACGGACCTCGGGGGAGGGGGCTGTCACCCTCTCTCTCCCAGAGGCACAGAGCCCTGCTCCTGCTTCCTGAAGACACAGACAGCCCCATCCCCCACTGCCACCCAGATCCCACAGCACCCCTCCTTCCATGGCAGCCCTCCTTCCATGGCGGCCCTCCTTCCACGGTGGCCCGGGCACTGTGGTCTACACCTTTCTCCCCTCCCCTTGCGAGTCTTGCCTCTCCCTGTGGCCTTGGGGTTTCTCCGCCTCCTCTTGCTTCCTCTCTACCCCACCCCGGCACTTTTCTCTTCTGTCGGGGTCACCTGCCCAGCCTGCTCCACATCTCCCCACAGGTGTCTCCCTCCCAGGCTTGGCCTGTCATCCTTTGAGTTAACCAAATGCCCTTCCAGAAGCTGACCTCCTCCCACAATCATCCCTGGCTGAAGGGAGGGAGGTGCTGGAAGTCCCTTCCTCACTCCTGAATTCGGACTCCCAAAACCACACATGCTCCAAAGCCTGGACCCCACGGCAGCCCTGGTTCCTGCTGTCACTGAAGTGTCCTCCTGTCTTGGCATGTTCTCCGCACAGCCCCAGTTCACGTGTGCTCCGAGGCAGGAGCTTCAGAGAGCCCGTCCTAAGAGCCCTCGGCCTTGGCCTCGCAGAGCACCTGTGCCCCGCTATACTGGACAGCTAAGTTTAACTCTGCCCTCTCTCACACATGGATGATGGGGTCCAGTCTAATCCCTCCTGTGCCCTCCCTTCCTTGGCCCAGATTAGCCAGCATCCACCTTTTCCTGCTAAACAGTGAGCCCTCAGTGGGCACAGACCAGGTGTTCATTTTATGGAACAATAAGTACTGACTCCATCAGTACTTATTGTTCTGATGGATGCTGGGTGGGCAGGTGCATGAGCTGAAGTAGATGGATGGGTCTGTGAGGGGTGGGTGAATGGAATAGGATTGGTGACTGCATGGGTGTCAACCCAGCAGACAGATGGGTGGATGAGTCACCCAGGCTGAGCCTGGTGTGGGTCCTTGTGCATCACAGGCCCTGCAGGAGGAACTAGCCATTCACTGGAGCTCTATAGAGGAGCTTGACCAGAGGGCCCAAACCCTCACTGGCCCTGAAGTCCCTGAGCAGCAGCATGTGGTGCAAGAGAGGCTCCGGGAGCAGCTTCGGGTGCTGCAGGAGTTGGCGGCCACACGGTGAGGGCACTGTACCCCTCAGCAGTGGGTGCAGGGGGCCCAGCCACAGCTGAGTGTTCCCATGCCATGGCCCTAAGTCGAGCGGAATTCATGACCCTCAGCTGTAGAGATGCGTTGGGAGGGGGTGTGTGTTGCTCACCTCTTTCCATAAAGCCTTCAGTGAGGCCCACAACACCCTGCTATCCCTGCCTGCTCAGCCTGCTCCACATCTCCCGACGTCCCCGCCCTCCTCTGCCCCTACACTCACCCTTCTGTGTCTACTTCTCCCTGAATCCCGAGATGCAGGCTGGGACAGAGACCATGAGTAACCCCATTCTTCAGGTCGGCCCCTCTGGCTGGCCTGGCTGGTCCCTGGGGAGGTGGGCCACTCACTTCTGGGGAACCACGGGCTGTCACCACAGGGACCAGGAACTAGAGGGGACCCTGAAGCTGCATGAGTTCCTGAGGGAGGCCAAGGACCTGCAGAGCTGGCTGGCCAGCCAGAAGCAGGCAGCCAAAGGCGGGGAGAGTCTGGGGGAGAGGACCCCGAGCACATCCTGGTGAGAAGAGGGCCGGGGGCAAGGAGGGCGCCCTGGGGCAGAACCTGTGGGGCGGGGGAGGCTAGCCCTGGTGGGCTGAGGGAGAAGGTGGTGGCAGAGCAGTGAGCCCTGGCTGAGGTGGGGCCTCCTGAGCGAAGCGGGCAGACATCATCCGTCCAAACCCACATCCCCCAGTTGGGCACTGAGGTGCCTCAATTCTCAGGCTGCTTGCCACCTAACCAGCCGGGGGCCACCCGGTCACCCACCCCCACTTCTCAGCACCTCTGCACCAAGTTTGCCAAGTTTCAGCGCCAAGTGGAGATGGGCGGCCAGCGGGTGGCAGCCTGCAGGCTGCTGGCGGAGAGCCTGCTGGAACGTGGGCACGGCGCCAGCCCCATGGCCCGTCAGAGGCAGCAGGATCTGCAGTGAGTGCCCAGGGGGCCAGGCCGGCCCGGGGTGTGGGGGGAGGGAGCTGGGCAGGCAGGACCCGGAGTGATGGTAAGAGAGGATGGCATGCTATGAGGGTCGCACTGGTCCCGGCTGCCCACAGCGCCCCACAGAGGGGCCTCCGCTCCAGCGAAGCTGAGGCCACCACAGGCTCTGGTCTGCGAAGGGAGTTGAGGCTGAGTGTGCCGGTTAAAGAGCCCTGCTCCTGGGACTCAGAGCAGGGGCTGTGGGAAGATGATGGGGCCGGGCGCCAGGGCCTTCCCTGAGCTGCCCCAGCTCCTGTGCTCACTCGGGACAGCCCATGCCTCGTCTTGTTCCTCGCAGTCCACTCGGCTGATTGGGATTCACTCCCAGCCTGTGAGCTTTGAGGCAAGGTCATGACTTGCTCATAACCTCTAGCCCAGAGCCTGGCCTGGCAGACGCCTTAGGAGCTCAGTGAGTTTGCAGAGTGAGCAAGGAACAGAGATGTGGCCCCTGCCCACAAAGCATTTGTAATCGCACTCTGGGTGGCATATTATGAATCAAAGCACAAGATGTAAAGAGTATCGCAGAGCACAGATACCATTCCGTGCCGAGCATTACATTAGCAAAGCACTGAATTCATGGTAAAGCTAGAAGACAGGCTCCCGGGAAGAAGGTGTGTAGGCAGGGCCACTGGCGGGAGAGGTTTTAAGAAGGGGGAGCTTTGAGCAAGTCCTGATACAATCCCGAGAGGAGGGGGCTGACCCAGCGAGAGGGAGGAATGAGGTGGCCCAGCGGCTCACCCCTGCTGGTCTCCCCACACGCCGCGGGCAGGGCCGCCTGGACGGAGCTGTGGGAGCTGACCCAGGCCCGAGGCCGCCTGCTCCGAGATGCCGAGACCGCCCTCAGAGTTCACAGAGATCTCTTGGAAGTCCTCACCCAGGTCCAGGTGTGAACCGGAGGGGAGGAAGGGATTCTTTCTACAAGTGGATATGCCCCAGGCTGTGTCCGCCCTCCATCCCTGAGCTCCTCGGCATTCTCCCCTCCTCAGGAGAAAGCCACAAGCCTCCCCCAACAAAGTGGCGCGGGACCTGCGTGGGCTGGAGGCCCAACTTAGGAGCCACCAGGGGCTGGAGCGAGAACTCGTGGGCACCGAGCGGCAGGTGAGCCCAGCTGGCCACCTCTCCCACCCAGGCCCCTGCCACCCCCTCAGGGTGGCCTCCTGTCCTCTATATTTTCCACTGTCCCTCACGTCCTCCCCTGGGCCTACTGTGCATGGCAAGACGAGCTCCCAGGCAAGGGATACATCTGTGGGATAGTCAGGAGAATACAACCCTTCCCCTCCGTGTTCCCTGCCCCTCCCACAGCTGCAGGAGCTGCTGGAGACTGCAGGCAGGGTGCAGAAGCTGTGTCCAGGGCCTCAGACCCATGCCGTGCAGCAGAGGCAGCAAGCTGTGATGCAGGCATGGGCAGTGCTGCAGCGACGCATGAAGCAGCGCAGGGCCCAGCTGGAGCGCGCACGCCTCCTGGCCCGCTCCCGCTCAGCGGTGAGGGCTCCTGCCCCTCGGGTGGCATGTGTGCACATGTGTGTGCTGTACTACCTGTGGGCATGTACGCATGAGGCCCTGCAGCTCCGGACAGAGAGCAAGCATGGACTCGGGTGGGACAGCACAAGCACTCTGGAGGTCAGCCTGGCTGGTCAGGGGCTCAGCACATGGCATAGCAGTGACACCTTAGGGTTTGGGTCAGTGCCAGCAAGGTGAGTGGCAGGGCAGTCATGCAGGGTCCCAGCCAGGGATGAGAGGAAGAACGGCCCAGGAAAGCTCATCACTGGAGACCCAGATGTTAGACAGTCACCTCGGGATCAGCCAGCACCTACTCAGCATCTGTAGAGAGGAGGGTAATACAGAAGCTATGGAAAGTGGAATTGTGGCCCTCGTGGAGGCCTTCTTCCTGGGGAAATGAACCCAATACCCAGAGAATCAGACTGGGACAGTGGGCACTGGCCATGGGCTGTCCCAGGTATCCCCATGTCCTGGGTTCAGGCAGACCAGAAGGCCCAAAGTATGACACTGCAAAAAGGCTTGAGTTTAGGGACCCAGCTGCACTGCTTGCTGGCAGTGTGAGCTTGAGCAAGGCACTAACCCTGGGTTTGTCAAGCACTTAGAGTTACAAGACTCTGTGCCATTTCCCCTTCCTTCATCTATGCAATGAGATATTTGGACAAGGGCCTAAAGTCCCTCCAGCTCCAATCTTGTGTGGTGGTACACAGATCAGCTGAGGGCAGTCTGTAAGCGTTAAATTAGTAATTCAGAGAACAAGGAGAGCAATGAGATGTCAAATACCAGGGGAGGCTTCACCAGGCAAAGGCAGCCTTGGCCCTTGATGAGCAGGTGAGCTTTCTGTCCCCATCAAGCAGTCTTGATGGGGCTGATCCTGCCAGCTGCCAATCCGCTCGCTTCCTCGTGGCCTCTTCCAGGTGAGCTCTGTAGAGACTGGAAGTCAGGAGGTGGAGCTTCTAAGCAACAGGGGCAGCAGGAACAAAGGGTGGGTCTGGCTCACGTGGAGGGTTTGTAGTCCTGGGAGGATCGGGTTGGATGAGAACAGAGAAACCAGGTCAGAAAGGGCCATGCTTGCCTCACCCCGAGGCCCTGACCAGGTTCGGCTCGGGTTGTGTAAAGGGACTCGGGTGGGCTCCAGTTGCCTCGGCGCCTGGTGTCCAGCTGCCCAGCCTAGTCCTCACCCCGGCTCTCCCCTCCGTGTCCATGGGATCAGGTGCGTGACTACACCTCCTGGGCAGCCCGCGTGCGGCAGGACCTGCAGGTGGAGGAGAGCTCGCCAGAGCCCAGCAGTGCCCTCCTGAAGCTCAGTGCCCACCAGTGGCTCCTGGCAGAGCTGGAGGCCCGGGGAGAAGCTGTGGCAGCGTGCCACCCAGCTGGGTCAGCAGGCACTCCTGGCTGCAGGGACACCCGCCAAGGAGGTGGGTCCTCTCTCCTGGTGCCCCCACCTACCCTAGCTGACCTGGCCTGTGCCTGGCCACCTGGTGCCCCATCCTGTGCCATGCTGGCTTCCTCAGGGGCCTCCCTCAGAATGCAGTCCTCACCTCACCCTCACCACCCTCCCCAGCTGAGGCTCCTCACGTTTCCATCCCCCAGGTCCAGGAAGGGCTTCGAGCCCTGCAGGACCAGCGAGACCAGGTGTTCCAGGGCTGGGCACGGAAGCAAGAGAGGCTGCAGGCCGAGCAGCAGGAGCAGCTGTTCCTCAGAGAGTGTGGCCACCTGGAGGAGATCCTCAGGGCTCAGGAGGCAGGTCCCCCCGCCAACCCTCACCCTCCACACGGCCTCCTGCTCCTCTTCTCCATTCCTCTCTCTCTGCTCAGTCCCTTCCTTCTGCCTCTCTGGCTTTTTCTCTAATATAGGGCAGCTGTGCACAAGTCCTCCCAGGTGGCCAGGGTGGAGCACCAAGGCCCCTGGGCCTCCACCGACACCCCCAGTCCCTACCCCAGACTGAGCCCACAGGAAGTTGGCCGGAGGCTGGTCACGCTCCCCCACACGGTGCACAGGTTGAGGCATCGCCACCTCCCAACCTGGGCTCCTGGTGTTCATACAGCTCTATACCCGAGCTCAGTGGGCACTCCCAAGGCCCTGCTATGCCCAGAGTGCCCATGGGCCCAGCCCAGCACAGGCTGCAGTTGGAGGGGGCGGGCTGGCTGGAAGGCGAGGTGGCCTCTTTGGCTTTTCTGTGAATCCAGGTCTCCCTGAAAACCAGTCCCTTGGGGGAGCTCGGTGGAAGAGGTAGAGCAGTTGATTCGCAAGCACAAGGTCTTCCTGAAGGTTCTGACTGCCCAGGACAAGAAGGTAATGAACTCCGGAGGCCCAGGCGTGGTCAGAGTGTGCGGGTCGGGAGAGAGTCCTGAAGGGAGTCTCGGGGCACTTGGCGCGTTCCTGGAGGCAGTGCTGAGGAGCCTGCGAGGCTGGGGGCCTGGTTAGCGTTGACTGAGCAAGTTGTATGTGTGGCTCAAGGAGAGGGCCCAGGGCGAGACGGGCCATGCTGCAGGGCCCCAGAGGGGTTATTCCACTCCATCCACACCACCTGGTCCTTGGGGGAGCAGCCAGGTCTGGCCTGTAGCTGGGAGGCTCAGACAGCCCTCAGCCATGCGGGGCTGAGGCAGGGGCTCCGGTGCCCCCAAAGAAAGGACAGTGAGCCCTGTGGACCAAGCCCTGCCACAGCCCAAGGTGAGAGAGCAGCAGCTGTGCCCCTGCCCCATAGGAGGCAGCCCTGCGTGAGCGGCTGAAGGCGCTCCGGGGACTGCGGGGACAGGACCCGCTTCCCACCGTGCTGCAGCGCCGGGCCAGAGTGAAGGAGCTGGCGGAGAGCCGGGGACATGCCCTGCGCGCCTCACTGCTGATGGCTGGCTTCACCCAGGCTGCAACCCAGGTCAGAGGGCACCCCCAGCCCTGGGCCTTCCAAGGGGACCACACTTGACAGATTCAGCTGGCCTTCGCACCATGACTGTCATGCAGAAACAGGTGCCGGGAGCGGATGGCTTCCCAGAGGCTGTGCTGGAGCCCAGAACATGAGATCTAAGCTGCTTTGTGTGGAGACCCCACCAGCGTCCAGAGCACTAGCAGGGCCAGGGCAAAGAGAGGTGGGGAAGGGAGCAGAGCAGTGGAGGGTCCCAAGAGTAGGGGCACAACTCCACAATGAGATCCGGCTGCTTCCTGCAGCATGTCTTCCCCAGCTGGAACCTTGAGCGCTCATTTACCAGGTGCTGCCCACCCCACCCCTGAAGCCAGCCTCCTAGTTATGGCTGGGGCTAGGCCTGTGGCATCTGGGCCCGCCATCTCAGAGCATGTGGTGTTCATGCCCCACCCGCACCCCCACCAGGCGGAGGACTGGATCCAGGTGCAGGCCCAGCGGCTGAAGGAGCCGATCCCTCCTGGGGGACCTGAGAGAGAAGCTGAAGCCCCTGCTGAAACACCAGGCCTTTGAGGCTGAAGTCCGGGCCCAGGAGGAGGTCTTGATCTCTGTTGCCAAGGTGACAACCGGGCCCTCAGCTCCATGCCTGCCCCAAGGTGTGGCCAAGGGATGAGATCCTAGGAAGGGCAGCAGGCAAGGTCCTGTGTCCCCTCTCCCCTCGAGAAGGGCGAGGATCTCCTGGCACAGAACCACCCTCGAGCGGGGAGAAGTCTCCCAGCGGCTGCAGGGGCTGCGGAAGCAGTGGGAGGACCTGAGGCAGGCAGTGGCCCTCAGAGGCCAGGAGCTGGAGGACAGGCAGAAGTTCCTGGAGTTCCTGCAGAGAGTGGACCTCGCAGAGGCCTGGATCCAGGAGAAGGTGTAGCCCCAGCTGGGCCTGGGCTGAGAGGTGGGGAAGGAGCCCTCCCTTGACAGGAGGGAGCCCCAGCAGTGGGTGCCAGGGGTGTCGGCCGGCACTTACAGCGCACCCTGGGCCTTCACAGGAGGTGATGTTGAGTGTTGGCGACCTCGGCCAGGACCTCGAGGACTGCCTGCAGCTGCGAAGGCGGCTCCACGAGTTCCAAGGAGCTTTGGCGGGGGTGAGGGGCCCTGCTGGGGTAGAGGTTGGCCCTGCATCCCTCACTGTAATCCAGTTGAGAGCAGGGAAAGGACATGCGCTCCACACCTGCTCCTCCCATGCCGTGGGGCAGGATCCCTCATCTCACCTTCGCTTCTTCCTCTTTGGAATGGGGGTAGCACCCATCTCGGAGGTAAGAGAGCACGTGTGTGTGGTGGCAGGTATGTGGCTCTCTAGCTGTGATAAACCTGCATATACCTGTGCCCCCTGCCACGCACAGATGCATACTTGAAAAACTGATACAATTGGAATGAAGTCTGGTCCAGACGATAGTATTATACGAATGTCTGCTTCCTGGTTGTTGAATAGGACCTAGTAAGGGAAGCTGGGGGAAGGGCACATGGACTTCTCTGGGTGACTTTTGCAATTTCCTGTGCCTCTATAATTATTTCAAAAATCTTAAAAAGATAGGACATATGCCTGGATGTGGTGGATAATCGGCGCCCGCCTTCAGTGTGACTATTTCAGCATCCCAGCATCTCCTCCTCACCCCACGCCCGCCCCCTTACACACACAGACACACACACACGCACGCACACGCACACACACGCATACACCAAACATCTCTTATTTGGTATAGAGGGGAAAAATATTAGCAAATGTATTCAAAACCAGGTGTTGAAGACCAAATGTACTAATCCTGTCCCCTGGTGTATGTGTGTATAACTTTTTAAAAGGCAGCAGTGCTTAGATGTAGGACATCCCTTGCTGATGGTAGAATTTCATAGATGCTGTACCGGATACCGTAGTAGGAAGAGAACTAGACTTTAAAGGAGCTGGGCTTGAATCCTGGCTCTGCCATGAAGGAGCCACGTTGGCCTCTGAGCTCTGCTCTGGCATCTATAAAAGGAAAGGAATGTCCTTCCCTGTCTACCTCACATGAGGCACTTCATAGGGAAGTGCTGTGGAAATTTAAACAAGCTCCACAGATACCATAGGCAGGAGGCCTGCAGTCACACCCTGTGGCAGACCCCCCGCTGGACCCCCTCCCTGTGCGTGTCCAAGCAGCACCAGCTTCAGCTCAGGCGAGTCCTGGGGCAGGGAGACCCAAACCCCAGGAAGCCAAAATCAGGTTCCACTCCACAGCCTCCCTTTGCTTCTCTTTATCCAAGAAGCTGAATTTCCATTTTAAAAGTGTCTGTGGGTGGTCACAGTGGCTCACGCCTGTAATCCCAGCACTTTGAGAGGCTAAGGTGGGCAGATCACTTGTCAGGAATTCAAGACTAGCCTGGCCAACATGGTGAAACCCCATCTCTACTAAAAATAAAAAAATTAGGCTTGGTAGTGGGTACCTGTAGTGCCAGCTATTCACGAGGCTGAGGCAGGAGAATCGGAGGTGGTGGTTGCAGTGAGCTGAGATTGCACCACTACAATCCAGCCTGGGTAACAGTGAGAGTCTGTCTCAAAAGAAAAAGTTTCTGTTAGCCTGTGTCCACTCTCCCCTCCTACGTGGTCCCCGACCCAGGGATTCCATTTCCTGGGCTTAGAGATGGCTCTGGGGCTCCAGGCTCCAGGCTGATCTTGCTGAATTCACCTGGATGGGGTGACCCTCAGGTACCTGCTACGGTAGAGGAGGCAGAAGACAGTTCCTCCCACCACCCAAATACGCTTATCCTCACACTCTGGGGCGCAGGCATGCCCCCAGTGCCTGCTGAGGTGGGAAGAAGGGGCTCGGGGAGGGGGGTACCAGTGTCCTCACCTGTACCTCCCCTGTAGGACACAGTGGGTGATGCCCGCATCAGGAGCATCAGTGACATGTCACTCCAGCTCAAGAACCGGGACCCTGAGGAAGTCAAGATCATCTGCCAGCGGCGAAGCCAGCTCAACAACAGGCCAGTCCCAGGCTGGGGAGAACCAAGGGTCTGGGAAGAGGGGTGGAGAGGCCCCCTCAGGCTCCACGTGACAACACTACCCCTCGGCCAGGTGGGCAAATTTCCACGGCAACCTTCTCCGGTACCAGCAGCAGCTCGAAGGGGCCCTGGAGATACACACGTTGTCCCGAGAGCTGGACAATGTTACCGAGAGGATTCGGAGAAGGTACATGGTGGAAAGGGGTCCTGGCGGGGGCTGTGAGCAAATGCAGTCAGGGGAGGGGTGCTGCCTAGAGTCTCCCATGCGTCTCGCCCCTCATCCACCTCTCTGCTCAGCTGAGTACTCGGAGGTAGGTCCCATCAGGGCTGCACCGAGGGCATCTGATGGGCTGGCCCTCGAGATCAACTCAGGACCATAGAAGTGCCCGTTGCAAGCTCAGTGGGGGCTTCCCTGTCTCCTTTCTCCCTGGAACCTGGTCCCCATGCACAAGGCAGGTCCAGAGGCCAGAAAACACCCTCTGTGTTTCCTCCCGTCCCTGAGGAAGCCCAAACCTTCAGGAGGTTTACCCTGGAACTGTGTTCACAACCACAGAGACCTGGGCAGGAATCAGGCAGTGTTAGAACCCAGCCTAGGAAGCCCTCAGGTGAAACAAGTGCTGCTTGTGCTGGGCATGCCTGGCTGTTTGCTCTGCTGGCTCCTGCCTCAGATGACGGCACAGACCTGTCTGCCCATCCTTGCTCCGTTTTCTTCTCACCCCTCAAGGCATGAGAGTCGAATGGGACTGTACAAGGAAGCGGCACACATATGAGGTTGTTACTTCAGAGGAGACTCCAAACCCAGGGTCGCGCCTCTGAATGATCCCCTCAAATAAGGAAGGGACCTCTGGCCCCCAAAGCCAGGTCCCTGCTTGGGCCCCACTGCGGCAACCGGAAGGGAATCACTCCGTGTGCTTGCTGTGCACAGAAGCCATTGGCCCTGGCCGGGCCCTTTGCCAGGAAGGAGGAGCTGAAGCAAAGGCCCAGCAGGTGACTGGCTGTGCCCCTCCCACAGGATGCCTTGATCCAGGCCCTGGACTTCGGGGAAGGATCTGGAGAGCGTGCAGAGGCTGCTGCGGAAACACGAGGAGCTGGAGCGGGGAAATTCACCCCATCCAGACCCAGGTGGAGGTACGCAGCTGGGGTGCAGCTGCGCCCAGGCCACATCCTCAGTGGGACCCTGGGCAGAAGCAGGGAGGATGGGCTTTGGGATGCCAGGGTACCCCAGGGCTCCCCTGGCCCAGTCTCTGACTCCAGCTTCCCCCACAGTCCCTAGAGCATGAGGTGGGCCTCCTCTGCCAGAGAAGCCCCGAGGCAGCCCATGGCCTCAGGCACAGGCAGCAGGAGATGACCAACAACTGGTGGCAGCTCCGGAGCGGGGCCCAGAAGCGGTATGAGCCCTGCAGGTCTTGTCCTCGCTGACCCATCCCCCAGCATTTCAGTCCCCGTACTTCCCCTCAGCCCCTGTGTTCCCCTAGGATTCCTTCTCCACCTTTCAAATAATTGTACTGTCCCCCCCCAATAACTCCCAGCCCATGGGCCCTCCTGTGGTTGAGGGGATTAAGGGACAGAAGACACCAGTGGGCACGGGGAGAGGGGCTTGAAGCCTGGGGTGTAGCTGATGAGCGCTGTGGGCAGGAGGGAGGCACTGGATGCCTTGCACCAAGCTCAGAAACTCCAGGCAATGCTGCAGAAATTGCTGGTTGGTGCCCAGAGGCTGCGGACTCAGATGGATGCGAGCCCCACTCCTCGCAGCCCTGTGGAGGCCCGGCGAATGTTAGAAGAACACCAGGAGCACAAGGTACACGGGGCAGCTGGCCAAAGCCTCTCCCAGGCCCTCCTCTCCGCTCAGTCCCACCCTCCCCTTCCTCTCATCCCCCACTTGATCTTGGGCCTCCTGAGTGTCCCACCCTGCCTGTATCCTCCAGCCTCCCCACCCCTCAGCTGCTTCCCCACCTCTCCTCCTGCCTGCTGGGCTGCTTCCAGCCCCCAGTGATTTGAGCCCAGTCCCATTCCAGGCCGAGCTGGACTCCTGGACAGACAGCATCAGCCTGGCCCGAAGCACTGGGCAGCGGCTGCTCACAGCGGGGCACCCGTCTACCCCTGACATTCGCCAGGCACTAGCTGGCTTAGAACAGGAGCTGAGCAGCCTGGAAGGGGCCTGGCAGGAACACCAGCAGCAGCTGCAGCAGGCCCTGGAGCTACAGGCAGGCCCAGTCCCATCCCCATCCTACATCTTGCCCCCACCCGACAGGGCCTGCCCTGACCCCACAGCCCCTGGCTGGGGCTAAGGCTGGAGGGGCTACTGTATCGGGACTCCCCCACCACTCGGCACTCTTGCTTGCCAGGCACCTGGTTCCCCCAGCCAGTGCCACTGGAAGGGTCACTCCACCTGCAGTGGCCAGATCCTCTGCCGACTGTCTCTTGCCTTTTCTTTCACTCCCAGCTGTTTCTAACTTCTGTGGAGAAGATGGAACGTTGGCTTTGCAGTAAGGAAGACGCCCCAGGCAGTGAGGTTCTGTGGGTAGGTGCCCGGCAGGAATGGGCAGGAAGGGGGGACTAAGGAGCGTTAGGGGTCAAACCAGCCGGTGCTGCCTGAGCTCCCCAGGCCAGGGATCCCTTCTGGGGCATCTCCCCCTCCATGGGCCACGTCCATCACTGGGCGGTTACTTACCCATCTTCTGGAGCAGTTCCTATGCAGCCGTGGACAGGTCCACCGCGAACACCAAAGAGCTTCGAGATTGCTTGTGTGGGCCTGGCCCGTCCTGCCACCTCACCCCTGCCCCCCCCCACTTACCAAATGCCTAAAGGTCCACTCTCTCCCACCAGTGCCCCAACCCTGTAGCAGACAAGTGTAACTCGGACGAGGCATCAGAGGATAACTGGGGACTAACCTAGTCCTCCGGGGAGCACAGAGGAATGACTGTTCACCTCTTGTGAAAAAGCTCTGCTGGCCCCGGAGATTCTGGCTCTTGATCCCTATCCCAAAAGCCTCCCCTGGCTGGGAATCACTGTCCTCAAGCTTGAAACGGCCTTGAGTGATGTGAGGGATGTGTTGGGGCCGAGCAGCCGCTCTGTGGATGAGCATTTGGTAGGAGGGCTCTAGGTGGGAAGGCAGGTAGCCTGGGATGGGAGTGGGCAGCCCCGTGGACAGTATTGGGTCCCTTCCTCCCAGCAGGACCCCTTGGCCCCTGTGGAGCCTCTTCTGTGGAAGCACAAGATGCTGGAGCGGGACTTGGAGGCACAGGCGGGAAGATCAGCGCTCTGGAGGCCACAGCCCGCAGCCTGCAGCAGGGTGGGCACCCTGAGGCCCAGAGTGCCCTGGGCAGGTGCCAGGCCATGCTCCTAAGGTAGCGCTGGCTCTGGGGTGAGGGCTGCTGTGGGTGGGCTGGTGCAGGCATCTGGCATTCTGGTTCTTCCCTTCCCACCTTCCACTGCTTAGTCCAGCCTCACTAGCCTTTTCCAAGGACTGAGGTCAGATGCCGAGGGTCCCCAGAGCTCCTGATCCTGCAGTGTGTCTTCCTGTTATGGACATCAAACACCACGTGGAAAATCCCACTTCCTTCTACATTCAGTTGAGATAAAGGGAGTTTACACAGAGGATTATACTAGGAGAGGAGAGGAAAATGTCTTGTGAAACGGGAGGTAGCAGGGCTCAGTGGTCAAGCATCGGCCTTCCGGGGTCACAGGTCCTGAGTTCCTGTGCTGCCCACTAATGGCAGGACTTAGGCAATTTCCTCCTCACGGCAGCTGAGCCTTGCATCCCGGCCTCTAAATGCGGTGATGAGGAGGAAAGCATGGTGCTGGCCCCCCACAGGCAGGCTGGCAGAAGTCTTAGATTACCTAATGGAAGTTCAGGCGCAGATACATGTGACTGCATGGCCCATGAGACCCCACCTCTGCGTTTTCCCCTGTAAAAGCTCATCGGGTTTGGCTGCTTCATCCAGCTCCTCAGACATTTAGATCAAGGCAGATACGGTCAAAAGCCAGATCCCAGACTGGTGAGGGCTTTGGTCCTTCCCAGCACGGCTGCCAGCACCTACAAATGCCGAGGCTCCTCGTGCTGCTATCCTGGCAGTGGCCGGGGCGCCCCCTCTCCGTTCTTGCAGGTGGACTGCACCTGGGTACCTGTGGAGGTCTTTGAATTAACAGCATGCAATCATTGCTTTGCTGATCTGTCACCACCCGCTCCCCCAGTCACCATAGGTGGTTCCTGGCAGGCCCCACTGACTCCCACCCCACCCCCAGCTTCCGACCTTCTGCAGGAGCACATTTCTGTTCAGTCCAGCCTCTCCCCACCTGCTACACCCTTTAGCAGTGAGGTTTAAACTTGTACCACCGTAGGGAGGCGTGTGGGCCCCCTCAGGTGTGAGAGATCCTAAGGGGTGGGGTGGGTAGGAGGGATATTAGAGCGTCTATTTACTTTATAGATCTCAATTTTTATTTTTCTGCATATGGCAATGTACTTGATACTGGTAGAGGTACATATATAGTACATAAATTATTCAATATATTATATAAATGTTAGATATTACATTTTATATATATTGGGCAGCCCTGCTTTAAAAATTCTTGCTGCCAGGCTCATGGTGGCTCACGCCTGTAATCCCAGCACTTTGGGAGGCTAAGGTGGTGGGATCACCTGAGGTCAGGAGTTCAAGACCAGCCTGGCCAACCTGGTAAAATCTCATAGACTAAAAATACAAAAATCAGCTGGGCGTGGTGGGGGACGCCAGTAGTCCCAGCTACTCAGGAGGCTGAGGCAGCAGAATCACTTGAACCTGGGAGGCAGAGGTGGCAGTAGGCTGAGATCTCGCCATTGCACTCCAGCCCAGGTGACAGAGCGAGACTCCATCTCAAAAACGATTATTACTATTGCTAATAGCAATGCATGATCAAAAAAGTGGTTTAGACACTGTGGTAGTCTGCTCAGACAGCTGTACCAAAATACCACCAACTGGGTGCGGTGGATAAATCAGCAATCCCCAACCTTTTTGGCATCAGGGACCTGTTTTGTGGAAGACAGTTTTTTTCCAGGGGATGGGAGGTGGTTTCAGGATGAAACTGTTCTCCCTCAGATTATCAGGCATTAGATTCTCATGAGGAGTGGGCAGCCTAGATCCCTTGTGTGCGCAGTTCACAGCAGGGTTCGAGCTCCCATGAGAATCTGATGCTGGGGGATCCAACAGGAGACGGTGCTCAGGCTCTCACGCTCCGCCACTCCACTCACGCTCCGCCACTCCTCACGCTCCGCCACTCCTCACGCTCCGCCACTCCTCACGCTCCGCCACTCCTCACGCTCCGCCACTCACTTCTGTGCGGCCGGTTCCTAACAGGCCCAGGACTGGTGCTGGCTTGTGGCCCAGAGGCTGGGACCCCTGGAATAAACACTTTTCTTCTCACAATCCTGGAGGCTGGAGGGCCACGGTCCAGGTGTGAGCGGTGGGTTTCCTTGGAGGCCTCCCTATTCTGGCAGAGCTGCCTTCCCCCTGTGCCTGTGTGTGCCCCAGCAACGTCCTGTCATAAGGACACATCAGGTCAGACTGGATTAGCACCCACACATAGGACCTTGTTTTCTCTTCATTGCCTCTTTCAAAGACCCTGTCTCTAAAACCAGTTCTGGGGTTAGGCCCTCAACATAAGAACTTGGGGGTACAGGCCGGGCACGGTGGCTCACACCTGTAATCCCAAGCAGTTTGGGAGGGCGAGGTGGGTGGATCATTTGAGGTGAGGAGTTCGAGACCAGCCTGGCCAACATGGGGAAACCTCACCTCTACTAAAAATACAAAATTTAGCCAGGCCTGGTGCCAGGTATCTGTAGTCCCAGCTACTCGGGAGGCTGAGGCAGGAGAAGAGAATCACTTGAACCCAGGAGGTGGAGATTGCAGTGAGCCAAGATGGCACCCCTTCATTCTAGCCTGGGCGACAGAGACTTTGTCTAAAAAATAAAAAATTGGGCGTACAGAATCCAGCGCATAACAGATAGATACAGATGGGGAGTGCAATGTACCTTTATTCCAGAGGAAATTCGAGACTCCAAATGTATTTTTACCCCAAGAAACCTAGGCTGGATGGGCACACACAAGCGTATATGTTCCGTGTACCCCAGTGGGCCCTCGGGGTGGCCGCAGGTCCACAAGCCTCTCTTTCTGACAGGAAGGAAGCACTCTTCAGGCAAGCCAGGACCCGCCGCCACCGTCTGGAGGAGTTCCAGCAGCTGCAGGCCTTCCTGCAGGACTCCCAGGAGGTTAGCCTCACCAGGAGACGTAGGTGGTCACATTACTTGGGGGTGCTGGGAAGAAGGAGTTACCCCAGGGAAAGGCCACCCTTTCTTTGGAGCATCCCAGAGGTCAGGGGAATGGGAGAGCCGTGGACATCAGGCCTGTCCTCCCCATGTGCCCAGGTGGCTGCGTGGCTGAGGGAGAAGAACCTGGTGGCCCTGGAGGAGGGTTTGCTGGACCCAGCCACACTGCCGGCACAGTTGCGGAAGCAGCAGAATTTCCAGGCCGAGCTGGACGCGAGCATGCACCAACAGCAGGAGCTGCAGCGGGTGAGGCCCCGTAGGGGGACGCCGTGGGGCAGCTCTCCAGGCAGAGCACAGGACGTGCCCCAGAGCTGGGCTGAACTGCAGTGACGGTGGCCAGTGTTACCCAGTACTTTCTGTGTGCAGGCACCTGGCTAAGCGCTTGTGTAGGTGGAAGTGTAGTGAGAAGCAGTGGCTTCCCCAGGGAACCGTCCAAAAATAACACCTTCTCAGTAATTTAGGAGATAACATTTTGACGTGATCAGGACACAGCCAGCAGTCCTGTGGGTGGAGTTAAAATGTACCCACTTTTTTTGGAGACAGGATCTCGCTCTGTCACCCAGGCTGGAGTACGGTGACGAGATCTCGACTCACTGCAACCTCCACCTCCCAGGCTCAAGTGATCTTCCCAGCTCAGCCTCCCCAGTAGCTGGGATCACAGGCCCGCATGCTATGTCCCGCTGCTTTTTTGTATTTTTGGTAGAGACGGGGTTTCACCATGTTACCTAGGCTGGTGTCAAACTCCTGAGCTCAGGTGATCACCTGCCTCGGCCTCCCAACATGCTGGGATTACAGGCATGAGGGCCTTCCCTCTCACCAAGGCCTGGCATGGCACCTCTTTAAACACTCCCTTTCCATCTGCAGGGGCAGGTCCTGACCCCAGGCTGGCTCCCTCTATGTAAATCACCCTGCTAAGTATTTTATATGGTTTATCTCATTTAAACAAAGTAACCATTATTTTCTCTACAATATGGATGAGGAAAATGAGGTTTGGAGAAGTAAAGAAACCTGCCCAAGAACATGCAGCTGACTTGCAAGGACTCTACAGCTGCGGTGCTGGTGGTCACGGTCCACACAGTACCCTGGTGCTAGCAGTCCTGAGTCTATAAGGTGTGTTTCATGTTGTGGCTGCAGGAGGGACAGAGGCTGCTGCAGGTGGGCCCCCCCAGCCTCGGAGGCCATCCAGGAGCGACTGCAGGAGCTGGGAGCGCTCTGGGGTGAGCTTCAAGCCAACTTCCAAAAAAGGCAGCTAAGCTTCAAAAGGCCTGTGAGGTGAGGTTGTGCGGGTCACCAGGTAGCTGGCTGGGCTCCGGGCCTCTCCCTCCTGCCCACCTCACTGTCTACCCTAGGCCCAGCGTCTGCGGCGGAACATGGAGGAACTGTCGAGCTGGCTGGAGCCCATCGAGGTTGAGCTGAGAGCCCCCATTGGGGGCCAGGCCTTGCCTGGGGTGGGCAAGCTCCTGGGAGCACAGGTGGAGCTGGAGGCAGCCATGGACAAGAAGGCCAGGCAGGCTGAGGCGCTGCTGGGCCAGGCCCAGGCCTTGGTGAGGGAAGGCCACTGGCTTGCCCAAGAGGTGGAAGAGCAGGCCTGGCAGCTGCTCCAGAGGTAGATTGGCCTGTGCCCTCAGCTTCTCCTCCCTGCCTTCCTGGAGGGACCCCACCCCTGCCCCTTAACTGATGTCTTGTCACTTCTTCCCCTTGCCCATGGTGATGGGCACAGCTGGGTGATCTGTGTCACCAGGTCACCCTAATACTGATACCCGTGGTCCCTGCCTCCCTGGGTCCCGCCCTCCACCCCCCCACCCCCCAACCCCCCGCCCTCCACCCTCCACCCTCCACGTCTGCAGGGTCAAGAGCCTGCGGGAGCCCCTGCAGGAGCGCAGGACAGCCCTGGAGGCCCGGAGCCTACTCTTGGAGTTCTTTAGGGACGCTGACGAGGAAATGGCCTGGGTGCAGGAGAAGCTGCCTCTGGCCACTGCCCAGGACTATGGCCAGAGTCTGAGTGCTGTGCGGCAGCTGCAGGAGCAGCACCAGGTGTGGGCTGGCCTGGGATGTGGGGGAGGGGAGGGCCTTGCTTTGATGCCAGTGGGGCTCCTCAGCCAAGGAAATGGCACCCCCTGTGGCCTAGCCAGGAACTCTCTGGCTGTGGGGGCTTTTGGCATACCCCAGATTCTTTGGAGTTCATGGGGACAGGGAACTCCTGAGTAGGGCAAGTTAGTGGGGTCCCATGAAGCTTCAAGCACAAGTGTGGGAGTCCGCCAAGCGTCAGCAGCATCCCCATCCTCTTCCTCCTACCCCACAGAACCTGGAGAGAGAGATGAGCAGCCATGAGGCTCTGACCCGGGTGGTGCTGGGCACCGGGCATAAGCTGGTACAGGTTGGGCACTTTGCTGCCCATGAGGTGGCCGCCCGCGTGCAGCAGCTGGAGAAGGCCGTGGGCCGCCTGCAGGCAGAGGCGGCGCGGAGGCGGCTTCTGCTACAGGAGGCTCAGGAGGCCCAGCAGTTTCTGACTGAGGTGAGGGGAGTGATGAGCTGCTGGGCCAGGAACTCCAGGGCGAGTGCGGCCAGAAGGTAACTCCAGGGGCTCCGAGCCTGGGCATCTTCGTCTCCTCTGCTCAGTGATCTCCTGCCCCCAAGGGCTTCCTTCCCACTGTTTCCCAGAAAATGGGCCGCTGGCTGGGTTGGCTTTTGTTTTCTCCCCCTCTAAACCAGTGGTTCTCAACCAGGGCTGTACATGGGAATCATCTGAAACCCTCCCTGGACCATTATACCTCAATGACTTCAGAATGGTGAATGTAATTAATTGTGAAGGAAGAAAAACTGAAGTAAATAGGCTAATAATTCAAAGGGAGAAACACTACAAGGAATATTTGCTAAAACTTGGTTTTATTTTACCAAGAAAAACAAAATCTATGCCTATGAATCGGGAATAAAGTGTCTATTATGCATGGAAAAAAAAAATCGCCTGGACCCTTTACCAAACACTGCCGCTCTGGCTGCATTCCGGACCAGATGTGACAGTTGAGGGGCGGGGCCCAGGCCCAGCTAGCGCTAAAGCTCCCAGGTGATTGCCACATGCAGCCAGGTTGAGAATCCAGCTGTAAATCCTGAGCCCTGGAGGGCACCCAGGGAAAACAGATCTCCACTCTGTCACCCCAGCTCCTGGAGGCAGGATCCTGGCTGGCCGAGCGGGGCCATGTCCTGGACAGCGAGGACATGGGCCACAGTGCTGAGGCCACCCAGGCCCTACTGCGGCGACTAGAGGCCACCAGGAGAGACCTGGAAGCGTTCAGCCCATGCATCGAGAGGTTGCAGCAGACAGCGGCACACCTGGAGAGCAGGAAGAACCCAGAAAGGTGGGCAGAAACCACACCAGCCGGGAAGGAGCAGAGAGCAGCCCCCTACAGAGGCGGCAGGAGGCTGCCCCTCTGGGAGGCTAGAGAGGAAGGGCTCCCGTCCAGGCTGTGCTCTCTTCCTGCAGCCCCAAGCTGCTAGCCCAGCTGCAGGCGGTGCGGGAGGCCCATGCAGAGCTGCTGCAGAGGGCGGAGGCCAGGGGGCACGGCCTGCAGGAGCAGCTGCAGCTCCACCAGCTGGAGCGAGAGACCCTGCTCCTCCATGCCTGGCTCACCACCAAGGCGGCCACTGCCGAGTCCCAGGACTACGGGCAGGACCTGGAGGGTGTCACAGTGAGTGACTCCTGAGCATACCTTGCGGGGAGTGGGTGGAGGCTGAGGAAGGTCTGAGTCGGGATTGGGGGTTGCTGGGGAGTGAGCAGAAAGGAGCTTGGAGAGGGTGTCCCAGGGAGGATCCCAACGGTTTCAGAACCAGGGCCGAGGGATTTCGCAGCCATCAGAGTTTGCTGAGCTCTTCATGAGCTTTGAGAGCTCATGATACCATCTCAGGTGACCCTGCCGGGCCTCACACCTTTGCAGGTGCTGGAAGAGCAATTTGATGCTTTCAGAAAGGAAGTTCAGAGCTTGGGCCAGGCCAAGGTGCAGGCCCTGAGGAAGCTGGCAGGCACCCTGGAGCGGGGCGCACTCAGGAGTTATCCCCCACATCCAAGCCCAGAGGAGCCGTATTGAGGCCGCTTGGGAGAGGCTGGACAAGGCAATACAAGCCCGCACAGAGGTAGGTGACCACAGGCGGGGCCGAGCCAAGGGGTCTGAGTCTTTAAAAGCGCATGTCTGGCTGGCATCTGAGTCCCTCTGAGCCCTCCCTACCACAGGCTTTAGTTCCAACAAGACACACACCCTGCTGCTGTCCTCTGGTCAGCCACAAGCATTGGCCCCAGTGAATGCTCCCTCTCCCCTCCCGGCTCAGCTTTCTTCCAGGACTCGGCTACAGCTGAGGCTCTGTCACAGCAGCCCAGCCTCCTGAGCCCGACAGACCCTGCAGCCCAGGACGTTCCGTCTCTATAGGACCTGGGCCGGGGCCACCTCCTGAGCTGACCCTGTCTCCCAGCCCTATGAGGTGCTGCGGGTGGTACTGCCGGGGCCAGCCAGACCCCCGAGAACCGGCCTGCTCCCTCATGTGGACCCAGCACTTTGCGTCTGCCTTTCCCTGAGAGGCACATGAGGCCCTC
Source organism: Ateles fusciceps (assembly GCA_036589455.1). Taxonomy (NCBI): domain Eukaryota; kingdom Metazoa; phylum Chordata; class Mammalia; order Primates; family Atelidae; genus Ateles; species Ateles fusciceps. The sequence goes on along the minus strand of JAZHEH010001790.1, from coordinate 1,606,234 downwards.
TCCTCTCTGGCCCTCCCGGCCCCGGCCTGCCACTCAGACCGAATCATCACATTCCCCCGAGGGCCACAGTGTGGAGGATGGTTTCTGTACCTGGGGGCACAACGAGCCCCACGGTCCTCTTTGTTCAAAAGGAGGTGACCCAGGAGGTCCTGTCTCCAGGGAGAAAGGAGTGTTGGGAGCAGAGCGCAGCCCTGAGCAGGTCCTTTCTCCTCTCCCAGAACTTGGCTGCAGCCCATGAGGTCTACACTTTTGAGCAGGCAGTGGCCGAGTTGCAGGGAAGCATGCGGGCGAAGACAGCCCTGATGAAGGGGGAGGATGGAGGCCACAGCCAGTCATCTGTGCAGACCCTGCAGCAGCAGCACAGGCGCCTGGAGGTGAGGGACCGTGCCCTGCAGCCTGCCTGTCTGAGCCCCCTGCCTGAAGCCGGTGGCTCAGGGTGCCTATCTCGGCCTCCCCCAGGTGTTAGGTGAGGGCCCTCCTACCCCAGCCGTGTCAGTCTCCTCTCCAGACACCCCAATCCCTTCCCCAAGGGGCCCTGGGACTGGGCCTAGGTTGTGTAGCAGAGTGGAGGTGGCTCTTCAGGCCTGGGTGCTCCTGAATGGGGAGCGTCATTGGCTCAGTGGGGAGACTGAGGCCTGATCTCGTGCTCTGGTTGCAGAGAGAGCTGGCAGCTATGGAGAAGGAGGTGGCACGAGTGCACATGGAGGCCGGCCGCCTGGGCCAGCTACATCCTGCGGCTCAGGGGGGCCTGGCTGAGCGGCTGGCCAGGGTGCAGGAGGCCTGGGCCACACTGCAGCTGAAGGCCCAGGAGAGAGGCCAGTGGCTGGCACAGGCTGCACGGGGCCATGCCTTCCTTGGGCGCTGCCGGGAACTGCTGTAGGTGTCCTGCCTTAGCTGCTGGCTCACCTCTGCCCTGTGGGGTGGGGGGTATCCTGGCTCTTTGAGGAGCTGGACCCTCCCTCCTTTGCTCTTGCCCTGCCCTTGCTCCTCAGCCAGCCCTGACTACAGCTCCCTTCCCTGCCCCACAGAGCACGGGCACAGGAGAGGCAGGAGGTGGCATCCTCCGAGGAGCTGGCTGAGGATGTGGTGGGGGCTGAGCAGCTCCTTGGGCAGCATGAGGAGCTGGGGCAAGAAATCAGGGAGTGCTGCCTTCAAGCCCAGGACCTGCGGCAGGAAGGACAGCAGCTGGTAGATGACAGTCACTTCATGTCCCTGGAGGTGTGAACACAGAGGGTGGGGCTGGGGTTGGGCCAGGGATGCAGCCTGATTGCCCAAGGCCTTAGGGCCCCTCACAGGCGTGGAAAGCAGCAGGACTGGAAGGCTGGGCATGGGCAGGGAGAGAAGCTGGGAAGGGGCAGGTGCAGGTCTCATAGCCTTCCCTCTGCACTTCCATTAGTCCTTGGCTCTCCAGCCCATCCCAAAGTGGGAACTCTACCCAAGCTCTCACCCACAGCAGCCCTTCCCTGCTAGGTGACAGAGTGTCTGCAGGAGCTGGAAGGTCGGCTGCGGGAGCTGGAGGAGGCCTGGGCCCTGCGCCGGCAATGCTGTGCCAAGAGCTGGGGCCTACAGAAGCTTAGGCAGGAGCTGGAGCAGGCTGAGGCCTGGCTGGCCTCCCGGGAAGGCCTCCTGCTGGAGCCCGACTATGGGGTGAGTGGGGGTCCTGCCCCTTAGCTGGCCACCAGGCTCCAGGACCTCCAGAGCTGGGCCTCACCCAACGTGCTTCTCCCCCAGCACTCAGTGTCAGATGTGGAGTTGCTGCTGCACAGACACCAGGACTTAGAAAAGCTGCTGGCAGCCCAGGAAGAGAAGTTTGCCCAAATGCAGAAGAAGACAGAGGTTAGGAGTGCCTTGGCCAGGGGCTGAGGGCTGGTGGGGGAGCGGTCCCTCTCAGCCTGCAAGTCAGGGTCTCCCAGGCCACTGAGCCCTCAGCCGGCCCTGCCTCGCCCAATCCTTTCTCGGGCCAGCTGCAATGGTAGGAGCAGCATCACAGTAGACTGAGTGTGAAGGGAGCCTCCAGAGTTGAGGCTGAAAGAGCTAACGAGGGAGAGGCAGGCCTCTGAACGGGATGGGGAGGGAGAGGTGGACATGAGCCCGAGGCATGGCCCATCTCCCTAACGTGGCTCACCTTGCCCTGCTCCCCAAGATGGAACAGGAGCTGCCGCTGCCACTACAGGAGCTGAAACCCAGGACAGCCGGCAGCTCGCTGACATCCTTTCAGTGGAGGACCTCTGGACACCAGGGGCCAAGAGCACAGCTGGCTGAGACAAGGGGTCTGCAGGTAGGTGTCCCTATGGGGCTGCAGGCTGCCCTGCCATGGTCTCCCTGGAGCTTATAATGGGGCTGGGGCCGTCGGGGTGAGGGCCCACACCCTGGAGCCAGTGCTGGTCGTTAGGAATAAAGAGGGCTGTCTTCAGCTGAACCACCCTGAAGGAGATCAGCACCCAATCTTGTCTCATCTCAGAAGCTAAGGGTTGGGCCTGCCTAGTACTTGGATGGGAAGAACAGAGGGCAGGTGGCAGTGGGTGCCTTGCCCGCCTTCTGGAGGGTGCCAGTACTGACATTTCAGGGCCCCATCTTGCATTTTCAGAATGCAGAGGGTACTCCCACCATGGAGGGGTCTTTGGAGTTAAAGCAGCAGCTGCTGCCTGGCGGGAAGCAGGTAAGTGGCCAGAGATTGCTTCTCTAGGCAGCGCGCGCGCGTGCAAACACACACACACACACACACACACGTAAGTGGCCAGAGATAGATTTTTTAGGCAGCGCGCGCGCCACACACACACACACACACACACACACAGTGAGGCGTGGACCGGCCCTAGCTCTGGCTTCTCTTCTGCACGTACACACACACACACACACACACACAGGGTGAGGCGTGGACCGGCCCTAGCTCTGGCTTCTCTTCTGCACGTACACACACACACACACACACACACACACACACATACAGTGAGGCGTGGACCGGCCCTAGCTCTGGCTTCTCTTCTGCATGTACACACACACACACACACACACACACACACACACACACACACAGTGAGGCGTGGACCGGCCCTAGTTCTGGCTTCTCTTCTGCACGGATACACACACACACACACACACACACACACACACACAGTGAGGCGTGGACCGGCCCTAGCTCTGGCTTCTCTTCTGCACGGATATACACACACACACACACAGTGAGGCGTGGACCGGCCCTAGCTCTGGCTTCTCTTCTGCACGGATACACACACACACACACACACACACAGTGAGGCGTGGACCGGCCCTAGCTCTGGCTTCTCTTCTGCACGGATACACACACACACACACACACAGGGAGGCGTGGACCGGCCCTAGCTCTGGCTTCTCTTCTGCACGTGGCTCATGCGGCCTTTCTGCCTCCTCTCCGCAGCCCAGCTCCAGCTCCTGCTCCTGGGACAGCTGCCGTGGGGCCTTGCATAGCAGCTCCCTGAGCCTCTTCCTGGATGAGAGGATGGCAGCGGAGGTACCAGGTGGCATGTGGGGTGGAGACAAGGCAGAGGGAACACAGGATAGAAGGGGCCCAACGGGGAAAAGCTGAGGTCGCTGCAGTGACTGTCATCTCTCCTCAGAAAGTAGCTTCCATGGTCGTTGACCTCACAGGAGCCCAGTGTGAGAGGTTGTGGGGCCACCATGGCAGGAAACACACTTTCTCCTTAAGGTGAGGGGGAGAGACTGGACTCGAGCACGGCCCCCAGCAGCCACCTGGCACAGTGCGGGCTGGAGGTGTGGGGGTCCCCAAAGGGACAGTGGAGAGTTTGACCTGTGGCTGTGTGGGTGCCAGGCTACCCAGTGGGGCAGAGATCCTGTTTGCGGCACCGTCGGAAGAGCAGGCTGAGAGCTGGTGGCGAGCCCTGGCCAGTGCTGCAGGTGGGCTTCCGGGGAAGGAGGTGGGGAGGGAGGATCGTTGACTCCCTGAGCCCCTGGTGGTTTATGCATCCTTGAGAGGTTCCACAGCTAGTACCTCTAACCCCTCAGAAGTAAGTGGGATTTACTGTCTTTTCTCAGGGAACTTCAGTCCCAGAGAGGTTAAGTGACTTACCCAAGATCACACAGCTAATTAGCAGCAGACATGGGGCTAGTCTTGACCCCCAGCTGTGTCCTGATCCTGTTTTGCCCCTTTTGGAGTCTGCTGCTCTGAGGCTGCCCTAAGCCCTTTCTGCCAGGATTCTCATGGACACTGTCTGTTCCTCCAGGCTCTGTCCTGCCTGCTCTGGGGCTTCGCTCGCCTTATACTCCTCAGGCAGCTTGGACTGGCCCCACCCTTGAGTTGTTTTGCAGACAGTGAACAAGCCAGGTTCTACTCAGAGGAATATACAGACAATCCCTTATACCCCTTTATTTTGTGGTTAACGTGCTCTGCCGAGGCTCTGTTGACACAGTGTGTTCAGGGAATGTGTCTGGGATCCTAGCACGGTCTCTGGTTCCCCCGGGACACTCCTCCCAAGTCTGTCTTCCCAGAAGCCCAAAGGATCTTGAGTTGTCCGGCGTTTAAGAATCCCCCCATCTCCTAAGAAAGGCTCAGCCTTTCTTAGCTCTCCTGTGTGGAGTTTTCTCAGAGGCAGGAAGCATGGGGGCGGGGAACTTGCCCATGAGTGCTCAGCCCATCCTGCATCCCCACGTGGGAAGGGCCTGGCATTGCCAGGCTGCCCAAGGCCATGCTGAACCCCCAGAAGCTGGAGAAGGAGCGGCCAGACTGGGTGGCCGCAGATGGCCTGGGGTGGGGCCAGGCTAACAGTGGTTATTCCCTTACGCTGCAGCCCAGAGTCTGAGCCTGGAACTCAAAGCCAAACCTGTCAGCTCTCTGAATGAGTGTGCGGCCAAGAGGATGCCCAGCCTGGATGTCTACACAGGTGACACACCTAGGGCAGGGAGCAGGGTGGGGAGCCCTGGGCTTCAGTGGCTGGCAGGCACTGCCATCTGCAGCCTGAGGTTCCACAACAAGACTTATTTTGGGCTGTGGGGGAAATGCTATGGGAGACCCTCAGCTGCCTCTGTCGCCTCGCAGCTGTGAGAGAGAAATCCAGGCCACAAGGCCCAGATTTCTATACAGACTTGACAATTGTCCCCTTCCACAGCTCATTCCACACCCTCCACAGTGCAGAGACCCTGTAGAGAGCGGTCCAGGCCTCCCATTCCTGCTTGGCTGCTTGCAGGAGGGGGCAGCTAGGTTTCCCCTCGCCTGGTGCTGACTGCCTGCCTGGGTTTGATTCCCAGCAGCCCACTTGCCTGATTCCTTCCTCTCCAAGGCATGGTACATTGGCAGGACAGCCAGACCCTGCCCCACCCTTGCTCCAACCCATTTTCTACCGATCCTCCCCTGCTTTCCCCCCATCTCCAGTCCACAGCAATGGAGAGGGCCCAGGGTGAGCATGTCCCACTGCAGGCCAGGGAGGAGAGGTGAAGGCGGAGGAGCGGGCAGGAGGCTGTTACTTAGCTCCTTGGTCCCTCCGTGCAGATCCCAGCACCATTCTGATGCTCAACCCACTCACCCCCATCTCCTTCCCCACCTCCAAACCAGAAAGGCCTTCAGGCTTTCCAGGGGGAGGGGACACCTGGGGTTAGATGAAAGCACAGGAGGGGTTGGAGATGGGAACATCCTCGCTGCATGGGCCCCACGACAGGCTGGGCCTCGGTATCGCGTGTACGTGCACACAGCCATGTGGCTACAGGTGTGACAGCCATGGCTGTGGTCTCCACTGTACCTTCTCCTGCCAGTCCTGTGGAGCCCACTATGATTCAGATGTGTTGCTGACAGGACAGGCCTTGTCCTGGACCCTGTGGCTCCTGAGGCTACCCAGACAGCTATTTCTTCTGCGGTCTAGCACAGGGCAGAGTTGGAGCCCTGAGACCTGTGGAGTTGGGTTGTGAGTAGAGGCAATTCCTACTCACGGCACATGATTGCTGCAGTGCCCGTCAGCTCTGGAATCCACTCCCACACTTACTCTAGGAGGCTGGCTGGTCCAGGAGACGACAGGGGCACTGGGGTTTGGAGATGTTGGGGTGGCCAGGCCCTGCTACATTCATTCCATCCGTTTTCCCAATAGGTCTGATCCCTGAGGGGAACCCCAATGCAACATCAAACCTCAAGGCCAAAAGCGAGGACACGTCTAGGGAACTAGAGTGAGACGGCTACAGGCACAAGGGCTCCCTCCCTGGCTGCTTCAACTGAGGCCCCCAGGATGAGCTTCTAGAGTACACAGGTCCTTGCTGCAGGATGGGTCCCACCATGTGACAGGAAACAGCCACTGCCTGGTCTTGCCCTGCTGTCCCTGTCTGGATGAAAAGGAGACATCTTATGGCCAAGCAGCTGGGGAAGGTCAGGGCTACCACAGCAGAGACCCCACGCCCAAGTGGCCTCCTCCTTGCTTGGCAGGGTGACCGTGTGCAGAGAACCTGCTCTTCAGAGGAAGCCCACGCTGATGAGTGAGCTCTGTAAGGTGCCGGGGGCGATGTTTTGTTTTCATATCCACCCCTTGCCATGGATAACCAAGAGCCTAGAATGACATAGCCCTTCTCAGCAGTAATAACAGATGATCTCAGATAGCGCCTCACATTTGTATGCGTCTGTAACGTATAAAGTGGTCCATCCCACTTTTTGTACAATTACTCAACGTAGCGCAAAAGGGAAAACAGACACGGGCTTTGGGTGATTGATTACACCCAAAGAATTGACTCACAGATGCTCAAAGAACTAAATACAGTCAGCACTGCTCTGGGCTCAGCCGCCTCCTCCCACTACACACTTCTGGGAGTCCAAGCCCCGCTGCACCTGTGGCCCCAGGGAGCTGGAGCCCCATCCTGACAGGCTCTGGTGCACTGGCCAAGGATGGTCCCCCACCTGCAACTCAGCGGACAGAGAATAATGAGCCCGGAAGTGGGCGGGGTCGTGGGGGGAGGGCCCCAGCCATCACTGGGGCCTGCGCTGCCGCCTCCGCTGCACTGCCTGCTGCAGGGCCTCCAGCAGCTTCTCCCGGTTGTTGCAGACATTGTAATGTGTCAGGCGCAGCAGCTTCTCCACATCCTGCGGGCTGTAGGTCACCTTGGTGTAGTGGTAGGGAGAATCCGACGGAGACAGGTTCACCTCTCCCGCTGCTGCCTCCTCGGGTGCCCGCCGGACCCCTGTGGAGAAAGTGCAGCCTGGCAGGGGAACACGCTGTCGGGGAAGGGGGGGCAGCAGGAGCGGGAGGGGAACAGAGGCTCACCAGGGGCCGAGTACTCCCGGAAGGAGTCGCTGACCAGAGGAAAGTGCAATACGGCAGGGGCTCCGGGGTTGGTGGGGTCGGAGAAGCTGTGGCACTCCCCCCGGCTGCAGCTGCTCTTCTGGGCTGGGAGAGATGTACGGGAACGGGATCCCCTGCTTCTGGCAGAACCGGTCCAGGAGCTGCAGCTGCTGCAGGCCAGGCAGAAGGGGCGTCAGTGGAACAGGGCCCCCTGGCGTCCTTGAAGCTGGGGCTGACTGAACATGAGACGCATGGGACCTGGGGCTCGAATGCCACGTCTGACTCTCCAGGGGGGGCCTACAAAGCCAGGCTTTGGAGAAAATGCTCCACACCTCACAGGCTTCAGTGGCAACTGCTCTGGGGCTAGACTGAGCCGGGTTGCCCCCAGCACTCCAGTTCTGACACTGGAAGGCAAAGCAGACTCGCAGGTGGGCCCAGAGGCCCAGGACTGCACCTTGCAGGTCAGTGACGGGGGACCCAGATACAAGATACCAGGAAAACCTCACCAGCTTCTAGAACAGAATGAGCTCCTCTAGTGGCAAATTAACAGATTCCAGTGTCCCTGTCGATCACATGCAGTTACTGTCACAGCTCCTAAAGGAAGCTGGACCAGACACTAGACTCCAAAGTACCTCTCTCCATGGGGGAGGAGCCAAGAGGATGGGTGGAGTCTGGGGCCACCCACAACCTCCCTAACCTGGAAGGCTCCATGCAGGTTGTAGTCCAATGACAGGATGAGGTCCACGTCGCGAGTGGGCTGCAGGAGAGGTGGGCAGCTGGTGTTGATGAGGTAGCCGACATCCAGCAGGCACAGGTGGGGCTCTGTGGGTGTCAGCTGGTTGGGGAGCCCATCCAGAGTGGTGGCTGGAAGGTTGGGGGAGAGCAGCAATTGTCACAGACACCAAGGGCACCAGACTCCCGCTGGCACAAGATACTCTGCTCTCCTGCTGAACCAACACCCCAACAGCCTTGCAGGTAGGCCCTGGGTCCCCAGGACAAGGAGAAAAACAGCCCCTGCTCCAAGTAGCTTAGGGAATGCGCTCAAAGGGCAAAGATGGGAATGGACTGTAAGGGGTGTCTGGACTGAGGACTCGAGGTTCAGATGGCCACAGGAAGACTGGAGAGAAGCAGGTACCTTTCCAGGTGGAGAAGTGAGGATGCTGAAAGTAGTCTTGGTGGAAATGGAGGCCGCGCAGGAAATTATGTGTGGCCTGGGCCAGCGGGCGCCGTGTTAGGAGGTCAGTGAAAAACTCAGCTATCCTGCCGGCTGTTGAGGGTGGTTCTTCTACCTTCAGAAGAGGGGCCTGCTCCTTGTCTACACAGGCAAGAGAGTGGTGACCCTGGAGGGGGAGGAGGGGGAGAGCCCCCCGGCCCCTGATGCAGCCCCAGCTGGCTACCCCTGAGCACCTACCCAGGCTGGCCTGGTTCCTGGCCCAGCGGTCCCAGAACGGGCTGGGCTCTGAGGCCCAGTATAAGCTGTCCTGGAGGTTGGCTGCATACAGGTTGCTCCAGATACCTGAAGGAGTGGCTGTGAGGGAAGAGCGCCCGCACTCCTGTCCCCAACCTCCCCCCTTCCCCCACGGCCAGGCCGGACCCAGGAAACTCCTCTGACTGAAGACCACCCTCTCACCCAGGGCTCATTTGCCCTGCGTGGCCCAGCTTCTCCTGCCTGCCCAATACGCCTCACCTTCTAAGAAGCAGATGCGGGACTCGGGGGAGCCTCTTCATCAGCCGCCCCATGAAGAACTCGGAGCCAAAGAGCTCAGAGGGGATGAAGGCCCCGTACTTAGGGATGCCAACCTCATAGGGGGTGAACTCACACCATTCTGTGAGGAGAGGCCACCCCCTCAGCCTCGTGGTCTGGAGCGCTCAGGCACCCGCACCCCAACCCAGGGCTTTGCCGAGGACCAGGAGGCTCGGGCCTTGTGGCTTGGCCTTTGAGCATGGGACCTATGGCCCTTGCCTCCTTCCCCAAAGGGCTGAGGGACCTGGCCTAGGAGAGGTGGGTTTGACATCCACTTCTGCACACAGGCCCCGTCTCCCCTTGTTCCACCAACCACGAGGGCACAGGTCTCAGCGCTTGGGCCACTCACCCCCAAATTCAAAAGTGGTCAGGCTCTGCCCCTTGGTGTTGAGGGCACAGTAGATGGGCAGAGGGTTCCGGCCATGACTCAGGGCCTCTCGCTGATCTGAAAGCTTGTGGTCATGGGGCTGCGGAAAGATGAGTGGAACCTCAACCCACAGCTGCCTGGATGCCCAGGGCCTTTCCCATACTGCTGTCCAGCGCCATGCCCTGGCTCTGCCCCCAGGCCACAGACCCGCACCTCATCGTGTAGGAGTGCCTCGTTGATGAGGGCCCACAGGTTGGTGAAGCAGCTCGGGTAGCCCAGGCGGGCACGCTCCGCCAGCTCCTGCCGGTACCGCTGCAACTGGCTAGGGGCCAGCACTCCCAGCTTGCTCTTGGTCACCTGGGTCTTCAGCAACTCAGTGGGCCCTGCCAGGTCCTTCTGAGACCACTCTGGGTCCTCATAGAGGTTGGCCAAGGCCCTGGGAAAAGCCACAGTCGGGCCTGTCACTAAAGGACCCCATCTAGACCTCATGTGTCCCAGGCTTCCTAGGACAACAGCCTAGCAGGGACCTTCCCAGGGTCCCCTCAAGCACATTTCTCCCAGCCCTTCTAGTTTACTCACAGGCCTAGGAGCACCCTGTCACCAGCACCCACTGCTACACAGGCTCCAGTGTCCGCCTGCCCCCAGCTCACCAGGTGGAGCCTGAGGCCCCGGTGATGTAGGAGACGCAATCCAAGAGGCCCAGCTCCTTCAGGGCAGCCAGCTGCCCGTACAGAGAAGTCATTGCCCGGATCCCACCACCAGTGGCCATAACAGCTACCACTGGGATCTGGAAAAGACGACAGGCAGGCTTGGAGAGGCCCTAGGGATGGGGAAGGCCAAGCCACAGGAAGAGGAGGTAGCAGCTCACGTGGCCCCCATCTCGCCCCACAGCTACGACATGATCACGTCTTGGGACCAGTTCTGGGTCAACCATCCCGACAGTGGGATCAGAAACAGCCTCGTGAGCATCCAGTTCTAAGGGCTCCAGGACATACGGCCCAGGCACCGTGCTGAGCCTCATCTCCTCACCCCGAGTCTGATGCTCACTTTCTGGAAGTCCCAGGGGCCACCTCAGAATTCTCCCAAATTGCCGTCACTCCCCCCTGGAGAGGGCCCAGGCTAGTATGAACCTCCTAAACCACCCTGGGCCAGCAGGCCTCATACCCGTCATCTGTCTCACTCCTCAGAACAGGCCCATTCTTAAAGCCTGGGCTAGGCTGAGAACCAAGAAAGGGCAGGAAAGCCAGCCCTACAAGGCAGCTCCTGTGCGGACTCCAGGCACTGCAAGCAACACTGCCTGTACCCAGTCCCTGCTAACCCCAGACGAGAGGAAGCAGGGCAGGGACAGGCAGCTCCAGAGTTAAGCACCAGGTGCCAGCAAGCAAGCCCAGGGGACACCCCACCCAGCCCAGACCCTAAACCTCATCCTCCTGGAGGTCTCCGTCCAGCTGCAGGGCCTGCTTCAGGGCTGCGGCCACCACCTGCTTCCTCATGCTCAGGAAGGCCTGCTCCTCTGCACAGGGCTCAAAGCCCAGGCGCACGGCCAACTCCTTCGGTCTGTGGGGGAAGGAGAGACACCCTGAGACAGCGCTCAGCCTTCCCCAGAGACTAGGAAGCTAGGTCAGCCTCACTGCAATGCCCACTGTCTTCTCTCCTCTCCCCTAACACTCCTGTGTCACAAGACTAAAGTGTGACACCTGGGGAGAGAATGTCCACATGTGGACACGCTTGGGAATGCAGCAAAACAGACTGGCAGGACATGGAATGCCACGGCCGAAGAGGCTGCTTGGGGTCCCCGGGGCAGACAGGCCCTCACACAGGACCCATACAGTGGATTCCCCCTCCAAGTCTGGGGTTCTGTCCCTCACCCATGGAGCTCAAAAATGACGACAGGCCAGGCACGGTGGCTCATGCCTGTTATCCCAGCACTTTGGGAGGCTGAGGCAGGCAGATCACGAGGTCAGGAGTTCAAGACCAGCCTCACCAACATAGTGAAATCCCATCTCTACTAAAAATACAAAAACATTAGCGAGCCATGGGGGTATGGGGGTGCGCCTATAATCCCAGCCACTCAGGAGGCTGACCCAGGAGAACTGACTGAACCCCGGAGGCAGAGGGTGCAGTGAGCCAAGATCACGCCACTGCACTCTAGCCTGGGCAATAGTGCGAGACTCTGACTCAAAAAAAAAAAAAAAAAACTACAAAGAGGGTGGAGGCCAGGCGCAGTGGCTCACCCCTATAATCCCAGCACTTTAGGAAACTAACGTAGGCATATAACTTGAGGGCAGGAGTTCAAGACCAGCCTAGCCAACATGGGGGATCCTTATCTCTACTAAAAATATAAAAATTAGCCATGGTGGCGCATGCCTGTAGTCCCAGCTGAGGCAGGACAATCACTTGAACCCGGGAGGTGGAGGCTGCAGTGAGCCAAGATCGTGCCACTGCACTCCAGCCTGGGCAATAGAGACTGTCTCAAAAAAAAAAAAAAAGATGGGAGGGGGAGAGAAAGCAGGACCAATGATGCCATCTCTGCAAGGTGAGAAGCCACTCTCCCAAGACAGAGGGGCCAGCGTGGGCAATGACTCTATGAAGATCATTTAAGGTCCAGCCATAACACCTTCCACCCAAAAGGGTGCAATTTCCCCTTTTCTCCTTGCTTTTCCTGCTCTCTCTGTGTCTCCAACCATGTTACCATTTTCCATCCTCATCTCCCCGAATTTTCCAGCCAAACATTTATCAAGCGCTCCCCCAGGTGCCTGGCACTGGGCCGGTCACTCACCCTTCCGACCACAGGCTCCTCCTGGTACTTCGTGCCCCCTACTGAGCACCAGCCTGAGCCCCTTCAGAGAGCATGAGGATGAGGGACAGCTGTTTCTCCCCCATCACTCCTCCAGGCCTGCCCCAGCCCCACCCGCTGGTTGCTTCCCCCAGGGCCTTGCCCAGTCCCCAGCCAGGCCACTCACCCTTCCTCTTTTTTCAGTTCTACTCTCATCAGGGGCTCCTGAAAACCATGAAGGCCCCAGTTACAAAGGTCAGCCACCTCCAGCCAACTCCGATTCTCTTACCCTGACCCCGTGTGCACTCCCCCCAACCCTCGCCGCAGGCCAGGCCTGGGGCAGGGGTGCTCAGAGGACACTCCCCCAAGAGCCTGGCCCCAGCACCTGCTCAGGGCATGACCTGTGGAGAGAAGCGGGAAACAGGCCCATCCTTTGTGGCCTGGGGCCCACCCCGTGCAGGTGACTTGCTTCCTCCTCTGGGAGGCCAGTACCTGGGATGTGGGGAAGACAAGCCTCACCAGTTGGCCAGAGGGCAGGGCACTCAGTGGCACCTTCAGTTGCTCCTCGGGAGCATCCTGCAGGGGACAAAGGACAGAGACCTGAGAATCTTTACGCTTCCGCTCCTAGCAAGGACCTCACCAACTCCCGCTGGCAGCCACAGAGGAGTGGGAGGGATGGGGAAGGAAGGCCAGCATGGGCCCACACACGCTGCCAGGGTACCTATTCTGCCACGTGGGGGCAGAGGTCAGGCTGGGAGGAGGTGAGGGAGGGAGGAAGTTCTGGGGGCCCCACCTCTACCTGCAGGTGAATCCTCAGCTCCTGCTCCCAGCAGGCTGGCCAGTGGAAGTGGAAGGTGCCAGTGCCCACAGAGGCCTCCTGCGGACCCTCGCAGGACCCAGGAACCACAAGCTGAACTCTGCGCTCTGAGCCTGGAAACGGACCAGAGCACAGAGGCTGGGGACGGTGTCTCTATCCACAGAGCCCATCTTGCTGGGAGAACTGGAGGGCACCTCCCTCTCCCCCGCTGAAATGGTCTGGCCAGGCCAGGGCTGGAAGATGGAGCCCCCACCACAGTCCCCCACCTCAGAAGGCCTAAGGGGAAGCTCAAGCCCCAGGGAGTCCCACACTGAATTAGCTAACCCTTAAAGGAGGAAAACAAGGGCTGAGAGCCGGGCAGTGTCCCAGTGGGCTGGGGACTCACACTTCTGGTCTCCTGTCTCCTGCAGTTGAACGTGCAAGCAGGAGAGCTCCCGGGCCTGCGGTATGAAGAAAACCTCTCAGATACTAACACCACCCCGATTCAGGGACCCCCACCCTCCTGGCACCCTGGCCCCTGCTGGTCTGCACTTCATTACCTGGGCCGAGCCACCAAACATTTGCATGAGATTGTACTCCCTTAACGAACTGAAATCCCAGGTCCCCAGACTCAGGCAGTGGTGAGGCCTGAGCTTCAGGCCCACGCGCAAACTCGAACCACTGGCATGAAGGATTCCCAGGACCCCAGACCACCTCCAAGAGCACCAGTCACACTCACCACCAGGATGCCATTGGTGACAAGCTGCTCGGCACAGTCAGCCCTGGAAAGAGCCCCCCAGACCCATCCTTAGCAGGAGTCCAGGTTCTCACCCCACAGAGGCCTGGGCATACCCCAGGCACCCACGTTTTCTTTTCCCACGAGGCACTCCCACCTCAACTGCCCCAGGTCCCCAACTCACAGGCTCTGCAAGCGAAATTCAACTTCTAGGCTCCCCCTCGCCCTGGGAAGAGAACCAGGAGGAGGTTAGACAGGGTCGGAGGAGTGCGTGTATGTGAGTGGTAGAGACATGGGTGTGGGCAAGGGCGCGTGGAGATTTCAACCTTCTGCCTTGCCTGAGGGCTCAGTGAGAAGCTCTCGCGCCGGAACTCCCCAGCCCGCAGAGTCCCTGCATCGAACAGCACTGACAGTACAGGGTCATCTCCGGTCACCAGGTCCTCATCAAAGACTTTCAGTTCCACGACATTCTGGAAGGGAAACAGAGTGACAGGGCTGCAGGAGACAGGATGGGAAGGTGAGCAGGGCAGTGCCAACAGCTGGTGGGGGATGTGGGTAGAGCCGGCGCTCACGACGGGCCCACCTTGAGCTGCCTGTGGATCCGGAAGTGAAAGCTCTGGTTCCACATGGGGCTACTGCTGTTCTTGACTGTGCGTGTCTGCAGCCTGTGGCTGCAGGCGGTGGGCAGCCAGAGAGTCACGTAGCAATCGGAGGGGGTCACTGCGGGAAGGAGGAACAAGTGCCCAGCGGTGGCCAAGAGCCCTTCCCAGCCAGCCGCCCAGACCCCTTCCTTCCATCACCTAGAGCCCCATGTTGGGTAAGACTGAGGGAGAGGGGAAGGGGGAGCAGAGGCAGAGCCCCAGCTGCCAGCTTCCACCCAGCAGCTCCTCTCAGCCCCCCTCCTCTAGGCCCTGCCCACCACCTCCCCCCAACCCCTGAATCCAGCCACAGCACCCTCCTCCTCAGGTGTACACTCACCTAGGTCTTTAGAGCGTAGGCGATGGGCCTGCAGGACACGAACTGTGAGCAGGAAGGTCCTGGACACCTCTGTCTGCAGAGGCAGGAGAGGGGAGACCGGCTACAGGCTGATGAAGCCAAGGGTGACAGGGCTGCAAGGAGGCTGGGGCAGTCCTTCAAGGCCTAATCCTGAACCCCAGGCCTGTCTTCCACCCCATCAGAATCCTCAATCGACAAGAGGAGACATGACATCTCCATCATGATGCCTGCCAGCACTTACACAATGCTCTGCGCTGGCTCTGGGCCAAGGGCTTTGCAAACATTAACTCATCCATCACACAACCACCCTATGCACTGGTACTATTTATGATGACCCACTCCACAAGGAAACTGAGGCACGGAGAAGCAGTCACTTGCCTGAGGTCCAGAATTGGGATTGGAGCCCAGGCAGGCTAACTCCAGATTATGCCCTACATGAACCCGCTTCCACCTCCTCGGGGCAGTTTCCTTTAGGCTCTCCACCCTACATCCCCAGCCCACACCCCAGCTAAGCAGCTTTCAGGCCGGTATTGGGCGGCAGGGGACACAAACTATGGAGGGAGGGGAAGTGGTATGTCAGGGCCTTGGGCCCCCAGCGGAGCTGTCTCTTACCCTCCCTCCACCCCACTCAGAAGTGCACCCTGCAAACGCGAGGGCTCTCTCCTGGGCAGGGGCAGTGGCTTCTAGCTCAGACCCCCTATAGGCTGTCACATCCTCCAGGTCCTGCCAGGTCAGGCTGAAGATGGTACCCTAGTAGCTCCCTCCCAACCCATCCCCCCTGGTTTTGGGAATGCAGCCTGGCAGGTGGGCCGGGACCTGGGAAGCCTGTGCCAACTCTTCCTCTCAGCCTTCTGCCTGCCTCCACAAGGGCCCTAATGGGTCAAGCCCAGGGAGCAACCGGGTCTGGGGCAGTGCTAGAGAGCCTCATCCACCAAGGTCAGCCCAGGGCCCTCCCATTCCAGGCAACTGAGTCAGAGGAGCACAGAGCAGCCACTTCCTTCCTTCCAGGGCCTCAGGATGGCAGCTGGGAGCCTCTGAGTTTCCAGGGCCCAAATCCATGGTGCCAGGGACCTCTGCTGGGAGGCCGTTCCCAGAGCAGAAAAAACTCAAAATGGATCCATCATCCCCAGGCTGCCTCCTCCCCCTGGCTTCTGCCCACTGCTGTGGTCTTGTGGCCAACAAACTCCCCCTCCCTACACCTGAAGACCACAGCTCCCATAAGAAACACATTAACCAGGCCCCAGGGAGAGACCAGGGGTCAGAGTAGGAGCCCGGTGCCCTGCCAGGCCTTACCAGAGCCATGAGGCCGAGTCCTCAGAAGCAGGAACGATGCAGCAGCAGCCACAGGGTTGACTGTCGGCTTTCCACCCCAGAGCCAGGGATGTGACGTCCCAACTGGCCCCAAGGCCCTCCCACCCCCCCCCCCGCCTCTGCTCCACCCCAAGCTCTACACCCACTCCCAATCAGTCACCTGTCCAGGAAACGAGGCACCCTAAATCTGTACTCGAGCTTCTGACACCTGTGTGCCACTTGCCAGCCATCACCACCTGGGCCTGCCCAACCCGGCCCTGAACTCCCAGCTGTGTAATCCCAGCCCTGCTGTAGGGGGAGGGCCGCTCCCCCGCAGTTTGCCGCCAGGGCCTAAGCAGAAGAAAAGCAGGGGTGAGCCCCAGAACAGCAGCCAAGAAAGAGTGGAGTGCCCTGGCGCAGGCCTTTCACAACTCTGGCGCCTGCTGGACAGGAATGCCCAGTCTTGACTGCAGGGCTCCGCCGATCAGAGATGAGCACCCGGGCACCCTTACGACACGCAGGGGAGTGGCTGTCACATCAAACAGCCCTTCAAAGCCAGGGGCTGGGCACCCTCCACCCTGGAGCTGAGTGCTGCATGGCTGGGGATGAGGCACTCAGGGGCAGGGGGTTCTGTCTCCAGGGCATGGTTTGTGGGAGGGTCAGAGTGTGGACACCAACTCCTTCCTCAGGGGGGCAGTCTCAGGAGAGGCAGGAGTTTCTGTCCCCATCCTGCCTGTGCCTATTATGGGAAAAACGGGTTATCCCCAGGGCACCAGGTCCCACCTGCTGCCCCTGAATGGGGGGGAGGACAGTAAACTCGAGCAGAGCCAGGGATAGCTCTCTGAAGCCCTGGGCCAGAGAGCCACAGGACAAAGGTCTGCTTGCTTGTCCCAGGGAGGGGCTGCAGTGGCTGTTGCGGACAGCAGGCCTTGGACAGCTGACGGCTCTTCGGGCCCAGGCCAGGATCCAGCCCTCACCCACGGTGAAGATCACACTGAAGTTTTTACCTGAACCTTCAGGCCCTCCCTCAACCACAGAAGGCAACTTCAAGAGGGAGGATCAGAACATCCGACTCACAGCTACCTTTTATTCAACACGTGCTGTGTACCAGCCCCATGCTGGTCCTCACAGACATCATTTCCAAGCCCACGACAGCCCTGAGACGCAGAGCCACTATTATCAGTTTACTGACAGGACACCACTGCCCTGAGATGCAGTGACTTGCCCAACATCACAGCACTGGTGAGAGGTGCCGCCGCACCCGAGCCCTGCTCCGCTCCCCCGCTGCCTATGTGGCAAAGTCCCGAGTGCCCTCACCCAGACCTGCCTGGCACCTTGGGTCCTCCTGACCACATTCCAAGATCCTCCAAAGCTGATCCCAAGCCACGCTGCACCCTGGGCCAGCAGCCAGCATGCACGCTCCAGGCTGTCTCGAGAACTGACCCGGCCGGGAGGGGGTGGGCCCCCTCCCCCGAGGCGTGCTTGGCTGTGTTCACCAGGGCTCCGTCAGTTGAGGCCTGAAGCCTTGGTGAGGGAGTCGAGCAGCTGGAAGTAACTATACTTGAAGTCGTATTCCATGTCATACCAGAAATTCACTGTGGGGGAGAGTGGGCATGAAGGTCCCTCTTCTGCTCTGGAGCCTCCCAAACCTCCCCCTAGGGGCCCTGATGGACCTTGGCAGAACCTGCCCTCACCTGCGATGCAGCCATGCGACTGCTGGACGTGGTGGAACCACAGAGCCGGCAGATAGAGCACCTCACCGGCCCGCACCGTGCAGCGAAGGGCCTGGGCCTGACTGTAACTCGGGTACCGGGCTAGATCTGGCGCCAAGGGGTCCAGTGGGATCCAGGGGACCTGGAACACACGAGATGCCAGGGGGTGGCCCCCCCCCAGGCCTCCCAGACTTCAGGCTGTGTCCCTTCCAAAGGTCAACACCACAGACCCTGCTCGGCCCAGCACTGAACGGCCTCAGACTTAGGGACTTTTCAGATCAAGGTGCCACCTCCCCAGATGTTTCATGCCTGCTCCTCAGGGCCAGGCTTCTGCCCTTCTCCCTCCCTTGAGCCCAAAAACAGGACAGGCACCTTCTCCATGGCTTCTTCGTCTACCACCTTAAAGGCGCCCTCTTCAGTTAGCTGGTAGGTTGCCGGCGTGTACAGCTCTGGAGCCCAAGGGAGAAGGGTGTGGGAGAACTGCAAACGGCCTGGAACTTGCCAGACCCTCCTCCACCCCAGCCAGCCCTGGGCAGGAACAGGGGGGATCAGGGGAACCGGTGTGGTGGGGGATGCCACAGACACACCTCAGGCCTGGGAACTGGCCTCTCAGGCTCTTGCTGCCTCCCCTCCCTCTTGGGCCAGTGGTCCCCCAACCCTACACGTCACACCCCCTACCATAGGGGATGAAGGGCCGGTCACTGGGCGGATGTAACAGGAAATGCTTCTCTCCTGAGACCACACAGTAGAGGTTCTCATAGTGGTCCTTGTGCACTGCCAACAGAAAGAAGGCCCAGGGGGCTCAGAGCCCTGCACCCCAAGACGGCCTATGACAAGAGAGAAGAGCGCACACAATCAGTAGGGCTGGACAAGATGCCAGGGCTCCCGTATTCGGAACTCCAGCGACCCGGGACTTGATGCTCACCAGGCCCTGGACTCCTCTCCACCAAGCGGGGGAAGTTCTCCTATACTCACCCCTGACCCAGCTGGCCTTCAGGGAGCTTTCTTTGGGTCTAGAATAAACAGTGCACCCACCCCCAATGCCACGGGTCCATTCCCCCACCTCAGCTGTCAGGGGAAACCCTCTGTGGTGCCTGAGTCCTAGAAGCCAAAAGAAATCTTAGAGACAGCCAGCCCAACCTCTGCCCAGGCCCAACCCTCCACTCCTGGCCTCGTCTTCCCTCCTTCTGCCCACACCTGCTCCTTCCTCGCCTTTGTATTCCCCTTACACCTACAAGAAGTCACTGCAGCTGCCTCCCCCCAGCCAGAAGTTCACAGCGTCGGGCATCTTTCCTACAGGACAGAGGCAGAGAGCAAGTTAGGAAGGCCGGGCTGGGGAAAGCTGCCATCCAGTGATGCTAAAACCAAAACCTGGGTGAGCGCAGAAGAATCCCAAGAAAGAGGGTCAGGAAGAAGAGGCAAAGGTTGGGAAAGCTTGGGAAAGGGGCCTTCCCTCCCCCTGGGGCAGAATCTTCAGTAGTTCATCTATGATTAAGTCAGGCCTGGGAATGTGAGTATTTAGTGAGCTGTACCTAGCACTCACAGGACCAAGCCTATAGGCCAAGTCATCACCTAAGCGACCACCCGCCTCCACTCACCCAGGGCTTCGGAGGCCCAGGGCACATGGGATTCCAGATCAGGCAGCAGCTGGGCCAGCTCGGTGGGCAGGTTGGAGCACTGCTTCTGCACATAAAGGACTCCCGGGTGCTGGGCACGGTCCTCCAGCACATCCACCACGAAGCTCAGCGGCAGGCGGCGTTCAGCTGGCATCACGAAGCGGTCCCCTCTCACAGCATCCGCATAACCGTCTGGGGTGACAGCCACACTCACCTCCGTGGAGCCCACTGTGGCTCTAGAGGAAAGGATACTCAGCCCATGCTCTGATGCCAGTAAACACTGCTCACGCCCCAACCCCGGGCAGCTCCCCACCTGAAATAGGGGAGGGACCACTTCTGCAGGGCCGGCCAGTGCTGCAGAGCATGGCGGATGATGCACGGCCTGCTGGGGCAGACCCAGTCCCGGTAGAAGCAGAGCGGAGTTGGGGGCTTGTCCAGGTAGGGCACAGCGAGAGGCACACTGAGCTCTGAGAAAAATAGGAGGACAGGGGATGGAGGGGCTGAAATCAGCAGCATCCCGTCCCTACCCAGAGATGCCTTCCCTGGAAAGGCTATGCTGTGTCACTGGGAAATACCCACTGCTGACCAAAGGACCCTGGACAACCAGGAATAGGAGGAGGAGGAGGAAAAAACGAAGGCAGAAAGCACCATGCATGCACACCAGCACAGGCCCTGACCATCCACAGGGCCAAGGACTACTGCCCAGCCCATAACCCAAAACCCCTGTGGGGCTGTGTCTGCGCCCTATACGATGGACCCTCCCACCTTCCCACCCTGGAGAGACCAGCCTCCTAGCACCTACCAGGAATATGGTGGTGTCAGGAGCTCTAGAATGAGTTAGGCTGAGGCCCCCAGGCCACAGGTTGGTCTGGGTGGGGTGCGTCTCTGGGAAAACTGCTTCAACAGTGATTATTTACAGAGCACCTAGAATGTGCTCAGCACTTGGCTTGGCCAATCTGGGGCTATCAGGGATGACACAATCATCATCTTAGGAAATTTACAAGCTTCTCACCGGGAAGACTAACTACCAGCCGACACCAATGGGGAAATGGAAGGGCTTGGCTGTGGTTTGGGTCCCACTGAACTGCATCACCATCTCCAGACCCCCCAGGGCCACCACGTGCACTTCAGCAGGTTGTGCGGTGTGCCACCACCCCGCAGGGTCTACGGTGGCCCTGTGTCACCGCTAATAAAAACCTCCTCTTTTTGACTCCGCTTTCTCCTTCGCTCCTGTCATCCTACTGGTTGGCTCTAAGTCCTGCTGATTCTGTCTCCTGTGTCTCAAACCCACCTGCTGCTTCTCTCCTATGGTGACATCCACATTCCAGCTACCTCCTTTGGGTTGTCACTCAAATGTCACATTGATAAGGCTTCCTTCTCTAACTATACTTTCTAAATTTACAGTCTGCCCCCCTCCAGTCTTTATACCCCTTTGCCTATTTTATTTTTCTCCTTAGCATTCACCATCTAACATGCTATGTATTTTAGGGCTGGGCATGGCGGCTCATGTCTGTAATCCCAGCACTGTGGGGATATACTGAGGCAGAGGCAGGAGGATTGCTGAGGCTGGGAGTTCAAGACCATCCTTGGCCACATAGTGAGGCCCCATCTCAACAAAAAATTTAAAAATCAGCTGGACATGGTGGCATGCACCTATACTCCTAGCTATTCTAGAGGCTAAAGCAGGAGGATCACTTGATTCCAAGAGCTGGAGGCTGCACTGAGCTATCATCATGCCACTGCACTCCTGCCTGTGTGACAAAGCAAGACCTTGTCTCAAAAAAAGATGTGATATATTTCACTTACATTAGCTGTTTATCATTCTATCACCCTTCCTAGAATGTAAGCTCCACAAGGACAAAGACACTCGTCTTGTTCAGTGATGCACCCCTGGGACCGAGAACAGTACTGAGCACACAGCGGATGCTCAGCAAAGATTTGCTTCATGTTGAATGAAAGTCTCCAGCATCAGCTGGGCGCGGTGGCCCACGCCTGTAATCCCAGCACTTTGGGAGGCCGAGGCGGGCAGATCACGAGGTCAAGAGATCAAGACCATCCTGGCCAACATGGTGAAACCCCGTCTCTACTAAAAAAAAATACAAATATCAGCTGGGCATGGTGGCGCACGTCTATAGTCCCAGTTACTCAGGAGGCTGAGGCAGGAGAATTGCTTGAACCCGGGAGGTGGAGGTTGCAGTGAGCGGAGATTGTGCCACTACACTCCAGCCTGGCATCTAGCGACAGAGCAAGACTCTGTCTCCAAAAAAAAAAAAAAAGTAAGTCTCCAGCAACCTGGCTGACAGTTGCGGCAGTGAACTAGCTGGTTTCTCTGGCTTAATACCACTCCCTCTCAAAGCGTTAATCATCACAGCCCAGTCATCTTCTGAAAATACAATCTCATCTTGTCGCACCTCTAGTAACGCACGCCTGGAGGGCTTACTGCTGCTCCTTAGAGAATGGAGCCTGCCTTGGCACACATGATCAGGCCCGACCTACTCTTCTAGTCTGGTTTCCTGCTGTCTCGTGCCTGCCCTTGCCACACACCCTCTATTCAGGTGGTGCCTGACTTTGTTCCAGCTGCTCCTTCAGACTGGAATGTCTTTCTGCTGGTTTTTATAAAGTATACAGGGCTTCACTTTGCCTACACTCATGCTCTAGGTCAAGCCAGAAGGCTCTGCTCGCCATTTGGTAGTTACCACACCCTGCTCCAAATGGTCCCGGCACTGATGTTCACCTCGGCGGTTAGGCTCCATCTCTCATGGCCACACAATGCCAGTCACCTATACTTTGTGATCAGTTGGAAAGTGAATGTTCTTAGACCAAAAATTGGAACTGAGTGAGAAGACTCCAATGGACCCAGTAATACAAGAAAGAGCTGGCATGCCTGCTTGTTTCCCTGGCTAGGGTACCTCCTCTCTGCAGGCAGGTTGTTCTGTCATCTCTCCAGCTCTAAGCAGACTGGGTAGTTCCTCCCCCGCAGCTGGTCATCACATAGTCTCTTCTGGTCTGGCTGAGTCTGGGGCTTTTTACGGGCCTCAGAGGGGGAGGAAGTACATGCTGATTGGTCCATGGGCAGCCATGGGCCAGCTGGAAAAGCACAAGTTCCCATTCCAGTGGGTGGGACCGGTAGCCCAGCCCCCAGGCTTCAGGCCTTGCCTGGCTTGAAGGTGGGGCTGTACCCAGGACCTGGCCCCTTCTACCCAGGAACCTGTCTGTCTCTTGCCACCATTCATGGCACCCAGGCTGTTTGTGCCAAGGGGTGCCTGCAGGCCAGCATTGAGCTGCCCTCAGCCCCTCCTGGCCTCCCTCCCATGCTCACTGGTGCCCAAAGTCCGAAGGGGGCCAAGGTGGCAGGGGGCTGGTGTGTCAGCGCTGCCCCTGAGATTTACACACATGGCCAGGTTGCAACAGCACCCAGGCTTGGCCTCAACTTTGCTTCGTGATCTCATCAAGTGCTGACAGTGGAGAGAAGCCAGGCAGCAGGAGCAGGCACTTCTGAGCCTGCAGCGGCAGGAAGGGGGCCTTCCTGGGCCCCCCAAGTGGGCAGCGATGCCTGGGTCCACAGCTGCACCTTGGGAGGCTGCAGCTGCGTCTGGGAGGGTGGGGCTCCTGCCTCACAAGAGCACAGGTGTGCCTGCGTTGCAGCCCTGGCTTAGGTGGCTGCAACTGTGCCTAGGGAGCTCCCACTCCACCAACTTGGAAGGGGCGGGGTTCCCGCTTCACCCCAGCTCCCGCTAGCTCTGTGGAGCATGCAGTGGCAGCTGCACCTCCTTTTTGCATTTTATGCCCCTGCGGAGGGGGGCAGCGGCAGCGCAGGCAAGGTCCAAGTGACACAGCAACACAGTCCAACCTCACACAAATGAACCTGATGCTCCTGGGGCTGGCCCTACAAGTCCCAGCTGCACCGTTGGCCAGGTGCTCAACCGCAGGCTTCTGGGATGCGACAGGGAGCAAGGTTGAGGCTGCTGCAGAGGCTCTGGGCTTGGGAGCAGGTCCTGCCCGGCCATGTGAGGTTGAGGGTGGTGCAGTCAGCTGCCTCAGGGATGCAGAGCACAGGGGACCCACTACCGCCACTGCTGCTCCCACACTCGCTTTTGCTGCCCCACTTGTGCCTCTCCGCTGCAGCCAGCGTGATGACAGCATCCGTTCCAGAATGGCCGCCGCTGCCATCAAAGCTACTGGCCTCAAGCAATCCTCCTGCCTCAGCCTCCTGAATAGGTGGGACTACAGGAACATGCCACCACAACAATTAAAAACAATTTTTTTCTAGTGATGGTGTCTCACTATGTTGCCCAGGCTGGTCGTGAACTCCAGGCCTCGAGATATTCCCAGAGTGCTAGGATTACAGGTGTGAGCACTGCACATAGCCTGGGATTCTGAAAATACATGGAAACTGCCATTTTCTCACCCTTTGGATTTCTGCAATTAGGAATTTCTGTTTTACTTGCTCACTATTTCCTTTAGAGAATGGTTGCTTTTCTCTCCTGGGGCTTCAAAGTGAGAAAATTTCAAAAGGGATCCAAACAATTCCTTTGATCCCATAACTCTGCTAAGAACTTAACAAGACATGGAGCAATGGCTTATGCCTGTAACCACAACACTTTGGAACGCCGAAGTGCCAAGAATTGCTTAAGCCCAGGAGTTTAAGATCAGCCTTGTCTCTACTAAAATTCAAAAAAATTAGCCAGGCATGGTAGTGCATGCCTATAGTCTCAGCTACTCCCAGGGGCTGAAGCAGGAGGATCTCTTGAACCTGGGAGGTGGAGGTGCAGTGAGCTATGACCATGCCACTGCACTCCAGCCTGGGTGACAGAGCAAGACCCTGTCTCAAAAAATATATATAAATATATATATAAATATATATATATAAATATATATATAAATATATAAATATATGTATATATATATAAATATATATATAAATAAATATATAAATATATATAAATATATATATAAATAAATATATAAATATATATATATAAATATATATATAAATAACAATTTAACCAACCAAAATACTCACACATGTACACGAAGACCCTGCTCCTGCAGACTGGGTTCCTGTTTTCTGAACACACCAGGTACACTCCCACTGAGGGCTTTGCCTGCACTTACCTCCTAACCACCTTCTACTGTAAATTTACTCACTCAGTACACCTGTGGTTAATTGTCCACCTTCTCACTTAGAATGTAACATACAAAGACAAAGATTTGTTTTGTTCAATGATATATCTCAAACACTGTGAACAGACCCTGCCACGCAGATATTGAGTAAGTATTTGTTAAACTGATACTCAAAAGCATTTGTTGCAGCATTATTGAAAACAACAGATTGGAAATGACCTAAACGACTAAGTGAATACAGCACTAGCACAGAGATGTGAAAAACACTGAGGCAGAAAAATGTTAAATGATCTCCAAGACCACATGGTGAAGTAGAGTGTGTTTAGCAGGCTACTATTGTATACAAAGGAGAGTAAAAAGTCGTGTGTGCAAGGATATAAACAGTCTTTCTGGACCAATGCAAACTGGGGCCGGGAGGGAAGCCTGCCTTATTTACATTGCATACCATTATATATCACATACCCATTACACACACGTGCCTGTGTTGCGGCTCTGCGCTAAGAAATCACTTAAAGAAAGAGGAGGGAAGAGAGGAATAAAAATTAAAAACGAAGCGGGGGAAGAGCCAAGGACCATTTGTCAGCCTGCAATCCTCCCAAAGTGTGACAGGGGACTTGGGGGCGGAGGTGGGGCACGTGGGGGGAGGAATCCGACTACCACATGTGTGCCTTTGATGAGCTTTCAAAACGGGTAACAGCAAACTGCCCGACTGTGGGAAACAAAGGACCTGGCCACGACCATGGTCAAGACGGCACCCGGCCTTGGGAATAACGTGAACAGAGTCACCCGAAGCCACGGGAGTGCGCGAACACGGGAGGAGGGAAGCGGGTTGCGACACAAGAGCAACCTGGCGGGGCCTTAGGCCAGTCGCACACAAGAGGTTCCGAGACCCCCGTCAGCGGCATCTCAGGTCCCCTCCCGTGTTCGAAGGTCACTGCAGCCTCTGGGAGAGCCTACTCACCCCTTGCAGCGGCCGGGAACTCTCGTAACTCCCTCCGCACAGCTTCCAAAGCCGCCTCCGCCATGGCTGCGCCAGCGCCGGCTCAAGACCCCGCCTCTCCCCGAAGTCCTCGCCGCGGGCCCCACCGAGGCCTCCGCCCCGCCCTCCCCGAGGCCTCCGCCCCGCCCTCCCCGAGGCCTCCGCCCCGCCCTCCCCGAGGCCTCCGCCCCGCCCTCCCCGAGGCCTCCGCCCCGCCCTCCCCGAGGCCTCCGCCCCGCCCTCCCCGAGGCCTCCGCCCCGCCCTCCCCGAGGCCTCCGCCCCGCCCCTAGGCGCACACGCGGTTCTGCCGCCGAAGAGGTGGAGCGAGCAGCCGCGCCAGCTTTCGCCTGCCCCACTGGCCAGCATCCCACAGTTAACAAACGATTGTGTTTATTGACAAGTTCATACATCAGTACAAACGGGCACGTTAAAAACAGCCGCCCCGTGCAGCCGGGTAGGAGGCGGGGAGCGCCGCGACTTGGACAAAGTAGAAAAGTTATAAATAAGGGGTTTTTAAAAACTGGGCAGGGGCGACTCTGGAGTGGGGCGGCAATTGCCGGTGGCCTCAGATATGCAGAAAGGGACGGGGCGCCAGCCGGGCCACGAGGCCCCCCCCACACACACACACACAAGGGTCAGAGGGCAGGAAAAGGGCGGCCACGTTCTCACAAACCTCAGGCGGAGGATAGCTCCCTCCTCGAGGAGGACCTGGCCCAGAGAGCGAACCTGAGTCCCACCTGCGGTGGGCTGCGACCAGTGTGCGGGGTGGGGGGCGCAGCGGGTACGGGCCGGCCGCCAGCTGCGGCAGTTCCGGGCCACGCGGTGGTAGAGGAGTGGGGGGAGGGCCAGTTTTGGAGCAGCTCAGACGCACTCAGGCTGATGCCCCCGCAGCTGGACACCCTTCAGAACCCACTTCTTCATAAGCCTCTGCCTACAGCGCAGCAGCGCAGGTGAAAGGGCTGTCGTGGCCTGGAGCTGTGGTAAAGCTGTCCTGACTTAACTGGAGCAGAGGGGGAGCAGTAGGGCCCAAAGACTCCTTCCTCGCCTCTTCAACTGCCTCATGACTTGGTCCTACTCTACCTCCTACAGTGCCCTATTTCCTTCCTGTCACCCCTAACTACTGCCCTTTTAAATTCCAACCTATCCCCTCACCTCTGCCACTTACCTGTCCCACTGACCACTTTTCCAGTGTCTCCTTTGGCCCCTGCACCTCCCTCAACTCAAACTCCAGTATCCAGCACACCCGTGGGTGCCCAGCACTGCCTGAGGAGGCTCCTTCTACCTAAACCAGGTGTCCTATGGGCTATCTCCTATCAGCTAGGCTGTGGACACCAAGAATCCAGAATCTGGGTTCACTCAGTGTGCTCCACCCCTTTTTCTGCTCCCCTGATATGTGTTCCACATAAGCCAGGGTGGTGAAGCTGAGGCAGGATGTGAGGAAACCAGGCACACAGCAGCCAGCCAGATGCTCTAGCAAGCAACACTCAACTGCGTGTGTCTGTGTGTGTGTGCATGCTGTGCAGGGCTGTGTGTGTGTGTGTGTGCGTGCGCGTGCATGCATGCATGTGATCTCATCTGTGGCCGAGGTCCTCAGGAGGTGGGCCAGCGCCCTGTAAACGAGGGACATTCCAACATAGGCTTCTGACTGAGCATCACTCAGGATGCAGGGAAAAGGTGACCTCTGGGCTCCAGCAGGTGGCTGGGGTCCAGGGCTGGAGGACAGGGAAGGACAAGGGGCTGAGGAAAGGAGGCCAGAGCTTCATGTTTGCCCAGCTGAGGGCTTACTGTCCCGCAGCAATGTCTCACAGCTGGCTCAAGTTCTGGCCAGGAGAGAAAGGGGTCACAGGGAGAGACGATGCTGGGCCCCTCTTGGAGGGAGAATGGGAGTGGAATGTAGGGGCTCAGGTTCTAATACCAACTCAAGTCTCCTGGTGGCTGGGGACACTCTGGAGGGCCAGATGGCTCTGCCTTTCTGAGCTGCCAGGTATTGGGGAAAACCACCCTGCTCTGGCAGCCAGGGGGAGTGCAGCTGGTGTGAGAGGGGGAAGTGGAGGTAGAGGTGAAGGCCCCCAGTTGGCTGAAGGACACTGAATACCACATGACCTGTCACCTCGACCCCAGAGTACCCTGTGTATGCTCCACCCCAGGGAGCTGATCCCTGCAGTAATTTCAAATGGCTTCTAAGAGAGGGCCAGCCCTTCCCAGATTCCTAGATGGGGCAGGCTGCCCTCTTACCCCTCACAGCACCAAGATGACAAAGATCCAAGACCCGTCCCTGCCACTGGAAGGGCTGTGGAGGCAGGAGTTCCAAGGAAGTGAGGCAACAGTCAGGGAAATAAATTAATAAATACAGGCGCCCCACAAGGAGTGGCTGGGAAGGCTGCTTGGCCTCTCAACACTGCTCCCTGCTTTCCACTCCAAGCAGCCTGGCAGGTTTTGGTGAGTGGCAGAGGGGCTGCAGTTTGGAATGGCTGGGGCATTCATTCACTTGGGGCAGGCTTCTGGAACTCAGAGTCTGCGTTCCATGCGCCGCTCCACGGCTCGAAGCAACAGTTCTGAGTATTGCTCCAGCAGGGCCTGTGTCTGCTCAGCTCCCACAGCCCCAGGGCTGCTGCCTGGGCTGGACAGTGCTACCCCAGCCAGGGCTTCCAGCTCCTGCCGCACTGAAGAGAAGGTGTCTCTGAGGAGCTGGGCGATCCGACTTTGCTCTGCTGAGGGCATCTTGCAGCCAGCCACCTGAAACAGGACCCCGGGAAGTGAGGTGGAGGACACACAAAGGGAGGGGCCCTACCTGGGTCCAGCCTGCCTTAGAAGAAGGGACTAGCTGGGAATTCTGCCTGCCAAGATCATCATGTATGACAAGGGGACATGGGATGCAGGCAGACTCCGGGGGTGACCCCCAAGGAGAATCCCATCGGATCACAGAACCGTCTACATCTCATTAGCAACTCCTTATGACAACTCAGGCAGAATCAACTTTCTCTGTCAAAGTTGAGCCCTCCTGGACTATTCCCTATGTCTCAGGAGGCCAAATAATTTGTGGCTATAAAAAAGGATGCCATTAATAATTACACTGGGACAATGGCATAAACGGATTGTCCTGAAACAATCAGATGTGACCTCTCCATGCCTCACCTCCTAAGGGAAGTCTCCAGCTCTTAACCAGAAATGACCGCAGATGCCCGGCCTCTAACCCCGTCACCTATGCTGCCCACGACGTTCTTGGGTGTTCCACTGTGTCAGCACAAGAGCCTTAGCATACTGTTCCGGATGTGGCTATCCAAACACCCAGCACTACTGACGTGCTCACTCGCCTGCCGGGGGGCGCCGAATACCCACCGAGTGGTAGAGCCGCACGGCCTGGTGCACACTGCCGCGGAGCTCTGCCACCAGCTGCTCACACTGCTCCAGGCTCACCGCTGGTTCTGAAAGAGACGGATACGGCTCAGTGAGGCCCAACTCGAAGCCCTTTCAGGCCTCCCCCACCCAAGACACTCAGAGCAGGAGAGACCTAGCCCTCGGTCCCTTCCTCTTGCCTTCTCTCCAACGGCCTCCCCAACACCACACACACAAGGTCCAGAGGAGAGGGCCAGCCCCAAGTTCAGAAGGCACTGAATGGGCAAGTGGGTCACAAGGAAATCATGAAGGTTAGCAGGAGTGTCTCACCATCAGGGGTGTGACTTACGGACCTGAGAGAGGAGCAGACAGGACGAGAAACACCAGAAGCTGAATCACAGAAATGGGATGGAGCCAGAGAGCGGCCACCAGAGACGGACAGAGAGGATGGGGCAGGAGAGGAGAGTTAGGGGAGCTGTGCACACCTGAGTCCTGGCTCAGGGCTACCCCTGGCTTGGCGCAGTCCATGGGGTTGAGAGTCTTCTCAGGGGATGGGGGCTGCAAGTTTTCAGGGCCTCGGAGGAGGCTGCTGACTGGCAGTTGCTGGGCCCAGGGGTTGCTGGGCCCAGGATGAGCCTGGCACCCTGTCCTAGGCTTGGGAGTGGTACCCTCCCCCCAAACAGGCCCATCTCTCAGTTGTACTGTGAGCTTTTCCTAGGCCCACGGAGAAGCCAGGCTGTTCTGCCTCGCCAGGGGCCCGGCCTTTGGTTACAGGCGAGAATGCAGCCAGGGTAGGACGGTCAGGCAGTGGTCTGGGGATGCCCAAGACCAGGTGAGCCCGGCTGGGCAGGGCCAGCTTGCTGAGTGGTGAGACTCGGATGGGGGCAGCAGCCTGAGGTTCAGCGACCCGGCTCAGGTTCTCCCCCAACAGAGATACTGCGGGATATCTTGGCCATGGAACTGGTGGTGGGGTTCTGGTAAGAGTGGGGCCGAGACAGACGGCCATCAGCCGGGCGCACGGAGCCCAGACCATCCTGAGCTTTGATCTCCCGAGAGAGCAAAAGGCCTAGTGAAGGGGCCTGTAGAGCGGCCTCATCGCTTTCTGCAAAGGACACAGAAGTATACACAGGTCAGGTGATAAGAAAGGCATCCCAGGTGCCAATGCCCAATACCCAAGAGCTGCTGTTCCCCTCCCACCTGCCCACTAAGGGACACCCAGGGGCCAGCACAGTAACACACCAGGGCCACACCAGGCCCTCCCTCCTCCAGCATGTACACCTGTTCCACACACTGCACCCTGGCACCGAGCCCAGCAGGCTCCTCACCCTGTGGCACCAGACTGTGCACAGACTGGGCTTTCTGGAGTCCAGATAAGGGGCTGGCTGTGGCCATTCTCTTGGGAGCCCAGCTGCTGTCAGGGTTGACACGGCATTGTGGCAACACCACAGTGGCTGCCTGCTGGGGGCTGAAGTTGCCAGAGGACGGGGCTGCCTCCGGGGGTGCTCCGGGGGGGGGATTGGCACCATTGCCTCTCGGCTGCTCACCAGATGCCTGTGGCACCTGGGCTGGTCTCGACATCAGTGCCAGCCTTGAGGAGAACGGGGATGGTTCCCTACAGGGAGGAAATGTGGAAGAAGGCCCAGAGAAGGCTCAGTGCTCCTCCCTGCCAAAATGGTGAGAAACTCATAGCACCAAGGCACTAGGACAAGCACAAAGCCAGACAGGGCTGGGGCAAGGCCGGTTAGCCCAGAACCAGGCGTGAAAACACCCCGGGCATGAAGAGACAGAACACTGGAGAGGAGAGGACTGCAGCACTGGGAGGCCAGGAGAGCCGGAGCTGCTGCTGTGTGGAGAGGTCTCCGTACCTGAGTGGGCGGGTCTGCACTTTTAACAGGAATCGTGAAGAGATGCTCCGAGACTCTGACCTCTCTGGCACCTGCACTGGGGCCCCTACCAGAGTCAGAGAAATCATGAATTGGGGCAGAAACCAAGCTCTTGGCCCAGATTTTGCTTCCCTGAGAAGGAAAGCCCAGCCACTATCTATACCCTGGGACCCTCCTCTTAGGGAGGCAAGGAGGGAGAGAGGGGCAAATTGCAGGCACTAAATGCTGGCCCTCTGACCACACCTGGAGCAGCTCCATTGGCCAGAGTCTCAAAGTGCTGTTTCAGAAACTGCTCCTGGTCTGGGGTCCGGGGGCTTCCCTCCTGCAGCCCATAGGAGGCCGTGCCTCCCTCCTCTTCCTCCTCTTCTTCATCACCCTCAGCTGGCTCTTCAAGATCTGAGGAGATGCCATCCACACTGAGTGGCTCTGTGCTCTCAGAGTCTGGGGTGGGGAGAAAACAGAGGCGTTGCACTGCACCCATCTGTTGCCAGAGGCTTCCCGCACCTCAGCCCATGAGCCCTCCCTCCCGGCTGCAGCCTCACCTTCGGTGGGGGTGCTCAGGGCTGGAAAGGCAGCTGCTGCTGTAATCCACAGAGCAGGCACTGTCGGGGCTGTGCTTTTCTGAGCTCCTGCTGCCTAGGTACACTCTTCCCAGAGTTCCCTGGGTTGGAGCCTGCACCTGGAACTCACTGCCAGGATTCCAGCAGGGAGAAGAAAAGGCAGTGAGCATGCGTGAACAGCATCCCCGCTGGACTCCTGCCTGTGATCAGGGTGAGGGATGAGGCCGTGCTGAGCTGGTAGGTAAGCCCTGAGGATCCTGGGGGCCACCCCTCCCCCAACTAAACAACACTCAGAAAGAGGGGAAGACAGGGGGGCTGCATGGCCCACAAGGTCTGGCCAGGGCAAGATCCTTGCCTGGCATCCATGGTGGGGCTGTGACTCGGCTCCGGGTAGACAATATCGTCTTCAACAGGTGCAGGTTCCAGATCTTGGGGAAAGACCCCTTCCTCTTGTGACAATAACTGGATAATATGGGGGCAAGAACAGGGTTGGGAAGCCTGAGGCCGAGTGGGCTTTTCATTCTGGGAACACACAAAGGGACGTTACTAGAGCAGCTGATGTGAGAAGAGGTGAGGGATGAGGCAGTGGTAGCTGGTGGGTAAGCCCTGAGTGACCCTCCCCTTAGAGAAGAGGTGGAGATGGGTAAGGATGTGGTGTGCACTAATTCTGGGGGAAGCAGAATACTCTAGCTCTGAGGACAGACACCAAGAAGCCAGGCTGGGCTCCAGTTGCTGATGGGAGCTTCTGGATGAACTATATTAGCACTCTGGGCTGTCAATCTCCAGCTACCACTTCATACCAAGAGTCCTTCAAGAAACCCAGCCTAGGGCAAAGGCCACTTTTGCCTCTCTATCCCAACAGCTCCCCGCCTGCCCTGATGACCAAACCATACAGCCCAGCCAGCCCTATCCTGGCTTTGCAGTTCTGGTTAACCATGTGCCACAGAGGCAGACCAAGTAGAGCTGGACCAGGGCTCAGGTCCCAGCTGGTGGCAAAGGCTGCCTAAGGTCCCCTGGAGCTCTCTAGAGAGCTGAGAGAAAGCTGGCTCACCTGGCTAGCGAGTGAAGTCTCAAGGGCCTGCTGCCCGTGCTTCCCAGCACCAGATGGGATCATGGCCAGCGAGTCCTGGCGAGGGCCCCGTGGGCTTGGGGCCAGTGTCTCCAGCTGCCGCAGGTCTAGCATGGATCGAACACTCAGCTCCACACCGGGGCTGAGCCCAGCGCCCCCTTCTTTTGGGTCCTGGGTTGGCTGCAGGAGCTGGGTCCAGGAACCCCACGGTCTCCTGTGCCTGGTGAGAGGTAGTAACAACCGCACGTTAAGATCAACAAATATCCATATATCCCTTACTGTGTGCCTGGCAGGTTACACTTATTCGCTTACTTCATCCTCACAGCAACCTTTTGAAAGGTTGAAATCGACACTATTTGCTTTGTTTTGTTTTTGTTTTGAGACAGAGTCATGCTCTGTCACCCAGAATGGAGTGCAGTGGTGCAATCTCGGCTCACTGCAACCTCTGCCTCCCGGGTTCAAGCAGTTCTCCTAGCTTAGCCTCTCGAGTAGCTGGGACTACAGGCACCCACCACCATGCCCAGCTCATTTTTGTATTTTTAGTAGAAATGGGGTTTCACCATGTTGACCAGGCTGGTCTTGAACTCCTGACCTTGTAATCCACCCACCTCAGCCTCCCAAAGTGCTGGAATTACAGGCGTGAGCCACCGCGCCTGGCCTGAAATAGGCACTATTATAATCCTTGTTTTTCAGATGAGGAGACTGAAGCACAGGGAGCTTAAGTGACCAGTCCACACCCCACAGACAGTAAGTGGCCTGCAGGTTAGTCTGGCTCCAGAGTTCATGCTCTTAGCTGCATTCCACATCCTCTGGCACAGGAATCTCCAGTCTCAGCCTTCGCCTGGTGTCATGGACGCCTCAGAGCTGGGAGTCTCTAGAAGTCCCCCAGCTCTGAGGACACCCCCAGCAGCAACCACTAACTACTGAGAGTCCTCCAAGAAACCCAGCCCAGGGCCAAGGCCACTTTTGCCTGTCTGCACCAACCACTCATTTTGCCAGTCTCTACCCCAACTTCTCCAATGGCTGGGGGCCCCAAAGACCCTTCGCAGCATGGAGGACTAACCTATAGCCCAGGCCTGAGACCCCTGGCCTGGTCAGGGTGCACGAGAGCCACCACAGCGCCATCATTTTGTGAAACTGTTGCTGACGATGGAAGGTCTTGGTGTTTGGGGGCTTGCTCGGAACACCTTCATCCCTCTCTGGCCGCCCCACAGCAGTCGCTCAGTTACTGGTCCCCTCGTGGCCTTTTCCCGCTAACTATTCTGGAAGTTCTCCGCTCACCTCCTCATAAGGGTCTTTAGAACGACTGTTTCTCTAGACCTCT
Source organism: Ateles fusciceps (assembly GCA_036589455.1). Classification (NCBI taxonomy): domain Eukaryota; kingdom Metazoa; phylum Chordata; class Mammalia; order Primates; family Atelidae; genus Ateles; species Ateles fusciceps. Next base: position 1,572,678 of record JAZHEH010001790.1, on the reverse strand, counting down.
GCTCTCTGGATCCTTGGTTTCCTGCACTTTGGCTCTCACTATTTGGCTTAGAGGCCCTTTGTCCATTCCCCACCTGGAGCCGTTCTCTGATGAGATTTACTTCCAGGCACCTCCCTAAGTGCTGACCGACCCCACGCTCCACTCACCTCTTCCGGTCCTCATCTGAAGGAAACACCTGGGCTCTCTGCATCCCACACCCAGGACTGGCCCAGTGCTTCAACTTTCCCTGCAAGGCCTTCCTTGGACACAGGAGTGCAGGATGTGGGCAGCCCCCATGCCCCAATACCCTACCCGGCCCAGAGAGCCCTGCTCTCACCTCCCCCTGGCCTCCTGTAACCTTGGAAGAACATTTTAACAATGGCGACTCACCCGACTCATCTCCCAGTGGGACAGGCTTCGGGGGCAACGCTGGGTTGGGGACCGAGGCTAGACAGAAATAGGCAGTCAGAGGGAGTGTCTCCTTCCCAGCCAGCCCTGGAGCCCTGGCCCCATCAGCTCCTACCATGTGACCACAATGATGCCTCAGTTTCCTCAGCTCACACTGCTCTCCCCCCCCACAGTCCCCGAAAAAGCATATCTAGCCATTATACCAACTAGGGTCTGCCTGGCCCCGCACCCGACTGCCACAGACCCAGCTCCTTCTTGGTACTCTTGGCAAGGACGGGCAGTGCTGGAGGTTCTTCTTCAGTCCCCCTCATCTTCTCCCTCCTTGTCACTGTCTGATGAGAGAGCCGGTCCAGGACAGACCATCGATGGGGCCTGGTGCCTGAGTCCGAAACAAGGAAGGGCATGGGGGAGACGGACTCAGCAGGGGGCAAGGAGACTCAACTCGGGGAGAGGCTGACCTCATGGATCCTTGTGTGAGAGGGAAGGTATTGGGAGACAGAGTTGCTGAATGGCAGGCCCAGAGCATGGAGGAAGAGCGCTGAGGTCACAGCAAGCCATCTGCACGCCCACCCATCACTTGCCCACATTCTGTTCTCACCGGTGGGGTCCAGAAGCCCTTTGGGGGAGAGGACGGTCCTTGCTGCTTGCTGCCCCGCTGACGCTGGCGCAGCTCGGCCAGACGCTGCCTCATGCTGATGGTCATCTCAGAGCTCAGGCGCCACACAAATATGCAGCTGGGGTAAAGCCACAGAGTTGGGTGAGACAGGGAGGACTCTGAAGGGGGCAACACCATTCGTTCCCCTTATCCATGGCTGGGAAGGAGACCACAGCCACCCTCCAGGTCAGGCATAGCCAGGGGATATCCCCTGTTAACCCCAATTCCCAGAGACATCGCTGAGATGAAGAGGGGGGAGGGCAGGGTGCTGTGGCACAGTAAGAATCTGTCTCTCAGGGAAGTTGGCTTCTGCTCACCTGTCCCCAGACACAGAGATGAGATGTTTGCAATCATTACTAAATTTCATGCCAGTGACAATCTCTGTGAAGAACAAAGAATATGGTCTCTAAACCACCTTGAATTCCCAACCAAGTTCACTCCGTCCCAACAGTGGACACGGGGTTGGCTGCAGGGCAGGAGTAGTAGCTCTGCGGGTCCCAAGAAACTAATAGAAGAGTGAAGTTCCAGGGGTGGAACTCGGGTTCTACACAGGTATCAGCTTCTACTCAGGTATTCAGGCTACACTCACCTGAGTGCCCAAACATGGTGGCCACACACTCGCCTGAGGAGAAGTCAAAAATGGGAGAGGTTCTTGTCAGAACAGCTGGTGGCAATGTAGATCCCTGAGGGGTCTGTCTGCACCTGAGGAGCAGGACGCACAGCTGGAGGATACGGGAAGTGCCAGTAACTCCCCACCTGGTACCACCCTGCCCCCAAGCCCCTGGCCGGTGCCCCCCTCCTGGGTCCTTACCTTGATGAGCGTGCCGTCCTCACCCTGTGACCCTTTAAACAGCTTCTTCTGCTTCCCACTGCTGATGTTAAATATCCTGTAAGAAACACACTCTCTTTCACATGAGGAGGCTGTGAAGGTAGAGCACGCCTGGGTGATGGAAAGGCCAACATTCACCCCCGGCCTACGCTCTCTGGGGGCCACCCAGAGAGCAAAGGGGCTACCACCTCTTGGGTGAGGCAAAGTACTGTAAACTCAAGGGGGTACAAGGTCCGGGACAGAACAACAGATGTGGGAACTTAGCTGCATAGAGCTGACCCCCTAGGGCAATGAAGGAATGTGGGCAGAGAGTCTGAGAAGGAGACACCCACCGAATATTTCGGTCCTGGCAGCCGATGGCCGTGTACTTCCAGCTGGGCTCCACATCCATGTCATAGAGGGTCGTCTTCCGCACCACGTGGTGTGTCCGTGTGAACTGCACTCCATCTCCAGACTGCAGGGGCGGAGCATGTGGGCAGGCCCACACCCAGATGCCTCACCAGGCCCCAAGAGCCCAACTTGCACCACCCTTCACCTCTTGTGACCTCACGCAGGGGAATGGTAGACTCCGCCCTGCCCCCTGCCCCCTCGGGAAAGCCCCTCGCCCTCACCTTCTGCGCAGTGCGGAAGTAGATGCTCTTGTCTGCTCCACAGCTGATCATGCGGACTTGCCCATCGCTGGCTATGAAGGAGGGGGCCCAGCTGCTCCCACCGCTCTCACCACACGGGAGCAGCCTGTCTCCCACCTTCCCTCCATATGATCCCCCATCAAGCTACTCTACATGCCAGGAAAAACCAACTAAATTAAACCTCGAAACCCAGGTTTTCCTTTCTTCCTATCCTCGGCCCAACCTGGCTGGCTCAAGTCCCTGCACTGAGAGTCTCTGTTCCACCTGTCTTCCCCACCAGCTCCAGGCCTCCCAGCTGCTGTAAAACACTCCCCCCCACGACCAGCAGACCCTTCTCATGGAGGGGGGAGGCAGATGGCAGCGGGGGGTGAGGGTGGCAGCATGTGTCTCATTCACCCTGCCCCCACCTGCAAACTTGACTGCAGTGATGGAGGATGAGTGCTCGTCCAGGGTCTGCTGCAGGCTGTACTCGCGCCCCGCATCCAGCACGTGGATCAGCCGGTCCCGGCTCGCCGACGCTAGCAGTTTCAGACCTGGGGTTGGACGAACTCCATCAGCCCATGAGTGCCCTGAACTCCCTTATCTGGGCCTGGCAAAGAGCCCTGAGGGGACTGAGCCCCATACCCCAAGCCGTGTGAACCACGGAGCAAGGACAGAGCTGTCCTCCTCTAAACCAGCAAAGACCCCAGTGATCCAGAGGATTACCGACCCACTTCCAAGAGCCAGGACAGATACAAGTGGCGCCAGCAGGACTGGGTGAGCCCTGGGCCCTTCCGGGCATTCTCCTGACCTGTGTCTGGCTTGGAATACTCCAGGCACAGAATCTCAGAGTCATGGGCCTCCACCTTCAGCATCTCACTCAGGGACTGAAGTTCATGCACCCTGCAGAGATGAGAAGAGGTGGGAAGAGGTCACAGCCAGGCTGCAGGAAGGACTTACACTCCCTCCTCTGCTGCATTTTGTCCCCCTACCTTTTTCCCTTTTTTGAACTTTGAGGCTTAGAGAAAAGTTGCTGAAAGAATAGAGAGCTTCCATATTTCCCTGACAATAGTGCAATTATCAAAACTAGGAAGTTTATGTTGGTACAATACTATTAACTAGAGACCTTACTCAAATTTCACCAGTTTTCCCACTATGTCCTTTTTCTTGACCCCAGATCCCATCCAGAGTCCAAACTGCATTGCGTTTCTTCTCCTTAGACTCTGTAGTGTGTAACAGTCATTCGTTCTTTCCTGACCTGTCACGATCTTGACGCTTTTGAACAGCAGTGGCTGCTCTGTGGCGTGGACCTCAATTTGAGTTTGTCGGATGTTTTCTCACACTTGTTTTGAGTTGATGCATTTTTGTTAAGAACACCACAGAAACATTGTCACACCCTTCTCAGTACATCCTATCAGGGGCTTCGTGATGCTGATACGAGGATGTTCATCTTCATCACGTGGTGAAGATGATTTCTGATAGGTTTCCTCATTGTAAAGTTATTATCTTTCCCTTGTCAATAAATACTTTGTGGTCCAACATTTTTGAGTCAAACTCTCCCTAAAGTTCTAAATACCCGACTCTGCACCATGAGAGGCAGCCAGTACCCACCCTGGGCCTGCCATTACCTAAGTGTGCCCATACGGTCCCCAGATGCTAGATGCTGTCCATTGGGGCTGACGCACACAGAGCGGATGCCCACACGGGGATCCATCAGGGACCCATCAGCCTTCTCCCCCTCCAGGCAGCTCTGTGTCCAGCAGGGCCTGGGTGTTCCCATCCACGTAGATGATTTTAATGAGGTCCTAGTGGAATAGGTTAGAAGAGGCGGATGAAGCAGGCGTGACCAGTACAGCTGCGAGGGGGAGAGAAACCTGGGCAAAACCAACCCTTGGACCACAGAACATAGACAAATGAGGGCTAAGAAGCCCAAGGTCTAGGGGCCCAGTTCCCGAAATCAAGGTGCAGAAGCTGTGGGGGATGAGGGCACTGAGGGTGCAGTGGGGGGCCCCACGGCCTCAGGCTCACGTTGCTGAGGATGTTTCGATGCAGGGTGGAGCCATGCACCCCGGAGCTCTCTGTGTTCCACAGGCGGATGGTGTTGTCTGAGGAGCAGGTAATAAAGGAACTGGGGGGGGCAGGCAGGCCTGGTTACTGTCCTTCACCTCGGGGTAGACCTGAAGGGGCCAAGGGAACACAAGCAGGCCTCCATTCGGAAGCAGTCCTCTGCCTACCCAAGGAGAGGGAAGGGAATGGGATGGAAGAGGGAATGGTGGCCAGAACTCAGCCCAGTGCCTGCCATGGGCCGTAACTGGTATACACTCTTCATCATGACCAAGGGGAAGCACGCTAACCTGGCACCCACTATCTATCAGCCCCTCTTCCATGTCTCCCACTTACATTATTTCACTTTATTCTTACAACAATTAGGTGAATATAAGTATCATTTTACACTGAGGAAGCTGAGGCTTGGTCAAGTTCATTAACTTGTCCAAGATCACGGAGGCAAAACTAAGGATGGGGCACACTGGGGAAGCCTGTAACATGCAAACTCGGTCCCCAGGATCTATAACAGGGAAGTCACTAGAGAAACAGGGAGGCAGCAGGAACATATGGTTATACTTGGGGATCCCAGCCAACCTGGCCAGTCTCCAGCCAGCCAGCCCACATACCTCCACGCTCCAGACGCAGGAAGAATGATACAGGGCCGAGTACACCTTGCCCACTTTCTTGGGGTCCCTCACATCCCAAACGTAAATGCTATGATCGTTGTACACACAAGACAGCCACTGATTAGCAGGGTCAAAGGTCAAGGCAATGGTGTCTGGATACTTGGCATTGGCCACTCCAGAGAAGAGGCGACTGTAGGGAAAGGACAGGGCACACAGGTGAGACTGGAGGGCATGAAACGGGAAGCCAATCTGCAATGGAAGGAGTGTTGTGTGAGGAGCCCTCCCCCGGACCCGCAGGTTTGGAAGTAGTTGCTTGAGAGTAGGAAGGAGCCCCTGCCAGCCATCAGCAGGAACCTGACCTGGCACTAGCTGCTGGGCATGGTGTTCAGGTGAACACAGTTTCACAGAACACCAACGTTAGACAAGGGAATTCTACGGCTGTGCTGGGGCAAAACAAAAACAAGACTACTCTGTGCACAGATCAAAACCAGATCACCATACAAACCACAGCAATGACCGAACGCCACCCTTTCCCACCTATAGGACTGCGGGGCGGCTTCTTTACCAAATACAGCTTTAGCCCCATACCTTTCCTTCACCTCTAAGATAAATTATCTAAATCCCATAAGCCCCTCCCAACACCCACTTACTGAGACTCTCCAGTTTTCCACGGTGTGGGGTCTCCTTGGTTGCAACAAGTACAAATAAACCCAAATTCTTCTGTCTAAAGAGGTGTTCCCAGTAATCTCTGGGTCATCAATACACTCTTCACCTGCTCCCTGAAGGACTACCAAGAAAGACTGGTCAGGGGCAAGGCTATGAATGGAGGAAGGGGGCCCATGTAGCTCACCTGGCCTCAGTGACGCTGGCAATGTCTGTCCCCAGAGCATGGGGTCGGGGCAGGGTGGTGAGGAAGTGCAGGTTAGAGGGGTTGAAAAGGCGCACGGTGCCATCAGCACAGCCACAGAAGATGTAGTCTTGGCTCACAGAGATGCAGTGGGCCACTGTGGTCTGTGGGCAGAGTGGCTCAGCTCAGCAAGGCCACCTGCCCACTCACTCAGTAGTCTCTCCTCCCCGCCCATCAACAGTCACCTGCCAAGAGGAGGGACCAGCCAAGGCAGGGGCAAGGGAAAAGCCGCCCAGCTGCTCCGTCCTGAGCCCCTCAGCCCCGTGCAGCCGGGAGACAGGAGATCAGGGATTCTTCTAAGGCACCAGAGGATCCAGTAGGAAAAGCCCAGTGAAGAGAAAGAAACAGCATGAGAGAGAGAGGAAGGTGCAGGCACCACTTACTGTGAAGCTGTCTGTGTTCTGAGCAGAAGAGGAAAGCAGGGGAAAGAGAGACAGAAAGAGCAGAGAGGAGGCAGTTACACAGATCACCAAGGGCTGGAACTGGGCCAAGCTCTAGCTCCCTCAAGCCTCATTCTCCTGGGATCTCATGTATTAATAAGGGCCTAGCCCCTACTCTGAAGCCCTGGGCACTAGTTCTCCCCTGAACTCAGATATGGGCTGACCCTGCCCCTGGGGATGGAGGTACTTACCCTCAGCTCCACCCACTTGTCCAAAAGCCTCCGATCACTGAACTCGCACAGCAGCCCTGAGGACGTGATGCAGAAAGTGCTGTCCGCCTTCTTCCCTCTGCCGCAGGCCACATCAGTGAACAGGTTGTTCCGTAGCTCTCCTAGCAGCCCTGAACGGCCCAGCAGGGGCACAGTAGCATTCACCTGTGGAGGCACACCACTGGTATCCCCCCCATCCACCCCAGAGCCTGCCCCTGCAAACTAGGCCCCAGGAGAGGACGGGACGACCCAGGCCCCCTTGCTCTTTTGCCTACTCCTCAGCCCAGACAGCATTTGGCTCATCCAAAACTTCTGCAGGACTGCTGGGGACACAGAGAGAGGCCCAGGTGAAGCAGAGCTCCTGGGGGAGGGCGGAGCAGGCCCTGGCCAGGGCCCTGGCGGCTACTCCCAGCCTCAGCACCTCACCTTTGAGGTCTTGCTGTCATCGAGATACCAGAATTTGATGTGCCGGTTGCCTGCAGTGACAAAGTAGCTGCAATCCTCAGAGAAGGACACTGCTGTCACCCGACTGGACACCTTGTTGGAGGCCACCACAATGTTTTTCTGGAGGGGATGCCAAAGGAAGAATAAGGCTCTGTCTCTTGGAGCTAAGAAGACAGTGACTCAGAGAATGGAGGAGAGTTAGAATTGGTACATAAAAAAGCGTTTTTTTTCCCAGAATTTACTGGCCAGAAAAAGAGGGGTGGGGAAAGAATCCCTTTCTAGAGGAGCTGAAAAGATTTGTTTCCTGCAGAAGACCTTGTAAGGTAGAAAGCTAGCCCCCTTCTACCAACATGCTTGGCTACACGGTTGCTCTTTTCTGCTTCAAATCCTTTTCTACAATGAGAAGGGTTTGGTGGGGTGGATGGAGCAGCGCAGGTCAGTAGTCTCCTGCCTCCCCCGGCTGACATCTGACCACTATGAGGCTGCCAGGCCACCCCACCCAGCCACTCACCTTCCAGGCCCACACGTTGACGATCATGTCATGCTGGTAGCCCACAGAGACAATGTACTTGGCGCTAGGAGAGAAGGCCACACAAGCCACACCATACTTGTGCTCCTGCAGGTCGGCCACCTGGCTACGCTCTGCCACGTCCCAAACCCGCACGGCGGGCATGTGCCCACTCTGCAGGGAGGCAAGAACCAGAAGTGAGTTCTGTGGGTCAAGATGGCCAGGGGGGAGACCTATGTTAATTCTAGTTAAGTAATTATAAGCTTGCTTGGCTCAGAGTAGACTGAAGTTTATACACTGAACTAAACTATATTATTAGTGCAGTTAATTAGAAATCAAGTGGCAACAGGAGTCTTAAGGTAAAGACCATGTGAGAGCGCACTAACACGGGGAACACCGGGGTGGTTGCAGAGCAGGCAATACTGCTCTGGTCCCACGAATGCCTTCTCAACATGGAGACTGCACGAGGGTCTCGTAAAGAGGGCTTGTGCAAAGGTCTCTTGAGAAGGGAGGTGACCTCTGCATGGAGGAGAGCTGGCAAGGAGGAGAAAAGCCTTGCTGGGCAGAGATCACGGAACACCTCAGGCTCTGCCTAGGTTCTCGGAATACGGAGTGATTTTGATTGCTCTCCATCCTCAATGCAACCTTGATAAAAGCCCCTGGATGCACTGGGTGTGGTCAGACAGGGTGGCTTCTCATCTGCTAAACTTCTGATGCAGCCGCACCCTGATAACAATAGGTGATAAATCAGAGTACTAGTTTAGCATGTCTTAGAAGGATCTTAAGTGCTGTTAAATGCTTAGAGCACTAGTTTAGCATGTCTTAGAAGGATCTCAGGTGCTCTCCCCCAGGCTATCTTAGGTACCCCTGCTCCCTCCCCTTCCACGCAGATAAGATCTATGAGATTATGCACATAATAAAAGTGTTTGGAGCACAGAGCTCGGGGCCAATGGTTCCCACGCTTGTGTTGGTCCCCTGGACCCATGCTGTACATTCTACTCTTGTGTCTCTTGCCTTTATTTCCTTTTCTCAATCCCTTGTCACCACCGGGACTAAGGGCACCCACGTACAGGGTTGGGGCTGGTACCCAGCAAGTTCTTGAGTTCTCCACAGGCATACTGCACCACCCCCCCTTAGCCTTCCAGGGCAGGGCCCTTGCCTCCTCAGCTACTGGATACCATCCCCGCCCCCCTCCACCAAAAGTCGAGTGGGGTGCTATACAGGGCAGGGAACAGAGGAAATATGATAAAGATCTGAGAGCAACACTGGTTATCAGGGAGAAAGCGACCCCAGATTTTACTCAGCATCTCTGGGCAGTCTGTACCTCTGTTTGCTCAAAGCCCCCTGAATGGTTCTGATGGGCAGCCGGCGTTGAGAGCCGCTACCACTCAGGTCTATTTCTGCCCCTAGTAAGACTACGCGGGACAGCGGCATTCCTCCTGAGCCCAGCAGGGGGCCCCCGGGGATAAGGAATATTTAAGGCGGAGGTTTCCAAAGCACACTTCCCTGACCAGTGGCAATAGCACTATCTGGGAACTTGATACAAATGCAAATTTCGGAGCCCCATCCCAGAACTACAGAGTCAGAATCTCTGAGGACCGGCCCTGAGAGGTGTGCTTTCACAGGCCCTCCAGGTGATTCTGATGTGCACTAAAGCTTGAGAACTACTGTTTTAAGGTATAGTGAAAACCAGGACTTGGTGTCTGTTTCAGAAGTCAAAGTGACAGCAGGCCTAGGACTGCAGCTCTCCTCTGCTGAGGTGAGGCCACCCGCCCTCTTTACAGTACTGCCAGCCCTCTTCCTCACTCACCTCTCCAGTGACCAAGTACTTGCCATCAGGGGAGAAGGCAAGGGCAGTGATGGTTTTCCTGCAAGAGATGGGGCAAGCTCAGAGGGGCTCTGGCAGCCTGGCCTAAGCCTAGCTCTATCCCAGCCTCTCCAGAGGTGAGACCAGCAGACACCAATGGCACAAGTGGCTCTTCTCCATCTGGCCCTAGGGCCCAACCACGTCCCAGCCCCCAGAGCCATAGAGACTCTAGACAGTGCCCTTCTCACAGCCCCGAGAAGGAACCCAAGGACCTGGGCCCATTTACCTGGAACTGTTGAGGATGTGGTGCTGTTTGTGTTTCCGGGGATTGAACAACACAACCACACACCTGAGGAGAGGAGCAGACAGCAGGCTCAGCACCAAACCACAGCACTCCCCCAGGAGCCCTCCAGGCCACCCGGGACTTCTGGTCACCCGGCAGAGGGAGCTGGGCAGAGAGAGCTCAGAAGGGCTCTGCTGCTTTTTTTTTCTTTATTTCTAAGACAGGGTCTCACTCTGACACCCAGGCCGGAGTGCAGTGGTGCAAACATGGCTCAACGCAGCCTGGACTTTTCAAGCAATCCTCCCACCTTAGCCTCCCTAGTACCTGGAACCCCACAGGCACGTGCCACGATGCCAGTAAGTTTTGTATTTTTTTGTAGAGAGAGGATCTTGCCACGTTGCCCAGGCTAGTCTTGAACTCTTGAGCTCAAGTGACCTGCCTCCCAAAGTGCTGGGATCACAGCACAAGCCACGGCACGCAGCCTCCACTGCTGTCTTCCGGCAACCTGTCCTTGCTCCTTTTCCCCATCCAAGAGAGCCTATCTCTGTAGCCCCACAAGGGTGAAAGGGCTCCCTGGAAGTCTGTCCCCCACTACCAGGTCCCTAAATACCAGCTCTATCTCTGGTCATACCCACAAAGGGTAGCAGGGACACAGGCCATCCCACAGCCCTTGTGCATACCTCAGGAAGGGGTATAGGAGGGAAGAAGAAATGTGATTTGGACAAAGCAGGCCTCAGGTGTATAGCCTGTACGCAGGCTTGGGGCCACGCGTACGTATATCAAGCATGTGTGCCTTAAGACGTAAGGCCTCTTGTTTGCACCCGTGTGTATACTTGGCAAGAGCTGGCCCCCACACCCTCCATGTGTTGAGTGAGGAAGGAAGTGGGAGGCCAGGCATGGGGCCACACAGCAGAGAGGCTCAGTCAGATAGGGCAGGGGGAGAGAGAGAGCCTGAGAAGGCCCAGGATAGCCTTACAGTGCCACGGAGGTCCCAGGCCCCACCTTGAAAATCCCTGGCCCCAGGAAACCTGAGAAGAGCTCCCCTGACTGCCAGAAGCAGATAATCAAGGACTCTGCCCACCTCACAGAGAAGGCGGAGGCAACCTCTCCCATCAGGCAGCAAGGCTGCTGGATGGAATCAGGTCCTCCTGCCTTTCTGGAGGCAGCTCCGGAGAGGGAAGCTGGGTAGTAGGAATCAGGGGCAAGAAGCCAAAGGCCAATAGCCAGGCAGCTTCTCCTCAGGCTTCTTGGCCATCAGCAGGCCCTGGCCCGTTACCCCTTTCGCCTCACCTCTTCATTAGCACTGAACTAGCAGACAGCAGCAAGCCTAGAGGCTGCGACTAGGAAAGGCGGGGGAGGAGGGAAAGCGCAGACAGCTACTTCCCCCTAGACCTGACTTTCCCGAGTGGGACCTCACTGCAGCCCCCGTATCTGAACACCACTACTGGCTGGAACCTTGAAGGGAGGTGGGTGCAGGCTCCTAGTGAGTGCTAAGCATCTTGGGCTCAATAAACCACTTCATTATGCAAACTGGGGGACACTGGGACCTCCAGTGTGACCAGATATGCCCAGAACTGCCAGGCTGACCAACAGCTGTGGAATTCCTGCACCACATCATTCTCTCCTCAAATCCGCCAACTCCTCCTCACTATTTTATTTCTCCTTCTTTCTCCATTTCGTACTCTTTCCTTGTTCCTGTTTCCTTTTTCCTTTCTCTTGCTTTGTTTTTTTTTTTTTGAGACAAAGTCTCACTATGTTGCCCAGGCTGGTCTTGAACTCCTGGGCTCAAGCAATTCTCCTGCCTCATCCTCCCAAGTAGCTGGGATTATAGGCCCATGCCACCCTACTCAGCCCTTCCTTTTTTTTTTTTTTTTTTTTTGAGACAGGGTCTCGCTCTGTCACCCAGGCTGGAGTGCAGTGGCTCAATCTCAGCTCACTGCAACCTCCACCTCCCAGGTTCAAGCAATTCTCCTGTCTCAGCCACCTGAGTAGCTGGGAATACAGGCATCCATCACCAAGTCTGGCTACCTTTTTTATATTTTTAGTAGAGGCAGGGTTTTACCATATTGGTCAGGCTTTTCTTGAACTCCTGACCTCAGGTGATCCATCCGCCTTGGCCTCCCAAAGTGTTGGGATTACAGGTGTCAGCCACTGTGCCCAGCCAGATTTATTTAGATTTTAATACTTTATGCAGTGTATAAAAAGTAATCCCCCCAGGCCTGCCACCATCATGAATTCAGAGCTCAGAAAGTTCTCAGTGGTTAAGCAATGTTTTCTGAACCTTCTTCCAATCTGTGCTGACCTGAGGCTCTCTGCAGGCACGTCTCTCCAGCAAAGCCTTCTAGTCTGAATGGGTGCAAGTTCCCTGGCTTTTGGATTTGTTACACAGGCACCGCGTAGAGTCCTTCAGCTGAGAGCATTGATCTAACTGAATAGACTCGATGCATAATCCAGCCAACCATATTCCAAATCCAGAAAAACTGGGCTTTATGTGCAATCTTAGGAGTTTTACCTTAATTCTCATCCCAAAGCAGCATTTCGGCCTTTAAGGGCAGTGCATCGGACTGCTTAAAACGCTTTTCATGTCACCGTATCCAAGCTCAGTCTTCCGGGGACACGACATCCTGCCTCCTCCTCCCATGTTCAACTCCACGGTGGAAGGAGGAGGGTGGATGCAGCGTGCGTGCGCAGGAACACCATATAGACAGAAGGATGCCTGGCTAGAGGCAATGAGGCGACCTCTCCGTCCTCTTAATACCCCACCTGGCCCCAGTATAGCCTAAGAAATTCTCAGGTGTGGCATGGAAGAGTTAAGCAAGAAAATGAACCACATAGAGGTTGTCGCTTAAGTGAGTATTTTTATTTGGAAGCCATCCATCATGAGAAAGAGAAGAGAGCAAGAGAGAGCCTGAAAGGCCCAGGAAAACCTTACAGTGCCATGGAGGTTCCGGGCCCCACCCTGAGAATCCCTGGCCCGAAGAAACCTAGAAGAACCCCCCGTGACTGCCAGAAGCAGACAATCAAGGACTCTGCCCGCCTCGCAGAGAAGGCGGGGGCAACCTCTCCCACCAGGCAGCAAGGCTGCTGGATGGAATCAGGTCCTGATTCCACGGTCACAGCTCCATATGCAGGGATGGTAACGCAGATGCTGAAGTGAAAGTGGCATGGTCAAGGTTCCCTGTGTGCCTGGCTTGTTGAGGTCCAACCTATTCTCAAAAGCAGCAAGGAGGCTTCTCACCCTTCTCGGTGAACTCTGAGCAAGCTCCTAGGTCAGCCAGGGGAAAGGAGGGCAGGGCCTGGTTTGTATCAATCTTTCCCTTCACATCCCCCTGACCCTGCCCAACAGGGTGAGCCCTTCCTGCAGTGCTGGCTGGGATTTCACCACATGCCAAGGGCTGGGTTGGCCCAACCAGCTGAGTCCTGCAACTCAGCACCTGAGGGTGCAGAGTGGCTGCTCACTCTCACGGGGAGGGTGTAAGGCCTCAGTCCATCCAGGCCTCAACCTGGGGGAGTCACGTGGTGGAGTACCTGCGCCAGGTACTGGGCCCACTGCCCAGGAAGCGCCAAGCCTTCAACATCCCCCTTCCCGACACAGGTCCGGGCCTGCTGCTACCACAGAGAGCCCAGGATCCCCACAGGATCCACCTCCTACCACTCTCCATCCCCCGATGGGATGAGCCCGCATGGGGCAGCACAGACAGGGAGCAGGACACAGGAGGTCCAACCAGAGACCCTGGGCCTTTGAATGTTTTTCTTACAGACCAGGTAAAGTCTGAGAGTGACTCACAGAGACATACCAAAGGGGCATCCAGCCTCGCTCAAAAGTCGCCCTCTAGCCCTATTTATCATTACAACCCTTCCTGCATCGCTGCGACTGCTTATACTGTTTCCAAAGCACATATCAACTGGTAATATTCCATGTAACTTACGTTGGGGGGAGGGGATCTGTCTTCAGACCCCAGACTGCCAGTTCTGTGAGGATGGTATTTCTGTTTTACTTACTGTGAAATTCCCAGGGCCTAGAAGATAGGCATTCAGTAAATATTTGTAAATGAGTGAATATATCTTCAAGTCACTAGCTGCAAGATTTCAAAGCCCTGGCTGCCAAGGAACCTCCTGGGTAGTAGCGTGTGAGGTAGGGCCCTGGGGAGCGGTCCATGCTTCTCCCGTACCACAGGCAGTTAGGACTGCTTGATGCTCGAGGGCAGCACGGCGGTAGGAAGAGCAGAACATGAGGTCCTGGGCCTGCCTGCTCACACACTGCGTGATCCTGGGTACCAAGTCCCAGGCTTTTCTTCTCTCAGGCCCCCGGTCTCTCTACTGTCCCTGGCGAGTGTCCTACAGAGAGTAAGAAGGCAGCTCTGTGCCCCTTCCTTCAGCTCAGGTGTCACTGAATTCAGTTCAGGAGGAGTGTTCTGTCACACCCAGCGCAATGCTTCAAAGCTGAGGATCTCAGCATAAATTCTAACACGGGCTGGGTAAATGGAGGGCATTCTCAGGAGAACAGGGTTTCCCTCTTCTCCTCCCCCACTTAAAGCAACCAAGAGATCTCTTCTTAGCTGCCGGCTACACCCCGTCACCTTGCTAGGACACTTCCCACCTCAGCGGAGAGGAGCGGCTGTGCGCAGAGCACTCACCAGGCCACTCTGGCATGGGAGCCAGGAGAAACCCATTCTCAGGACTGGCTGACTCCGCATGGGCACCAGGGGCTGTGCTGGGCTCAAACGCCCATCAGCCTTCCACCAAGCCAGCTGGGGAAAAGGCCCAACTCAACTAGGTCTCTCAAAGGGACTGTCTGGCCTCCTGTCGAAGGGGGCTTCCCGTGGGGAAACAACAGCCAAGGGCGAGCTCCAGGGAAGGGACGTAGGAGGCACCAGGACAGGCTCCACGCTCGGCCTGGAGTCCTACCCACCTCTGCCTGACACGCCGCCCGCCCTCCTTCCCTGTGCTGTTTCATTTCCTTTCAGAAAACTTTGTTTCGGTTTGATATTCTCCTCTGGGCCTCAGAGCATTTTCTGAGTTTTGTTTCTCTCCTTGTTTCTAGGATACCTGAGCTGGCTCCTAGAGCAACAGACACAGGAGGAACCAGAGCGCGGGGGCTGGGGGCAGCGTTAGGATGATCAGATAGGAAGAGCGGGGAGATGAGGAGGGAGGGAAGGACCCGCTTGTGCTCACACAGACTCCGGTGGCCCCCAACATCACAGCAGCACATCAGGGGGCTCTAGGACACAGCAAAGCCCAGACACACAGCAAGAAGCCATTCGCACAGAGGACCTGAAGTTCTAAGAAACCAAAAGTTCAGGGAACGGATTAAGGGCATTGCCCAGGGCTGGCCTAAGCCAAGCACACACACTCAGAAAACTTACTAGAGGTTCCATCAGGGAAGCCCCTACACGACCTGGAAGGATAAATGAGTCCCAGGCACGGGC